>CAXKVI010000007.1:2292184-2641184 GCA_964058755.1 Campiglossa producta
TTTTGTGAATATTGCATCGGTTTCACTTCAACGTCATTTATTGGCTCTTAACCGCCCCGGAGACTTTGGCTGTTGCATATCTAAACACGCAATGCTTTTTAACAAGAACTAGGGCCAATTGGAACATACAAAGAAAGTTCAAGTAAACCCCTATCTGCTCTTTCTATCTCAGTCCAGGCCATTGTAGCTCTTTTTAGTTGTTAACAAAGAAGGCAGAGCTTACGGTGCATACCAAAGTCAAATACGCCTTCAGGGGCACCCCTCAAGGCGAGTCTTATCCCCACTACTGTGTAACCTAACGGATAACACCTGTCTTATAAAATTGGAAAGAACGGGTAGCCATGCGATCGCCTATGCTGATTATATAGCTCTAACGGCAAACTGTGAACATCTCAAACTTTATGAGAGCTACTTCAGACCGCACTGCACCTCGAGGAGGAGTGGTCAAGAGAGAGCGGACCCAATGTTAATCCTGATAATACCAGGCGATACAAAATACCAGTTTTTAGGTCCACACTCTTAAATGGAGTGACACTCAACTCACAACCGAAGGTAAATACCGTAATTCTAGACAGCAACCTAACCTGGAACAGTTATGTCGACTAGAGTTTAGACCACACCAATTAAAAATTAAGTTATATATATTTTATACAATGTTGATTATTTTAAATCTCAAAATTTATTAATCAAAAATTTTCTTTTTGAGATATAAATATTTTTTAATCAAAATAAACATAGTTCTGAAATATTATAACAAGTGTGTTATCAGAAAGTATATTAAGGAAACCCCTACATATACTCCCCTCCACTTAAACGAAAATAAATTTAAAATAAATTAATTAATGTTAAACGTAACTCTTTTTGATTTCTTTTTTGTAATGCATTTGAATTAGAAAGTGGATGAATAAAAGTATTTGCTGGTTTAAGTAAATTAATCGAACAAGTTTTAATAATGTTTCCATATTGTATTTTAAATGTGTTTTTGTGTTTCGAAATAACTTTAAGAGGCCATTCATAAGGTGCTTCTAAGTTAGATTTATGAAGAACTTTAAGAAAAACGTAATCACAATTATCTAAATTTTTGGGAATAAAATAATTATCTTTATTATGATGTATAACTTTGGAACGAGTTAGTGAAAAATGCTGTCTCAATTTTTTAAGCATTTCGTTTGAAGAATTATTTTCATTATAATTATTAGAGACAATTAATTCCCCAGGCAGTCGAAGAGTTTGTCCATAGACTAGTTCTGCAGAAGAACATTCCAAATCTTCTTTAATTGATGTTCGTAAACCAAGAAGAATCCATGGTAAAATTTCAGACCAGTGAGTAGAATCATTTGAAGTTATAATAGCTGTCTTAAGAGTTCTATGAAAACGTTCTATCATACCATTAGCTAATTTTGTTAGTTCAGTAAATATTTTCGAGGTAAATTGAGAACCTTGATCTACTGTAATATTTAGTGGAATACCAAATCTTGGTACATAATTTTGAACAAAAGTGGTTGTAATTGTACTTGGTAAAATATTTTTAAGTGGATAAACTTTAGGCCAACGAGATTGTCTATCACTAATAGTTAGAAGGTAACGATAATCTTTTGAAATAGGAAGAGGACGAACAATATCCATGTGAATATGTTCAAAAAGACCAGAAGGTATTGGAATTTTCTGAATCGGAGTTTTTGTATTTCTAGTAATTTTGGATTTTTGACAACTAATACAAGATGATGTCCATTCATTAATTTCTTTACGCATACTATGCCAAACATATTTTGTTTGAATCAATTTTCTAGTCGTTCGAATACTTGGATGAGATAGAGAGTGAATTTTGTCAAATATAATTCTTCTCATTGAAAGTGGAACATATGGTCTAAATGGTTGTTGAGAAACATCACACCAAATTTTTAAAATGGTAGGTAGAAGTGGCTGCCGCAAAGGCACACCTAGGCCAGTAATAAAAGGCCCGTTGTGATACCACCAAACACTAGGAAAGTCAGTCCCGGGGCCCGGCCATATGGAAAATCCCAGTGCTGTCGGGACTCTCCATATAGCCGAAACCCGGGACTGACACTCCTAACCGACACCGCTACCCCTCCTCGAACCATTTTGATAACTTGATGAAGGCCATCAAGTCCTTTATGTCTAGTTCCGCGACCTGGCTTAAGCTAACCAGGAAGGGAATTCCCAGAGAGCGCCTTCTCGCTCCGCTTAAGGCCGGGCAGTTGCAGATGAGGTGCTACACCGTTTCCTCTTCCTCATCATCTTTGCAACTCCTGCAGCATCGTCGGTAGGGAACGCCTAGCCTTGCTGCGTGCCTACCAATAAGGCAGTGCCCGGTTAAAACACCTATTAATATGGAGATTTCCTTCCTTTTTAGGGTGTATATGTGTCTAGATCTTTTAAGATCGCATTTTGGCCAGGTTTGCTTGGATATCCGGCACCCTGGGGCTTGTAGCCATCTTTCGTTGGCTTCGCGGAGTGTATGCTCCTTCAGCATTAGCTTGCACGTGGCAAACGGCATACCTATGCGCTCTTTATCTTGAAGAATCTGCTTGGTCGTGCCCTGCCTGGCAAGTTCGTCTGCCCTACAGTTTCCCTCAATGTCCCTGTGTCCCGGGACCCATGTGAGGTTCACGCGGTTCTGTTGGGCCATCTCTTGAAGAGATCGACGACAGCTGAGCGTCAGTTCAGAGTTGAACGAGTAAGAGGCAAGGGATTTGATGGCCGCTTGGCTGTCGCTGAAAATACAGATATCCTGTCCGATGGTGCGTTCACCTATCCAAGTCACGCCGTCCATGATTGCTGAAACTTCAGCCTGGAAGACGCTGCAGTGACCAGGTAGTCTAAAGGAGAGTTCTAGGTCCAAATCCCTTGAGTAAACCCCTCCTCCGACTCTACCGTCTAACTTCGAGCCGTCGGTGTATATAAAAGTGCCGCCATTAGTAGCGGGACACCGATCTATGTTCTCCCAGTCTTCCCTGCTGGGAATGTTTATTCTAAAACAACAATCTCCGACTGTTGTGGTCGCACACCGATCTGTGCTCAGAGGGAGAAAGCTGTAAGATCTTAGAATACAGGAGTGTCCAATAGTGCTTGCGCCCCAGACGGACGTTTCCCTTAGACGCACAGCCGATGCTGCTGCTGCCCGGTACCCTTCCAGATCGAGTGGCAAAAAGCCAAGAATGGCCTGGAGAGCTTCATTGGGCGTTGTTCTTAACGCCCCGCTTATACAGATCATGCTCGATCTGTGGACTTTCCCTAACAGATTTAGGTTTGTTGCCTTTCTTAGCGCAGGCCACCATACCACGACTCCATACAGCATAATTGGCTGGATTATCGCAGTGTAGATCCATCTGCAAATTTTGGGGCTGAGCCCCCATTTTTTGCCAATGGCTCTTTTACACGTGTAAAGTGCAATGCACGCTTTCCTCTGGTGCTGGATGACATTCTCCTTCCAGTTAAGCTTTCTATCTAGAACTGTGCCTAGGAATTTGGCTTTGCCAGCTAAGTTCAGGCGCACGCCATCTAGTTCTGGTAGGTTCAACGGTGGTATCTTGTACCGCCTGGTATAAAGGACAAGCTCCACCTTTCCCGGGTTGATGCTCCGTCCGCAGCGAGAGGACCATGAAGAAACTTCTCGCAGTGCTACTTGCATCAAGTCACACAGGGTTTGTGGGAATTTGCCCCTATATGCAATAGCTAAATCGTCTGCATATGCCACTATCTTCCCGACCCCCCCCCCACCTTGTGTCTCGTAGCAGCGAGTTTACGGTGAGATTCCATAGGAGCGGGGAGAGAACACCACCCTGAGGCATTCCTCTTGTGACATAGCGTGAAAGATCAACTGTTCCCAGTGAAGAAACTATTTTCCTTCCCTTTAGTAGTTGATCAATTAGTCCAATAGGAGACCTATTTATGCCCAGGTTTGTTAAAGCAGTGTTAATAGCCTCCGGCCTTATATTGTTGAAAGCCCCTTCGATGTCCAGAAAGGCCACGAGACAGTACTCCTTTTCATGCAATGATTTTTGAACAATAAAGACTAGGCTGTTGAGCGCAGTTTCCGTTGATTTACCTTTGGTGTATGCATGTTGATAGCTAGAAATAAGGTTGCTATCAATAGTAGAGGAGAGATAATCGCTAAGTATCCTCTCGAAGGTTTTAAATGCAAAAGACGAGAGACTGATCGGTCTGTAGTCTTTAGGCTCATAGTGTGAGGCCTTCCAGCCTTTGGAATAAAGACTACCGTGGCGCTTCTCCAGGAGCACGGAATGTAATTAAGAGCCAGGAGGCTGAATAGAGAACTACCAACCATTTTGCTGATATTTCCAGCGTGTTTATGAGTTGTGCGGGGAAAATCCCGTCTGGCCCAGCTGCCTTGAACGGCTCAAAGCTTTTGATTGCCCACCTTACCCTTTCCTCGGTAATGGGTATGTTTACCGCCAGGTTTGTTGCAGATGCTACAGGTGCATCATACAAGTTCCCCGGTAAGTGTGTGTTCAGGAGCAGCTCCAGGGTTTCCCCTTCCGTGCTGGTCCAAGATCCGTCAGGCTTCCGTAAATAGCTAATGGCTGTTTGAGTTTTTGGTAGCACTCGTCTAAGTCTCGCTGTATCATCGACTTTTTCGACCCCGGTGCCGAAATTTCTCCACGAAGTTCTCTTCGCTTGCCTTAGAGCCTTTTTATAGGCCCTTAGTTTAGCTTTATATTCGAGCCATTCAGGCTCCGTACCGATGCTCTTGGCCTTGTTAAATTGCTTCCTGCATGATATACGGAACGAATCCAGGTCGTAAGACCACCAGTGGGGTCTATGTTTGCCGCGTGGTTTTGGTACTGGACAAGCCTGCTCTAGGGCATTTGAGAGCGCCGTTGTAAAGGTCGTTACCAGATCATCCAGTTCTCCCACTGATGAGGGGGCTTGTGGAGGTAATACTGGTAGGTCCCTAGCTAATATTTGGTTATGTAGCTGCCAGTTAGTGTTGCCTGGATTTCGTTTCATAACTGGCTGCTCAACAATAAAGTCTAACACAAATTCTATGTACCGATGGTCAGAAAATGAATGCTCATCAAGAACACGCCATTTTCTGACCCACTCATAAGCGTCTTCGCTACAAACAGTGAGGTCTATAACCTCCCTACGAGCTTTAGTTATAAAAGTAGGCTCGTTACCCACGTTACAAACCACCAGGTTTGTTGTTAGTAGGTAGTCAAACAGAGACTCGCCCCTACCGTTAATATCGGAGCTTCCCCACTGGACGTGATGAGCATTAGTGTCAGCTCCAATAATAAGATGGCCCGTACAGAAATTATCCACCAGATCTTTCACCTCCTTTTGTGGAGGAGGTTCTTCGGCGTCATAGGGCATATAGACCGACGCCATCGTTAGGCTGGTGCTGCCGACTGTTAAGCTGGCAGCTGTAACGTCACCATTTGAGTAGTTGGGTAATAGAAAGGTGTTTAGCTCAGACTTTACCAAAATACAGGTTCTGACCTTGCCCTCATCATTGGCTTGGATGAGCTTGTACCCCTTAGTCCCCAATCCACAGATCCTAGAGCTATTGACCCAGGGCTCTTGGATAAGGACCACGTGTACGTCGCCTTTAGAAAGACGACTGCTTAAAACAGCCGAGGCTGCTTTAGATTTGTGCAGATTTATCTGAAGCACCACCAACATGAGAGAGCTCAGACTTCCCTGCCGCCAGCGTGCCGTCGAGGTCTGGCCTGTTCCGGGGGCTGTCTCTCAACGAGGAGTTGTTCAGAGCACCTGCACGATTTGGCGTAGCGGGAACCCTGCTGTCTGAAGCAGCATCAACGTTAGTGTGCTCAGGTTTAGCCACGATCGTGACGTCGAGGCCTTCTTCGTCAAGCAGGCTTTCTTCTATCGCCGAGTTGTTCGCAGCACCATCGCAATTTGACGTGGCGGATAACATACTTTCCGTGTCGGACTCCTCTGCTTCCCCTTCCGATGCCTCGATCTCCGAGTCCTCCGGAGCGTCCGGAATAGCAGCGCGCTGTGCATAGCCACGGTATACGTGGATCACGATCTGACCCAAGCCGTAATGCACTAGTCCGTTGCACCGTTTAAGGGGCTCGAGCGCCTCCTTATTCAGAGTGATAACCACCTGTCTATTGGGCCCAACCACATCATCGACCAGATTGACGCCCCAATCCTGCGTCGGGAGAGACGGATTCCAGACCTGCAACATCTCAAGAATATTCTCGGGTTCTGCAGGGACGGCTGGAATCCATGCCCTTGCCCTTGGCGAGCAGGAATGTCCTTCCAGTCGACGACATCTAGTCTTGCCCCTGGGTAGACTTCACCCAGTCTTGCAACTGCTGCCTTATACAGTGCGACAGTTCTTGCATCCTCGCACGCGAATATTTTGATCTGACCTTGGTGCCAGCCCGCGTCAGTACCTCGCGGCGGACTACCCGGAGACTCACGCATTAAGTCGAGGAGGGCCCTGCCCATTTCATTCCGGACATACAGCCACCGGTTTTTGGGGATGGACCAACGGTCGTTACCTCGGTCAATGAAACCTATAAGGATTCTGTCCTTGGTTACTTCAGCAAAGCTGAGTTTTCCCACTACGGGGTTGAACTGATGCCGCTTCGGATGGGGGTTTACCTCTCCGTCCGATCTCTGGCGTTTGAACGGATTACCGTTCACCCTCTTAGGCACATAGGGCCTCTGGAAATTTGGTATCAGAGCTTTCGCTTCCTCCACCATCTTCCTTTCTTCCGGCGACAGCTTCTCCTGCGATGCTCCCTCATATTTTTTAAGGATCCTTGCGGCCTTTCTTTTATCCCAGTACGCAAAGCGTCGGGGAGATGCCTCTTGGGGGGAATTCAGACTCGTAGTTGCCATCGCGGTCTCTCACTTTGCGGCGTCGTCCTTCTCTTTCGAAACTCTGAAACCAGGTCGTGAGACCATTGCCCCAGATGTGAAGAGATTGGGTTTCGTACCAGCGCTTGATGGAAGTTTAGCTTCCGCCGTTTTCTGCTTGACTGCGTAGGCAGCCGCACTGCTGCTTGCTCCCATCAAGTCACTCTTACTTGATAGCAGTTTGGGGGATGACTGACCCGTAGTTTCCATCGCTGTCGGCCTCCCAGTTAACTTTGAGGCGGAGTTTGTCCTCCGGCGTTGTGTTTTCGCTTGCTCCAGCATAGTTCTCTGCTGCGGAGTAAACGAAGTCGTTAATTGCTTTGTATTTTGTGTGTTCTTCATCTTGTTCGTACGACCCCTCGCCGGACAAGGCCAGCTTTTAGGGTCAAGGGTAGTGTAAGGGGAATTGTGTCGTCCGCCGCGGCAGAGCCCCATATCGCGGTAAGACCATAGTTACTCCCTGAAGCGGCCCGGTATCAGTGAGGCTCCGTTCGACTACAGCCACGATTTGCCTCCCGGCTGCAAACGTCCAATGGGCACGGTATCGCATAACACCCTGGATTGGGAGGGAAAAGTTTTGCACATTTATATAGCGAGCCGCTTGCTTCAAGACAGACGCTCGCTTACAGCCGCACCTCATGGTGTACAGACGCTGCGAAAAAGACCCCGGTGAGCCCTTAAACCAAGTATGTCAGAGTGGCCCCACCGGGGCTCCCTCTCTTTCTGCCGCGAGCCTAGGTAGCTCAACGTTGCCCAGAGTGCACGAACGAGGACGCAAGAGTCGGGATTGAGCGGGGTCACTCAGCAACCACACCCCATTACACTCCAAAAAATTTTTAAAATAATAATTGGAATATCTACTTCTTTTAAATTAGTTTTAGAATTTGTATCAGATAAGATTTCTTGTAACATCTTATCTGTTTGTTGCTCTTTAAATAATGTTTCTAAATTTATATCTTGAGTTGAAATAACATTTACTTCTGGATTACGGAAAAGTGTATCTGCAACTATGTTGTCTTTTCCACGTATATATTGAATATCATTAGTGAACTGTGCAATATATTCAAGATGTCTTACATGAGTTAAAGGTTTATGATCAGTATAAATTGTAAATAGTCTACCTTCAAGAAAATGTTTGAAATGTTTAACCGAATTATAAATAGCTAAAAGTTCTCCATCAAAAGTAGAATAATTACTTTCTGTTGAAGTTAATTTTCTTGAAAAATATGCTAAAGGTTCTAAAGTGTTATTGGTTTTTTGTTGTAAGACAGCTCCAATTGTAACATTTGACGCATCTACAGCTAATGATAAAATTCCATTTTTGTAAAAATGAGTAAGTAAAGTATTTTTTGCAAACATTTTTTTAATATTTTCAAAAGCAATAGTGGCTTCATTGGTCCAATTAAGTTGTTTGAGTTTATTTTTCACAGAAAATGTTAAGATTTCATGCAGAGGACTGAGTTCTGCTGCTAACATTTTAACATAACGATGATAATAATTAACCATGCCTAAACATTTTTGTAATTTATTGATAGAAGTTGGTTTTTCGAAATTTGTAATAGTTTCAATTCTTTCTAAAGAGGGTTTAATACCTTCACAGGAAATTTCATAACTTAAAAAATCTATTTTTTCTACACCAAAAATGCATTTAGAAGGTTTAATATTTAAATTGTATTCTTCAAGTCTTTTAAATATCAATTTTAAATGTTCTAAATGTTGATTTTCATTATCACTAGCAATTAAAATATCATCAATATAAGTGATGTAAAATCAAAATCAGAAAATACTTCATTAATAAAACGTTGAAATGTTTGAGCACTATTTCGTAAACCAAAAGGCATACGAATGAATTCAAACATTCCAAATGGAGTAGTAATTGCAGTTTTGTGAATGTCTTCTTCTGCCATGGGAATTTGATGGTAAGCACGAACAAGATCAATTTTGGAAAAAGTTTGTTTGTTTTTCAAATCGATAGTTAAGTCGTGAATGTGTGGTAAAGGATATCGATCCGGTGTAGTAATAAAATTCAATATTCTATAATCTCCACAAGGTCTCCAATCATTTGGTTCTTTTTTTGGAACGAGATGAAGAGGAGAAGCAATTGGAGAGTTTGATGGTCGACATATACCAGTTTTAACTAAAAATTCGAATTCAGCTTTTGCAATTTTGAGTTTAATTGGATCAAGACGTCGGGGTTTAGAAAATGGAAGTATACCTTTTGTTTCAATCCTGTGAACCGTAAGGTGTTTCACTTCTTTAGTGTAATCTGGTTCACAGGTAATAGAAGGAAATTCACTTAATAATTTAGAAAATTTATTTTCCGAAAATGGAATTTTAAGAGAGAAAATATCGCAAAAACCTGATGATCCAGAAACTTTTAATTTAGTACTACAATCTACCCCTCGTGAAGGGTGGATACCTTGCCGCGGTACGAGGGCTTAAGTCGATAGCCACAGGGCTACGCTGCCCTTGTGATCATAGCTCCGTACGGCACTTCATCACGAGAGCAGCCTAGCCTCTCTGGCGCGACGACAAAGATCTTCCCCCTCCTAATCCAGGGTGTTATGCGAAACCGTGCCCATTGGACGTTTGCAGCCGGGAGGCAAATCGTGGCTGTATTTGAACGGAGCCTCTCTGATACCGGGTCGCCTCAGAGAGTAAGCATGGCCTTACCGCGGTACGGGGCTCTGCCGCGGCGGACGACACATTTTCCCCTACTCTTCCCTTGACCCTAAGCTGGCCTTGTCCGGCGATGGGTCGTACGAACAAGATGAACTCAAATAACCCAAATAAAAACGATAAACCTAAACAACAAACAACGCCAAATTTCACTCCTCAGCAAAGGAGAGCTATGGAGGAACAGGCGTGGAAGCAACAACAACGCCGGAGGACAACCTCCGTTCCACAATCAAGGGGGGGATCGACAGCGATGGCAACTACGAGTCGGTCAACCAACCCTCTATCGACTAAGATTGACTTGATGGGAGCTAGCACCAGTGCGGTTGCCAACGCAACTAAGCGGACAACGGCGGATGCTAAACTCCCATCAACCGCTGATATGAAAACCAGTATCTTTACGTCTGTGGCAGCGGTCTCACGACCTGGCCTCGGAGTTTCGAAGGAGAAGGAAGCTGCAACTGAGATCTCGGCAAGGAGAGCGACCGCGATGGCAACTACGGGTCCGCACTCCCAGGAGACATCTCCCCGCCGCTTCACATACCACGAGAAAAGATTGGCTGCAAAGATCCTGAAGAGGTATGAAGGGGTACCGCAGGAATCGCTGTCGCCGAATTCCAGTAAATCGGTAGAGCTAGCGAAAGCTGTGATACCGGATTTCCAAAATTATTACATTCCAAAGAGGTTAAAAGTTAACCCTTTCAAGCGCCAGAGATCGGACCTGGAGTTAAATCCCCCTCCCAAGCGGCATCAGAATACCCCTGGAGCGGGCAAACTAAGCTTTGCTGAGGTAACCAAGGACAGGATCCTTATAGGCGTCCTTGACCGAGGCAATGACCGTCTGGCCATCCCTAAGGACCGGTGGCGTTACGTGCGAAATGAACTCGGCAACATTCTTCTCAATGTTGCTCCAGAGTTTCCGGGTAGTTCGGCGCGAGTAACGGATGCGGGTTGGCACCAGGGTCAGATTAAATTACTCGCATGCGAGGATGCAAAAACCGTAGCACTGTACAAGGCAGCAGCTGCTAAGCTGGGTGAAGTCTACAAGGGCGCAAAGATAGAGGTCGTCGACTGGAAGGACATTCCAGCTCGTCCAAGGGCAAGGGCGTGGATTCCGGCCATCCCTGACGAACCCGAGAGAATTCTCGGGATGCTACGGCTAATGAATCCGTCCCTGCCAACGCATGACTGGAGTGTCAATCTGGTCGGGGATGCGGTAGGGCCCGACAGACAGGTGGTGTTCACCATGAATAAAGAGTCAATCGAGCCCCTCAAAAGGTGCAATGGCCTAGTACACTACAGCGTAGGCCAGATCGTTATCCACGTATATCGTGGTGATGCTCAGCGCGCTGCCTTCTCGGCAGCTCCGGGGAAACCGGAAAACGAATTACCAGAAGAGGAAGCGGAGGATTCCGATGCGGAAAGCATGTTATCCGCCACGTCCCTTGGCGATAGTGCTGTGAACAACTCGGAGATGGAGGACAGCCTACAGGACGAGGAAGCCCTCGACGTCACGGTGGTAGCAGCCAACGCTGAGCGATTAACATCTAACGCTACAGACAGCAAGACTCCTGCAACGCCATATCGGGCAGTTAATCGGAACAACTCGTCGTTGATAGGCAACCTCCGGGATGGGGCAAACCTCGACGATATGGGGACGGCAGGGAAGTCTGTGCGCTCTCATGTTGGTGGTGCTTCAGATTAATCTGCACAAATCTAAAGTAGCTTCGGCTGCTTTAAGTAGTCGTCTTTCTAAAGGCGACGTGGATGTGGTCCTCATCCAAGAACCCTGGGTCAATAGCTCGAGAATCTGCGGATTGGGGACTAAGGGTTTCAAGCTCATTCGAGCCAGCGAGGAGAGCAAAGTCAGAACGTGTATTTTGGTCAAGTCTGAGTTGAACTCCTTTCTCCTACCTAACTACACCAATGGTGATATTACCGCTATTAGTCTAACGGTCGACAGCACCCGCCTGACGGTGGCGTCGGTCTATATGCCCTACGACGCCGAAGAACCCCCACCACAAACGGAGGTGAAAGACCTGGTGTCAAATTTCTGTACGGGTAATCTTATTATTGGAGCGGACGCTAATGCTCACCATGTCCAATGGGGGAGCTCCGACATCAATGCCAGGGGCGAGTCTGTGTTTGATTACCTCTTAACAACCAACCTGGTGATTTGCAACGTGGGTAATGAGCCTACTTTTATCACTAAGACCCGCAGGGAGGTCATAGACCTCACTATCTGTAGTGAAGGCGCTTATGAGTGGGTCAGAAAATGGCGGGTTCTGGAAGAACATTCTTTCTCCGACCACCGTTACATAGAAATGGTTTTAGACTTTATTGTAGAACAACCAATCATGAAGCGCAATCCACGTAACACTGATTGGCAGTTACACAATGAAATATTAGACAGAGACCTACCAGTACTGCCCTCACAAGCCCCCTCAACAGTAGAGGAGCTGGAGGATCTTGTTACTACATTTACATCGGCGCTCTCAAATGCTCTAGGACAGGCTTGTCCAGTGCCAAAACCACGCGGTAAACACAGGCCACATTGGTGGTCCTACGATTTGGACTCGCTCCGAATATCATGCCGGAAACAATTTAACAAGGCCAGGAGCTTCGGCTCTGAGCCTCATTGGCAAGAATATAAAGCTAAACTAAGGGCCTACAAAAAAGCTCTGAGACAGGCGAAGAGAACCTCGGGGAGAAATTTCTGCGCTGGCGTCGAAAAGGTCGACGACACAGCGAGACTTAGACGAGTCCTCTCGAAAAGTCAAGCAACCATCAGCTATTTGCGAAAGCCTGACGGATCCTGGACCAGCACGGAAGAGGAAACCCTTGAGCTGCTCTTGAATACACATTTTCCGGGGAATCTGCATGATGCACCACTAGCACCTGCAACAAACCTGGCAGTAAATATACCCATCACTGAGAAAAGAGTAAGGTGGGCAGTTAAGAGCTTTGAACCGTATAAGGCTGCCGGGCCGGACGGGATTATCCCCGCGCAGCTTATAAACACGTTGGAGACATCAGCTAAATGGCTGGTATTTCTCTTCACAGCCTGCCTGGCTCTCAACCACATTCCGGGCTCCTGGAGAAGCGCCACGGTAGTGTTTATCCCTAAGGCTGGGAAGGCATCCCACTACGAGCCAAAAGACTACAGACCGATCAGTCTCTCGTCCTTTGTACTAAAAACCTTTGAGAGAATACTAAGCGACTACCTCTTAACGACTATTGATAGCAACCTTATCTCTAGCTATCAGCATGCATACACCAAGGGTAAATCAACAGAAACCGCTCTGAACAGCCTAGTGTCTGTCATTGAGAAATCGCTGTGTGAAAAGGACTACTGTCTCGTGGCCCTCCTAGACATTGAGGGGGCTTTCAACAATATAAGCCCGGAGGCTATCAACTCCGCTCTAACTAATCTGGGCGTAGATAGACCTCTAACTGATTTAATTGACCAACTTTTAAGGGGAAGGAAAATAGCTTCTTCATAGGCTGGACTCGCTCCGAATATCATGCCGGAAACAATTTAACAAGGCCAAGAGCTTCGGCTCTGAGCCTCATTGGCACGAATATAAAGCTAAACTAAGGGCCTACAAAAAAGCTCTGAGACAGGCGAAGAGAACCTCGTGGAGAAATTTCTGCACTGGCGTCGAAAAGGTCGACGACACAGCGAGACTTAGACGAGTCCTCTCGAAAAGTCAAACAACCATCAGCTATTTGCGAAAACCTGACGGATCCTGGACCAGCACGGAAGAGGAAACCCTTGAGCTGCTCTTGAATACACATTTTCCGGGGAATCTGCATGATGCACCACTAGCACCTGCAACAAACCTGGCAGTAAATATACCCATCACTGAGGAAAGAGTAAGGTGGGCAGTTAAGAGCTTTGAACCGTATAAGGCTGCCGGGCCGGACGGGATTATCCCCGCGCAACTTATAAACACGTTGGAGACATCAGCTAAATGGCTGGTATTTCTCTTCACAGCCTGCCTGGCTCTCAACCACATTCCGGGCTCCTGGAGAAGCGCCACGGTAGTGTTTATCCCTAAGGCTGGGAAGGCATCCCACTACGAGCCAAAAGACTACAGACCGATCAGTCTCTCGTCCTTTGTACTAAAAACCTTTGAGAGAATACTAAGCGACTACCTCTTAACGACTATTGATAGCAACCTTATCTCTAGCTATCAGCATGCATACACCAAGGGTAAATCAACAGAAACCGCTCTGAACAGCCTAGTGTCTGTCATTGAGAAATCGCTGTGTGAAAAGGACTACTGTCTCGTGGCCCTCCTAGACATTGAGGGGGCTTTCAACAATATAAGCCCGGAGGCTATCAACTCCGCTCTAACTAATCTGGGCGTAGATAGACCTCTAACTGATTTAATTGACCAACTTTTAAGGGGAAGGAAAATAGCTTCTTCACTTGGTACGGTTGAGTTATCACGTTATGTCACAAGGGGAACACCCCAGGGTGGTGTTCTTTCCCCGCTTTTATGGAACCTCACAGTCAACTCGTTGCTACGTGACACAAGCTGGGGGGCGGGAAGATAGTGGCATACGTAGACGATTTAGCTATTGCATTCAGAGGCAAGTTCCCACAAACTCTGTGTGACCTGATGCAAGTAGCACTGCGAGAAGTTTCGTCGTGGTCCTCTCGCTGCGGACTTAGTATCAACCCAGGGAAGGTGGAACTTGTCCTCTTCACCAACCGGTACAAAATACCGCCACTAAGCCTACCAGAACTAGATGGCACGCGCCTGGGCTTGTCGGATAAGGCCAAGTTTCTAGGCATAGTTCTGGACAGGAAATTGAATTGGAAGGAGAATGTTCTTCAGCGCCAGAAGAAAGCTTGCATCGCTCTTTACACATGCAAAAGAGCCATTGGCAAAAAATGGGGGCTCAGCCCTAGAGTATGCAGTTGGATCTACACGGCCATCATTCGCCCAATCATGCTTTATGGAGTCGTCGTATGGTGGCCTGCGCTGAGCAAGGCAACATACCTGAATCTGTTGCGGAAAGTCCATAGATCCAATATGATCTGTATAAGCGGTGCGCTAAGGACAACGCCCAACGAAGCCCTCCAGGTCATTCTGGGCATTTTGCCACTTGATCTGGAAGGGTTTCGGTCAGCGGCGGCATCAGCTCTGCCCCTAAGAGAAACCTCCAGTTGGACTGCGGGTACTATTGGACACTCCAGTATTCTGGAATCTTACAGCTTTCTCCCTCTAAGCACAGATCGTTGTGCGACTACTACAGTCGGGGATAGCTGTTTCAAAATAAACATTCCCAGCAGAGAACACTGGGAGAGGACGGATTGGTGTCCCGAAACAAATGGTGGCACTTCCATATACACCGACGGCTCGAAGTTGGACGGCAGAGTTGGAGGAGGAGTTTATTCAAGGGATTTGGACCTTGAGCTCTCCTTCAGACTACCTGATCATTGTAGCGTCTTCCAGGCGGAAGTCTCGGCAATCCTGTACGCCGCGGCCTGGTTAAGCAAACGTGTTATCGGAGAAGATATCGCTATTTTCAGCGATAGCCAAGCGGCCATCAAATCCCTTGGCTCATACACGTTCAACTCTGAACTGACGCTCAGCTGTCGTCGATCTCTTCAGGAGATGGCCCAACAGAACCGCGTAAACCTCATATGGGTCCCGGGACATAGGGACATTGAGGGAAACTGTAAGGCAGACGAGCTTGCCAGGCAGGGCACGACCAAGCAGGTTCTTCAGGATAAAGAGCGCTTAGGTATGCCGTTTGCCACATGCAAACTAATGCTGAAGGAGCACACACTCCGTCAAGCCAACGAAAGATGGCTGCAATCCCCAGGGTGTCGCATATCGAAACAAACCTGGCCAAAATGGGATCTTAAAAGGTCTAGACGCATTTATGCCCTAAATAGGAGGGAGTGTAATGGAGTGTGGTTGCTAAGTGACCTTGCTCAATCCCGACTCTTGCGTCCTCGTTCGTGCACTCTGGGCAACGGGAGCTACCTAGGCTCGCGGCAGAAAGAGAGGGAGCCCCGGTGGGGCCACTCTGACATACTTGGTTTAAGGGCTCACCGAGGTTTTTGCGCAGCGTCTGTTCACCATGAGGTGCGGCTGCAAGCGGGCGTCTGTCTTGAAGCAAGCGGCTCGCTATATAAATGTGTAAATATTTTCCAAAAACCCCGAAACGGGTTGTGCGCTGGGTTTGGGACCCGCCACGTAAAAAATTTAGTCCAATGAAAAATGTATTAAAGCCTCGGATGAGAACCCCCTTTAATGTTGACGACCCGGCAAAACGAATAAGGCATAATGATTTGGATATTAGGGCATGTACCGGGAATGTCCGGACCCTTTCAAGGGACGGTACCGCTGCCCGACTGGTTGATGTCCTCGTTAACGCAAAGGCTGACATCACCGCCCTGCAGGAAATGCGATGGACGGGACAAGGAAAGACGACCATCGGACCTTGTGACGTATACTACAGTGGCCAGACACGCGGCAAAGCGCGTGGTGTAGGATTCGTGGTGGGAAAGAGACTTCGCCGCCAAGTACTAGCGTTCACCCCCGTGGACGAGCGTCTCGCTGCGATCCGCATCAAAGCGAAATTTTTCAACATAACATTTATCTGCGCCTATGCGCCGACTGAGGAGACGGACGACGCAGAGAAGGACTCCTTCTACGATAAACTTGAACAGACTTATGATCGCTGCCCCCAACATGATATCAAAATCGTGCTCGGCGACTTTAATGCGAAGGTGGGCAAGGAAGGAGTCTTTGGTCCAACAGTTGGCAAATTTAGTCTCCATGATATAACATCCCCCAACGGCACTAGGTTGATTGATTTCGCCGCTGCTCGCAATATGGTCATCAGTAGTACCAGGTTCCAGCATAAACGAATACACCAAGCCACATGGCTGTCTCCTGATCAAAGAACAAGAAACCAGATTGATCATGTCATGATCGACGGCAGACATAGCTCCACCGTTCTGGACGTGCGTACCCTTCGTGGTCCCAATATCGACTCGGACCATTATCTTGTTGCAGCCAAGATACGCGCACGCCTCTGTGTAGGAAAGAAAGTGCGCACAGTAACGGAAGGAAAGTTTGACGTCGGGAAGCTGCGCACGACACAGACAGCTGACAATTTCTCCACTCGACTCTCACACCTGCTATCGGAGAGCAATCCTCGACCTAACGATGCAACCGAGCAATGGAAGCATATCTCTCACTCATTACGTACCGCCGCTGAGGCCACTATAGGGTTCCAGCGAGCCCGCAAAAACAACTGGTACGATGAGGAATGCAGCACTGCCTCGGACAAAAAGGACGCTGCCTACAGGGAGACGTTGCGAACGGGCGCAACCCGCAGTGTATGGCAACGCTATCGTGAGGCAAAGAAGGAAGAGAGACGCCTTTTCAGAAAAAAGAAACGTGAGCCCGAAAGGCGTGAGTGTGAGGAGCTTGAGATGCTGGCTGACAGGAATGATGCCCGAAAATTCTATGAAAAGATCCGGCGGATGACGGAAGGTTTAAGACCGGGGCAAGTTCCTGTAAGGACAATAATGGCGACCTGGTAACCGACGTACAGAGTGTACTTAAATTATGGAGGGAGCACTTCTCCTCACTGCTAAATTGCGAGGGAGACGTCGAACCCGATACCCCAATCCCTGACGATGGAAAAGTCGTCCCACCACCTGACTATGATGATGTGAGGATAGCTATATCCCGGCTCAAAAACAACAAAGCGCCTGGAAAAGACGGACTACCCGCCGAGCTGTTCAAACACGGAGGCGAAGAGCTGGTAAAAAGCATGCATCAGCTCTTATGCAGAATATGGTCAGACGAGTGCATGCCTCCAGATTGGAATTTAAGTGTGCTCTGCCCAATCCACAAGAAAGGCGATCCCGCTAACCGCACCAACTACCGCGGAATCAGCCTTCTTAATATCGCATATAAGGTTCTTTCTAGCGTATTGTGTGAAAGACTGAAGCCCATCGTAGACAAGCTGATTGGACCTTATCAGTGTGGCTTTAGACCTGGTAAGTCTACCATCGACCAGATTTTCACGATACGCCAAATCCTGGAGAAGACCCATGATAAAAGAATCGACACACACCATCTCTTTGTCGATTTCAAAGCCGCTTTTGACAGCGCAAAAAGGAGTTGCCTGTATGCCGCCATGTCTGAATTTGACTTCCCTGCAAAGCTTATACGGCTTTGCCAAATGACGTTGAGCAATACTAACAGCTCCGTCAGAGTCGGGAAGGACCTCTCTGAGCCATTTGAAACCAAACGAGGCTTCAGACAGGGCGACTCCCTTTCGTGCGATTTCTTCAACCTGATGCTGGAGAAGATAATTCGAGCAGCAGAGCTAAACCGCAATGGTACAATCTTTTACAAGAGCGTGCAATTGCTGGCGTATGCCGATGATATTGATATCATTGGCCTTAACAACCGCGCCGTAAGCGCTGCCTTCTCTGGACTGGATAAAGAAGCGAAAAAAGTGGGTCTTGCGGTCAACGAGGACAAGACGAAGTATTTGCTGTCATCAAAGAAAGAATCGGCGCACCTGCGCCTTGGCAGCCACGTCACTGTTGATAGTTACAAATTTGAAACTGTGAGGGACTTCGTCTATTTGGGAACCAGCATTAACACCGAAAATAATATCAGTCTAGAAATCCAACGGAGAATCACTCTTGCGAACAAGTGCTACTTTGGACTGAGTAGGCAATTGAGAAGTAAAGTCCTCTCTCGAAGAACAAAGATCGCGCTCTATAAGTCTCTCATCATACCTGTCCTGATGTATGGCTCAGATTCATGGACAATGTCAAGAGAAGCTGAGATGGCCCTTGGAGTATTTGAGAGAAAAGTTCTCCGGAAGATTTATGGTCCTTCCCGTGATGCCGACGGCGAGTATCGAAGGAGATTTAACGATGAGCTGTACGAGCTTTACGCAGATCTGACCATAGTCCAGCGAATTAAAGCCCAAAGGCTCCGCTGGCTGGGTCACGTCATGCGAATGGACAAAGAAGCTCCAGCCCAGAAGGTTTTCCAATCGTCACCCGAATTCGGCAGCAGAGGAAGGGGGAGGCCTCGACTGAGATGGAAACAACAGGTGGAGGATGACTTGAACTCCCTTGGGGTTTCCAATTGGCGTCAGTTATCGCTAAAAAGGAATGACTGGCGTGCTTTGATAGGCGACGGCCAAAATCGCTTAGGCGGTTAAGCGCCAATAAATGATGATGATGAGGAGGGAAATCTGCATATTGATAGGGGTATTAACCGGTCACTGCCTTATTGGTAGGCATGCAGAAAGGCTAGGTGTGCCCTACCGACGATGCTGCAGGAGTTGCAAAGATGATGAGGAGGAGGAAACAGTGGAGCACCTCATCTGCAACTGTCCGGCTTTAAGCGGCGCGAGAACGCGCTTTTTGGGAGTTCCGTTCCTGGATAGCCTAAGCCAGATCGCGGAACTGGACATAACGGACTTGATGAGCTTCATAAAGTCATCTAAGTGGTTCGAGGAGGAGTAACAGTGTCGGTTTAGGAGTGTCAGTCCCGGGATTCTGCTATGTGGAAAATCCCAACAACTCAGGGATTTTCCATATGGCTGGGTTCCGGGACTGACTTTCCTTGTGTTGGTGGTATCACAACGGGCCTTTCAAAACTGGCCTAAGTGTGCCTCTGCGGAAGCCACTTGAACCTAACCTAACCTAACTACAATCTACAATTTCTCTATTTTTTATATTAACTGTAATTCCAAATTTTTCTAAAAAATTTGCTCCTAAAATTGGTGTGTTGATATTTACAATAATAAAAGGAAATTCAAAATCTCTTCGTAAACCTAAATCAATTTTTAAAAGTTTTGTTCCAAATGTTTCAATAGGAGAGCCATTTGCAGCCGATAATGTAGGATCTGAATAACGTTTATAGATTTTGAATTTAGAAAATGGAATTACTGATACTACTGCACCGGTGTCAATAAGAAAATTAAGTTTGTTAAATTTATCAAAAACAAATAAGCGACGAGTTGGTTTGGGAATATTTCCATTATCTGCCACCATCAAATGGAACGATTTAATTTCAATTTTGATAAGAATTTGTATTATTTTGATTGAAATTGCAAGGAGGTATACATTTATAAGCATTATTTCTAAATTTTTTGTGATACCAGCAAATATTGTTTGTTGGACTAAAATTTCTTCTATATAAATTATTTCGAGACTTAGATCTAGGCCTTTGTCTTTCGGTTGATTTAGATCTCATTCTTAATTCATTAATATCACTGTTAATTTGATTAAGATTTTGAAAAATTGCTGAAGCTAATTCTGTTAAACTTTTAATACAAGTTTCAAGATTATTGTTATTGATACTTGCAATAGAAGATTGTGACGAATGTGATTTATTAAGTAAATCAAAAATTTTATCTGCAAGTATAATAACTTCATCTATATTTGAATTATTAGATGATGTTACACGAATTTAAATCTGTTGTGGTAATTTCCTAATCCAAAGTTTAAAAAGTAATTCACGACTAACTAAAGAATTTGATCCTATAAGAGACTTCATATGACGAAAAAGTTCAGATGGTGAACGATCACCAAGTTCCATATTAGAAAATAATTGCTCAAGTCCTTTTTCTTCACTGAGAGAAAATCTTTCACAAAGAGCTTTTTTAATTGTTTCAAATTTATTAATTATCGGTGGTGGGTTAATAATATCTATATTAAAATGTTTTTATTAGGTCGCTTTCGTCGTTCTTGTGCCCGGATTTTTGCATTCGATTTTGAACCAACTTCCTGTTGTGCTAGGGTCTTGAAATTTTCACTACAGTTCAGGTCGCGATGACAATGCAATATTATGAAAAAAAAAAACCGATAGGTGCCGCGTGGGTCGCTATATTTTCAAAAATCGCATTTATGGTCCGATTTGGCTGAAATTCGGAACAAGTATTACTACTATGAAAAGAAATATTTTCCTAAAAAAAAATTCCGCTAGGTGGAGCTGAGATCGGGGTAATAAAAGCTGAAAATCCTAATTATGGACCGATTAGGTAATATTTAGCGTGTGTATTACTTAATCAATTTCCAAATGTTCAAAAGAAAATTGGACCCGCTAGGTGGCGCGTGAGTCGTTCTATTTAAGAAATGCGAAGTTCTGTTTTCGGTGTCGATTAATTTGTTTTTCAACGAACTTCCCGTTGAGGTAGAATCTTGAAATTTTCATCGTCGCTTAGTTTTCTGGCAGTATAAGAAAAAAATAATTCCGATAGGTGGCGCACGGATAGTGATATTTGAAAAGTTTCATTTCCAGAGATTTTGCTTTGGATTTTGAACTAACTTCCCATTAGCTCAATGGGATGGGGGTTTTGAAATTTTCACCATCGTTCAGGTTTCGCTGACAATGCATTATACAAAAAAAAATCAAAAATATTGCTTTATTTGCAAAAGTCCCATTTATCGGCCTATCTTCCTTATTGCTATCTGAATATTTCGTACATATGCTATAATGCGCATGCTATAATGCGTTTTCAGCGCCATAAACAGCATCGAAATTTCGAATATTTCATCTGCATACATTTAGGCGCAGCCACTGTTGCACAAAGGAAAGATAATGTGCTTTATAAGGCTTAAAAAAGAATAATTTTATTCATGTAACCATAGGCACACCGCGTAATGCGTGTAAACGTAGAAAATTGCCGAATGCGTAAATGAACTGTAAAAATTTTTATGGAACGAAGTTTACACAGGTTCGGTAAACTTCCACGAGGAGTTTAGTGTGTAAACACCTCCAAAAATTACCCAATTCGATTACGCTGTTCGACATGCAGTTTTTCAAAGCAGTCAATGCACACTAGACAAAAATAGAAGAATAGCTAAAAAATGGGTCAAAAATTAAATTAATAAGAATTTCATAATAAAAAGTATTCACATAAATTTATCTATATCGTTCATCTAACTGAGCTATTAAATGTATATATTTACGCTTTCGTTAAGTTATATGGTTACATGAGTACCACTAATATGACACAGAATATCCAATTACAATCTTAGAAATTTTCACAGACTCACAACTAAAAAGTATAAAATAAAAAATAGAATAAAAAAATATTTTTAATTTAAAATGTTTTTAAAATGAACTAAAAACTGGAAAATAATTTCCCCTCTGCCTACATAGATTCTTCACCACGTAAAGCTTATCTGGAACATTTGTGAGTGGGAATTCTTATAGGTATTAAATAGTACTTCGAGTTTGAAATGTATAAAAACATTTGGCGCTTGCTATATTGTGAAAAGATGTTTTTTTTTAGAAAAGCTCATATCGGTAATAAGATTGTTAGAAAATAATGCGAACCATCTTTAGCGTGCGCCAATGTTTTTATACCTTTCAAACTCCAAGTACTATTTAATACCTATAAGAATTCCCACTCACAAATGTTCCAGATAAGCTTTACGTGGTGAAGAATCAATGTAGGCAGAGGGGAAATTATTTTCCAGTTTTTAGTTCATTTTAAAAACATTTTAAATTAAAAATATTTTTTTATTCTATTTTTTATTTTATTGATAGTTTCTCGTTGAAGGGCAAAAAGAATATTTTGAAATTTGAAATTATCATCATCGATATTGTGAATTTCAAAATGTCCTTCAACAAGAACAAACCATGCTTCTGGACATTCTTCCAAAAATGTAGGTAATTTGATTGTTTTAATTTGATTATTTGAATCAATGATTTGTGTCGTATTTAAATCTGTGTTAATGTGTGTAGTGCGTGTGTTTGTATTTTGAATTTGATTTTGAGTTTGATTTAGAGACATTGTATTATTTATATTATTATTATTTTCTGTAAAAGTAGAAGAACGAGTACGTATTGGAGAACGTAAAAGCATAAAAAATTTAAATATTTAATAGTTTTCTGGAGAGGAAATTTACAAATGAAAAAGTAAATAGTAAACAGATTTAAACAAATACAATTAAGTAATAGTTAAAAATTATTAACGTTAAATTAATGATTATTTAAAGTTTTAATAAATAGTAATTATTGTTAATAATCTAAATATGTTTCATAAAAAAAAAAAAATAAAAAAAAATTGTTTAATTTATAATTTAGTTTTTGTATAATCTTAGTATAATTATTTAATTTGAAATTTTATAATCGTTTTAAACAATACAGCTCACCGAAATTTTGTTGATTGTAGATTAATATGTATATAGTTTATTGAATTTTTGTTGGTTTTAGATAAATAATATTAGCAAAATAAAGGACGTCTAATTACTATAAAGATGAAGGAAAGTATTCAAAGATATAATCAAAAATCCAGTAAATGTATATGGGTCATTATTTTACAAATCGAACAACTTTTGAGACTTCATAATTTTGATTCGGCTCAAACTTTTTTTTTAAGATGCTCGCACAAAATAAGCAAATATATGTATCAGGATTTCCTCGAAAAAAATTTATTTTCAGAGATCTGCATGTGCTCAAATTCGATGAGTAAGCAAACTTGCCCACATTCAAAATACCATATCTTTGGTTCCACTCGTCGTATCTTATTCATTTTTGTTTTATTTTGAAGGTAATAATATTTACTCTATAACTGCGTTAAAAAAAATATTTAATTATAAAAAATCAAAATATTGAATAAAGAATGAATTTTTTAAATAATTATTACATACATTTTTCCCCACTTACTATTTTCGAAAAAATATATATAAAATGCGCTACAATTTCACCTAAAAAACCCTTTTTATTTCAAGTTGGACAATTTTGTAGTTCAAAAGATATTAACTCATTTCTGACCTGACCTCGAGCAACTTGCTTACATTTGCTTGCAGCAGGTACGTGCTACAATTGTATACAGTCAACGCCTGCCTGTGTATGCATGCTTGGTCAACTTAACTACAACATACATACGTATACATACTTGTGCATGGTCAACTTAACTACAGCATACATACTTAGCACTTTGCAGGTAGCTAGTATTTGTGTTTTACCAAATCATTATTGTAGTACAATAGACAATACATAGAATACAAATAAAAAACAATTTCTATTTTTTTAGTTATTTTTAAAATGTATTTACATATATTATTGAAAATAAAATGAGAATTCACACTTCAAAACCGTCGTAAGAAAATATGTATAGATACATATGTGTTTGTGTGTTTAGATACTACATGTAACAATATAAAAAAAAAATTTCGTATTCGAAAATAGAATTTAATAATTTCTAATAATATAGGATTTAATAATTTTTAATAAATTATAAATTATAATAATTATTTTTGTAAAATTAAGATTTTACAAGCTATTTTTATATTATTATGTTTTATTATTACAAGTAGAAAATGAGCAGGATTTATTAAACATAATCAGTCTAATATATAAACAAACTTATATAATATCAATTTTACAAAAAAAACAAACTCGGACTTGAAGACGGCAATTGATGTATGTACTAATTAATTACTACAAAAAACAAAACCAACTTAACAATAATTTTTAATTTCATTTAAATTTATACATATTTAATAATTATTATTTCATAACTTGAACTTCAACTGAATGATCATCCAAAGAAAAAAACTTTGCTTTTGCTGTTCCTTCTGCCACTGGAATCATGCAGTGGTATGCCGACGTCCCTTTCACTGCTACTGCCTTTTTAAATCTAGCTTCAAGGTTCTTTTCTTCTTTGTAGTATTCCTCGTTTTCCACATATTTAAATGAAATATTAGGGATAGCCGCTATTGCCCAGTCAAATAATTCTTTTGGCGTTTGAATTGGATTATTCGCTCTCTGTAGACTTGCTCTGGCAGCCAATCTTTTCAAGGTCCCTCCTAAACCATCGCATGCATTTTTGCCATGTGAAGTTGGAAAAAAGTGCCACTCCGCACTCAAACCGAAATCCTTTTGATGGTGGGTAAGATTAACAAAATTCTTTTTGTTTTTATACTGTGCACTTGCCCCATCAGAAAAATATGTAATTTTGAAAATATTTTCAAAGTTATTTTTAACATACTCCACTAGGTATTTTTGAAATAAATGCACGGCAATTGTGTTGTGATGTAAACAGTCCGAAATGACAACAAAGCTTTTCATACGAATTTCACCGCTTCCATGCTTGTAATAAATGGCAAATGGATGAATTGTTGCCTGATTGTTATTCCAATGAATTCCTTGAGCAGAATTTTGCACGACAAATGCATAGTTTTCGGAAAAATCACAGAGAACGATGCATTCATTTTCTGGTAAAGATTCTTTTTTGCTGTTTATAAACTTGTTTTGGCTTTTAACTATGAATGAATGCAACAATAATTTTTTTAAGCCGGACTCTAATTTTTGTAAGTATTCATCAACTGGGGATACCATTACTTGCAAAGTGGTTCTATCGACGTTCACCCATTGTCTGTAAGTTATTTCCTCAATAAAGCTATCCTCCAAAATTGTTCTTATTTCATCGATCAAATTTATTGCCCCAGGGCACTGGGCACATTTTCCGAAATAACAATTTGTTGATGCATTAAGACATAACATACGTTTTAAACAGTTTTGATAGCTTTTTATTGGGTGCACAGACTCAGCAGTAAGATGTTTGATGTTAGGTCCTTCGACTAATAATTTGACGTTCTCATGTATAGTGCAAACATATACTGAATGAGTACCACTTGAACCTGCTAGAACGCAATGTTTAGGCCTCAAAGTTGCAAATTTTGAAAAACTACACTTAACCGTGGGGTGATTTTCCTTAAACATCTGATGAAGTTCGCGTAAGCTTATCAACAGTAGCCTCTTTTGCACGTGAATGCGTTCATTATTAATTTTTACAGAGACAAAATCTTTTTTCCCGGGCATTACACGACTATTTTCATCGAGTTCATAAAATTGTGTTATGAAATCAATAACTTCTCTTTCTAATGACGGATGGCTCTTGGGATTTGCTTCTGCCACAATTCCTTTCTCCTCAGCAATTTTCTTAGCAACAGTTATCATATGAACTGTAGCAGAGGGGAAATGATGTTGAATTTTCCGATGAGGCCAATCCTTGCAAATAGTTAAAATTCTAACTTGTTTTGCTCGATCACTGGTGGTAGCGAATGCGTCTTTAAGAGTTTGTAATATTTCGTTTCCATCATTTTCATCTAAGCAAACGTTGTCATCACTGGGTATGCCAAAAATTTTTCCTGAAATTGCTTCAGAAACATTCTGCATTTTTTCAGTTGAATAGATTAACTTTTTTTTTTTTGAATTGGTGAAACTCCGATTATTTCTAAGCCTCTGTTGATTAAACTAGTTGCCTCAAACATTGCTTCCCTGTCTTTCTCCAATGATATAGATGTAGAACATTCCGGAGTGTAATTCACGTCGCTATCAGTTTCAGTGTGTACTTCGCTGAAATTAATATCATCTGGTTCCTTCATCTGGAAAAACGAATAAATGTATGATAAGTACCTAATATTTGACGAATTAAATAATACTGAAGTTAAAATATGGAAAACCATATGTGTACATGAGGGCAGCTGCCAATGTCTTACATATGAGTTCCATAAATAGATATATTGTTTCTGAATTTGTATATTCAATTATATGTGCAAGTATATACAAACCTCATTATCTTTGCTGATTTTAGATAGCTTAAGTCGGCATTTGTTGCAAATTCGTTGTTCCATCGCTTTTTTTGTTACAGGAATATCCAGCGTCAATAAGTGCTTTTCTGTTACTTTTCTCAGAGTCCCGTATTTTTTGGTGTTTGGATGCGGAGACAAATCAAATGGATTAAAACATCTAACTTTCGGCATTTTCCTAATAATATTTATTTAAAACTCGCAATAATAAAACAAGAACTTTCTCAATTAAGGAAATGAACGATGTTTCTGTTTTCTATTTACAATCTTACATCTATATACTAATTCTGACAAAAATAATAATTTCGTAAAACTATCTACCTACTAAGTGATTATTAAGTTTATTCACAAGTATGTATACGTATGTATGTTGTAGTTAAGTTGACCAAGCATGCATACACAGGCAGGCGTTGACTGTATACAATTGTAGCACGTACCTGCTGCAAGCAAATGTAAGCAAGTTGCTCGAGGTCAGGTCAGAAATGAGTTAATATCTTTTGAACTACAAAATTGTCCAACTTGAAATAAAAAGGGTTTTTTAGGTGAAATTGTAGCGCATTTTATATATATTTTTTCGAAAATAGTAAGTGGGGAAAACTGTATGTAATAATTATTTAAAAAATTCATGCTTTATTCAATATTTTGATTTTTTATAATTAAATATTTTTTTTAACGCAGTTATAAAGTAAATATTATTATCTTCAAAATAAAACAAAAATGAATAAGATACGACGAGTGGAACCAAAGATATGGCATTTTGAATGTGGGCAAGTTTGCTTACTCATCGAATTTGAGCACATGCAGATCTCTGAAAATAAATTTTTTTCGAGGAAATCCTGATACATATATTTGCTTATTTTGTGCGAGCAGCGTAAAAAAAAAGTTTGAGCCGAATCAAAATTATGAAATTTTTTTTTTCGATAAATCCGTTTGATTTGTAAAATAATGACCCATATGTTTGTTGATTGAAGATTATCATATTATTAATTTCCTTCGTTTACAATATAACAATTGATTGATGTTGATATTTGAATTGCATATTAGTCACTGCATTTTTTTGCATTCTCAAAATTTGAGTACAGCACAAAATATGTGAGAAAATGTCCTTGATAATTTGATTTCTTTCCGATGTGTTTAGATAATGTGAAAAAGCTCCTGGCAGGATCGCCAATTTAGACCACACCAATTAAAAATTAAATTATATATATTTTATACAATGTTGATTATTTTAAATCTCAAAATTTATTAATCAAAAATTTTCTTTTTGAGATATAAATATTTTTAAATCAAAATAAACATAATTCTGAAATATTATAACAAGTGTTTTATCAGAAAGTATATTAACGAATTGTGGCGGCCGCCGTGGTGTAGCGGTTAAGTGATCGGCCTTCTACACCAAGTCGTGGCGGTTCGATGCCCGGCAAAAGTAACATCAAAAATTATTTAGAAAAAGAATTTTTCTAAACGGGGTCGCCCCTCGGCAGTAGTTTGGCAAACTCTCCGGGTGTATTTCTGCCATGAGAAGCTTCTCAGCAAAAAAAATTCATTTGCTTTGCAAAAGCCGTTCGGAGTCGGCAAAAAAATGTAGGTCCCGCCAACTTGTAGGAAAAACTCAAAAAGCAACACACCACAAGTTGGAAAGAGAAGCTCGGCTAAAAATCTCGTTCGAGGTTATGATAACCTGTTGGTATATCGCCACCATTAGTTTTTTTTTTTTTTTTTTTTTTTATATTAACTATATTAACGAAACCCCTACAGAGAGATCCAGGAAAGCTATTACTACTCTTTTAGTCTCTAAAGTGGGAAAAAGGTGGTGGTTAAAGCCACAAATAAGGTATTGGCTGTACACTCCGGTCTTCACCGACCGACCGGTACTTTCCTACGGTTTAACGGTATGGTGCCTAGCAAATCAATAGGAAGCAATAGACTGCAGACAGCCGGTAAATGACCTTGCCTCGAGATGCATCAACAACAGTGATGCGGCTCCCGGGCCATAGTGATGTACCAGATATTTCTGCACCACATAAGTATTTCTACTCCTCTTGCTACGAGTACATACAAGCTTCTCTCGGTTTTCACCGAAAAGGCTAATACGAGGTAGGAACTGGATCCTACATGTGAGGTGCCCAGACAGAATTGGCCTCGCATTAATTAGAAGCGAAAAAGATTCGCCATCAACCTCAAGCGTCCCTCTGTTCTTGTTATTGTTTTTAAAGACAAAAACACTCCCCGAAAGTCTTGGGGAGTAATGCCGAAATTGACAGTCCTTGGCCGACTCTCGTGGTAGCGATTTGGTTTTGAAACATTCTAGGTCATGTCATTCCTCCATCCGTAAGGAGGGAGAAGATGGGTAATGAGAGATGGGTAATCATCGAGTTAGCACATCATTTACGCGCAGGGGCGCTCCTCTCTGGGCTCATTAATTGGAATACTGACGTATGGGTTTCCCAACGTATTATTTCTGCCGCAGCTGTCGACGACATTGAAGTATGGAACAGTTCATCTGCAGGTGCTCCGCGGTAGCCAAAACTAGGAGGGAATGACCGAATGATTATTTCGAAATGCTTCAGCGTTTTTGGTTTTTAGAGAAGGAAGGGGAGAGACTAAATGGGTCAGCAGGCTTAAGTGAGTCTATCTGCCATGCAGAGGGGCAGCCATAATAGCCTAACGTAACCTTACGGTGTAAATAATAATTATATTTGCTTTTATTGGTATGTAATATTCTGGTAATACGATTTTGACTCAAAAAAGAGTTATTGGGACTCCAGGGTGGCTAAGCTATTTCCTATCTCACGCTGACAGAGATATATAAGCTGATACAAACACGAAACAAAAACTTATTCTGTTATTCCTTATATTTAAATTTGGAATATTTTTTACATATTTTCAGCATATTGAAAAAACATAAAATTCCGAGCTCTGGCGATGATTCTAATACTCCTTGGGAGGGGCGAAACTGAAGGTAGTCTCGGATGCGGAAGTACCCCGTCGCATTATCCTTGTCGGGTATTTTAAAGAGGACGATTGCCCCTCAAACAGCACATCCTCAGAGTTATTTCTGTTCAAAACCCGGCCCTAGACACCAGTTACCGGAGAATCCTCAATCGGACAAGGAGGGCCACGGTGGCGGAAATCGTAATAGCTATAGATCCGATGTCAGTTGAAACAATCCGTCACCATAATAATATTATCAGTTTGGTGTATGCCAAAGTGAAACTTCGGTTTAAAACCAAACCGTCTCTGCCCCGGGTAGCTGCTGAAGCCAGCGGCATTGATGAAAATGTTGCGGTAGAAAAGAAGGCTGTAGAACAAACAGCCTGCAGCTCAAAATCGGACGAGGTCGCGCAAGGCTTGTAGGATGTACAAAATAAGCTTCAGCTGGAATCCACAGCAGGAGCTCCGATTATCGAGACTCCACCGCTCTCTCAAAGCCGGCAAACAAATCAATTACGTAGTGAGAACTCTAGACCCGGAGTCGACAAAAAAAAGGCCAAATTCAGGCATCTAATGGGGATGCTTTGCTCAGTGGCAACCTAAAGTCATCCGTGGCGGATAGGGACCGCAAACAGTTTTTATAATGTCAGCCCTCCCAGCGAGCACTCGTAGTTCGAGGCGTCTAAAATGCCTCCAGGTGAATCTTCACAATGCCAAGGCAGCTTCGGATGTTCTTAGCAGAAGATTCAGCAGAGAAGGTCTGGGAGTGGCCTTCATTCAAGAACCATGGATTTTACATGCCACCGGTTCCCGTCCCAGGTTGTTGATGCTTCTAAACAAGAAGCTGGAGTTTGTTCCGTTCCTACAGTTCATGAGGGCTGATTTGGTTGCAGTTTGGGCAAAAATTCCAACCCCAAGAGACGAAAAAGAGGCCATTTTGGCATTAGCTTACTTTCCGGGTGAGGAGGAAACAGCCCCAACTGCTGAATCCAAATTGAGTATTGCCAACAGAAGGGTATCCCATGGGTCCTCTGCTGTGACGCAAACTTCCACCATACAGCTTGGGGTAGTACGGACATAAAAAACAGGGGGAAGCACCTCCTGGAGTTTATTAGTAGTCACAATATCAATTACGCAATTCATAACCTATAGTATTCGAGCTATTTGTCTATTTTTCAAAATTGTTTTATTGGAAACCATGGAAACATACAACGATAGGCGAATACGACACCCCTTGTGAATTGCCCAAATGTAATGAACCGTGGTAATGAACCCACTTTTGTTAACGCTATTAAAGGCGAAACCTCACCTTGACCTTACTCTATGTAGCCAAAATATGGCCTTCGCTGTCACAAATTGGCACGTCTCGGGGGAGGAATCAATGTCGGCCGACAAACATATTGTGGCGAATGTTCTCAAGAATCACTCATCTCCCAACTCTAGCGTATTTCCACCACTAGCGTCACTACGACAACTACAGCTGTTTAGGTACACGACGCGAGAGAGTGCGAATGTGACACAAACCGCGCAAAGACTACGGCCTTCAATCAGTTTATTTTGAAGTGTTGTACAGTGAAGTACTGAACAGTGAATTAACCCGCGATATTGTACTACGGTTTTTAGTAGTGAATAAAGCGTACTACTTACTAAGCAGAATCTGAGTGTTTTATTTAACGTACAGTGATCGAACTCAGGGAAAATAATCGAGGAATCATCGAACTCGTCACAATATTTTATTCGACATGGGTCACTTCTCTGACCATAAGTCATTCAGTTATACCTCTTCAGTCGTATTGGGCTCGTCGAAGACTTCTGTTATAAAGTAAACGGTGATCAGGGGTGAATTCTGGTTCTATGAAATGATAAAATTAAAAGAATTTTCATACAAAATTTGTGAAAAGAAACTTCAAATTCATAAAAAAATTTTTTTAACGTTATCTTATCATAGAACCAGAATTCACCCTATGAGGTTAAGATCTCTTCTCAAAATGCAAATCTTCCTGAAGACCTTGACTGGCAAGACCATCACTCTGGAGGTTGAACCATCCGATACTATTGAAAATGTAAAAGCCAAGATTCAAGACAAAGAGGGAATACCTCCAGATCAGCAACGTTTGATCTTTGCCGGCAAACAATTGGAGGACGGACGCACCTTGTCCGATTACAATATACAGAAGGAGTCTACACTTCATTTGGTTCTTCGTTTACGTGGTGGTATGCAGATTTTCGTCAAAACCTTGACGGGAAAACCCATCACTTTGGAGGTTGAGCCTTCTGATACCATTGAAAATGTTAAAGCTAAAATTCGAGGTAAAGAAGGAATCCCACCAGATCAACAACGTTTGATTTTCGCTGGAAAACAGTTAGAGGACGGACTCACACTGCCCGATTATAATATTCAAAAGGAATCTACATTGCATTTAGTATTACGCCTTCGTGGAGGTATGCAAATATTTGTTAAAACATTGACTGGCAAAACTATTACATTGGAGGTTGAACCTTCCGATACAATCGAGAACGTTAAGGCTAAAATTCAAGATAAGGAGGGAATCCCCCCCGATCAGCAACGTTTGATCTTTGCCGGCAAGCAATTGGAAGACGGCCGCACCTTGTCTGATTATAACATCCAAAAGGAGTCGGCCCTTCACTTGGTCCTGCGTCTACTAGGTGGTATGCAAATTTTTGTTAAGATTTTGACTGGCAACACTATTACATTAGAATTTGAGCCATCCGACACCATCGAGAATGTTAAAGCTAAGATCCAGGACAAGGAAGGTATTCCTCCAGACCAACAACGTTTGATCTTTGCTGGCAAGCAGCTGGAAGATGGGTGCACCTTGTCCGACTACAACATCCAGAAAGAGTCGACACTTCACTTGGTCTTGCGTCTGCGTGGTGGTATGCAAATATTCGTGAAGACTTTGACTGGTAAGATCATCACTTTGGAAGTTGAGCCATCTGACACCATCGAAAACGTGAAGGCTAAGATCCAAGACAAGGAGGGAATCCCCCCAGATCAGCAGCGTTTGATTTTCGCCGGCAAACATTTGGAAGATGGCCGCACTCTATCCGACTACAACATTCAAAAGGAGTCGACTCTTCACTTGGTTCTTCGTCTGCGTGGTAGTATGCAGATCTTCGTCAAAACCTTGACTGGCAAAACCATTACTTTGGAAGTTGAGCCATCCGACACCATCGAGAATGCTAAAGCTAAGATCCAGGACAAGGAAGGTATTCCTCCAGACCAACAATGTTTGATTTTCGTCGGTAAACAGCGGGAAGATGGACGCACCCTGTCCGACTACAACATTCAAAGGAATCCACTCTTCATTTGGTCCTGCGTCTGCGTGGTGGTATGCAGATCTTCGTCAAAACCTTGACTGGCAAAGCCATCACTTTGGAGGTTGAGCCATCCAGATCAACAACGTTTGATTTTCGCCGGCAAGCAACTTGAGGGTGGACGCACATTGTCCGATTATAATATCCAAAAGGAGTCGACGCTTCACTTGGTCCTCCGTCTACGTGGTGGTATGCAGATCTTCGTCAAAACCTTGACCGGCAAGACCATCACTTTGGAAGTTGAACCTTCAGACACCATCGAGAATGTTAAAGCTAAGATCCAAGACAAGGAAGGTATTCCTCCAGATCAACAACGTCTCATCTTTGCCGGCAAACAACTGGAAGATGGCCGCACCTTGTCTGACTACAACATCCAGAAGGAGTCTACACTTCATTTGGTCCTGCATCTCCGTGGTGGTATGTAAATTTTCGTGAAGACTTTGACTGGCAAAACCATCACTTTGGAAGTTGAGCCATCTGACACCATCGAAAACGTAAAGGCTAAAATCCAAGACAAGGAGGGTATCCCCCCAGATCAGCAATGTTTGATTTTCGCCGGCAAACAATTGGAAGATGGCCGCATCTTGTCTGACTACAACATCCAAAAGGAGTCGACCCTTCACTTGGTCCTCCGTCTGCGTGGTGGTATGCAGATCTTCGTCAAAACCTTGACTGGCAAGACCATCACTTTGGAAGTCGAGCCATCAGACACCATCGAGAATGTAAAAGCTAAAAGTCAAGATAAGAAGGGTATTCCACCAGATCAGCAACGTTTGATCTTTGCTAGCAAGCAATTGGAAGATGGACGCACCTTGTCCGACTACAACATCCAGAAAGAGTCGACACTTCACTTGGTCTTGCGTCTGCGTGGTGGGATGCAAATATTCGTGAAGACTTTGACTGGTAAGACTATCACTTTGGAAGTTGAGCCATCTGACACCATTCAAAAGGAGTCGACTCTTCACTTGGTTCTGCGTCTGCGTGGTGGTATGCAGATCTTCGTCAAAACCTTGACTGGCAAAACCATTACTTGGAAGTTGAGCCATCCGACACACTGAAATAAAAAGTTTGAAAGTGCACATTGAAAGTAACATATCAAAACCACTTTCAAATCGATTATTATAATACTGTAAATATTACAGTATTTACTGTAAAATTGGCAGTAAAAACATGTGATTTTTGAAAAATATCAATTAATGATATGAGTCCACTTTCAAATTTACAGTAATTCATGTCAATATGATAGTGTCCACTTTAAAATTTACAGTAATTCATGTCAATATGATAGTATATTCGAAGAATGATAGGGGGTCACTTTCAAAATTGATATTACCCACTGTTGGACGAAAAATGACAGGGTTTACTGTTAATTTGACGGCCGTTTCTTGTAGATTTTTTTTTCTGTGCACCATCGAGAATGTCAGAGCTAAAATTCAGGACAAAGAAGGTATTCCTCCAGACCAACAACGTTTAATCTTTGCCGGCAAGCAGCTTGAGGACGGACGTACTCTGTCCGACTATAATATACAGAAGGAATCGACACTCCATTTGGTGCTACGTCTTCGCGGAGGCGCATTCTAAATTAAAATAGCATATCCAAATTCAAAATTCAGAGTATTCTTTGCATCTCCTTAATTTATCTTTATTTTATATTTTAACGCTTTTTAAATCAATTCTGATTAAAAATTGAAATATACCGTTTTGATGGTGAAAAAGATAATTAAATCAATACACTATTTCAAGAGTTCTATTCTGTGTTGGGCGCAAAAAAACGGGTTGTGTCTAAACGCTACAAAATCGTACGTTATGCCAATACACAAACTCAAAATTGATATTACAAGTATACCAACGGTAAAGATCCGCTCTCAGTCACTTAAAACTACAGATAAAGTTAAAAACTTAGGATTTATCCTGAACAACAAGTTAACTTGTTGTGATCAAATTAATAAAGTAGTCAGTACTGTACTACACAGGAAACACGTCGGAAACTCGCGATGCATCTAATTTTACCTCACTTTACTTATTCTGAGTTAGTTTACAGTAAAATTGCTAAAATTAATGTAGCTTTTAATAAGGTAACTCGGTACGTGTATGGCATTGGCCGATATGATCATATATCACCTTCTAGGATGTCATATTTTGAACTAATTGGCTGCCAGAAACTGCAGGTTTATTTACAAATTGTTAGAATGGAAAGTTCCCAAGTATTTGTACGACAAACTTCAGCAAACCAGGTCGCAAAGAAATAACAAATTGATTGTTCCTAAATATAGGTATCTGACTTCCAGCCGAATGTTTTTCATTAGCTCTGTTAGACTTTGGAACTCTATTCCCGAGTCAGTTAAAGTCGACCTAAATAAGGGAAACTTCAAAAGTGTTTTACTAAATTTCTTCAGCAGTGTCGATATCTCGTCCATATATTGATTACAAATATTCTTACTGACATCTGTATCTTTATTCTATTATATTTTCCGACTCTACTTCTAGTTATCTTGGTATTCATTTTATAATTGTAAACTTAGTTTAAGTAAATAAATGAAGTAAATAGTAATTTCCAGTTTGTAAATGATGTATACCAACATAAGATATGTGTTGATGTACATATGAAAGACTTAATGTTCTTAGTTGTACAAAACTTTTTAAATGAATATGAATATATGAGTCCGTTTTCAGAAATCCGAGGAAAACGAAGTGGCAACTATTTCGCTTTACCATGGAAGAACGCGGCAATTGCTTGCACCAACCAATAACTACAGGGCGGGAGCGCGAGAGAGAGGCTGAAACGCTTCACTCAGATATCACAACAGCTTTCTACGAGAGTTGTCCCAAGCCAAACAACATATTCAACGTGATGTTCCTTGGTGGAACAAAAAGCTTGTACAATTAAGATGTCAAGCCAGAACGCTGAAATGCTCTAAATGAAAGAAATGCTCTATAATAGAGAACTTAGAAATTCTAAGAGGGCAACCTGGAAAGAACACTGCGAAAATATTAAAGATCTCCCTACGGCAGTGCGGCTCCAAAAAGCCCTTGCGAGAAGCCATAGCAATGTCATTGGTACTCTGAAGAACTCAGATGGGAGCTACACGAAGCACCCGGAAGACAATTGCAAACTTTCGCTTGCTACTCACTTTCCGGACTGTATACCAGGCTATCAACACTCACATCCCGTAGTAGATAATTCTCCAACAATCCAATGTTCAGAAGATCCAATGGGCTTTATAGACTTTCAGTCCTTTCAAACGTCCAGGACCGGATGGGGCTATCCTTGTCTAATGCAGCAAGGAATCAACTATACAGCTCCAGTCCTATCAAATTTATATAGAGTATCCCTGCTGTTAGGATATATTCCAAACAGGTGGACAGAGGTTAAGCTTGTATTTATACCGAAACCAGGGAAACCGGAAAATCTGCCATCGTCATATCGACCAATAAGTCTCAGTTCCTTTCTCATAAAGGGAATGGAGAAAATTGTAGATCGGCATATTAGGGAAGTAAACTTAAAGAAACAAACTCTCCACGGATGACGTAACAGGAATGCATGAAGAAACAATATCCGATCGCATGCAACAAGCCCTGCGCTCATTGAAAGATGGTGTGCTAACAAAGGGTTATCTATCAACCCAAATAAAACAGTCTTGGTGCCTTTCACGAGGCGATGAAAGCTGTCTATGTTAGAGCCGTCCCTAGGAGGAAGCCGCATAGGGTTTTCGACGGAAGCCAAATACCTAGGAGTAACATTTGACAAAACCCTCACATGGAATGCTCATTTGGAGGCTAGCATAAATAAAGCAACGAGGGCCTTTTTCGCCTGCACTAGACTCTATGGCAAAACATACCCAAAATGATGAGGTAAATTTTTAAGTAAATTAATAAACACTAAAATACGTACTTGCCGCCAAATACTAATATTAAAAATCATGAACTGTGCTTTATGCAAGGAAAAGGTTGATCGCTTTGATCAAACTAAATTTGTTTGTGTAGAGTGTAGTGGCATTTTTCACGGCTTATGTGTTGAATTGACTACAGCGGAGATTGAATATATAAAAGCCTCGAATGTTAAGTATCGCTGCGATCCGTGCTCATCTGCACGCCGAAGCTTTTTACATCAAGATGCTTTGCCGCCTACTCAGTCTCTATAACACCAACAACTACAACAAAAACATCATAAACCATCACATACCAACCTGCAGAGCAAAAATAGGCCAAAGACATCAGGCACAACCGGTTTTGCATCTGATCTGCAATAACAACAACTTAGCACCGTGCAGAACAATGCTGCAAAAATGTCAGAGGAAAGCGATATTGCAGTTGCTGGGGTGGAGACTGATAAAGTTATAGCTCTTCAACTTTTATATAAAGAGACAATGAGCCGCAAAACAATAAAAGCGGAATTTTTGGCTACAGTAAATAATTTGAAATGGGAGAATAAATCCCTGCAAGAGAGGGTCGTTAAGCTGGAACGCAAGTTGAATTGGAATGAGCAAAAACACTTGGAGAGGGATGTCGAAATTGTTGGTTAAGCTAGGCAAAACAACGATAAAATCGACGAATGCCTTGAGCAAATATTTGTGAGCGCGGTGGGTGTTTCTGTGTCTATGCCTGACCAAATCGAGAGGCGATATATAAAAACTGTAAATAGCTCTTCGTCTGAACCAAGTAAAGTGCTCTGTGTCCGTTTCTCTTCGCTTCAAGTAAAGCGTAAAGTGATGAGTGCGAAAGCTAAGGCAAAGAAAAAGCTAACTACCGGACTGTTTGCAGACACCAGCAATAACCATAAAATTTACATCAATGATAGTTTAACAAACTACAATAAAGCTCTTTATGCTGCTGTTAACAAAATCAAGAAAGAAAAGGAGTATAAATATGTATGGTTCAGAAACTCAAGTATTATGTTAAGAAAAGCTGATAATGATAAGGTTGTTCTTGTGTGTTCTATTGAAGACCATAAATCTTTCGAAGAATTTTTCTCTCGAATGGGAGCCGCCTCGTCAGATGTGTCAATGTCTAGAGTGTTATTTTTATTCGTCGAGAGAGGACTTTGCTTCTCCATTGCCTACTCAGCCCTGTGGCAGATCTAGTTTCCGAAATATCGGTGAAAATATGAAAATTCCCAATTTTGCAAAACACTTCTAATAGGTACGTAAAAAAATTGTATTTTTCATTTTTTCGGTTTAAACTGTTGTATTATACATCTATTAATGGCCGTGTTTTTTTTACGCACATATGCGTTTGCGCTTAAATTTTGTATGGAAAATAAGGGTTGAGCGCTTATCTCTCCATACAAAATCTAAGCGCAATAAAAACACGGCCAATATATAAATACGCCACATGAAAAACTTTAGGAACCTCCTGTTTCCGTTTGACCGATTTGAATGACATATGCACCGATGGAAAGGAACTTAAAAAAACTGAGGTATAGGCGGTATATATTGACGGTCGTTCCCGAAATTTAGAGATGGGGGATACGGGGCTAGCGGCCCCCTAAAGATTTTATTGGTCGAATTTTCGATCACAAGCGATACTAGTTATACTAATTCCCATAAACATTTGTTGCCCTCATCTCTATGAGTATCTTCTGTAGTTTGGCCACTATTGCAAAAAACGTTCAAAAAAATTTGAAAAAAAAAATAAATTTTTTACAAAATTTTAGATATAACCAATTTAAAGTCAGAAAAAGTCCATGGACGAAAAAAGTTAGCCATCCTATGTTGTAGGAAATTGAATAATGAAAATTTTATGCATACCAGTACTGCGATTCACTAACTTTTTTAACACCATTTGATGACGGTAACTTCGTTAACACATAATTTTAGCACGTTTGCTATTCACTAACTTGTATCACCTGTTTTGTCACCGAATGCGATAAAACTCAATCAGCTGTTTTGGTTTTCGCCTTTATAAATGACAATTTATAGCGGTTTTGGTTGGGGGGTTTAATTTTTTAAACAAAGCGTTTTACGTTTTTATTAAAGATTTTTAATTTACAAAATATAATTTAAGAAATAACAGTGTTGTCAAAACCAAGTTAGTAAATAGCATATATGTATACGCAAACTATTTGTGATAAGGTTAAAAATCTCGTTTTTGGAAACGATAAAACTTAGCGAATCGCACTACAGTACAAAATTGTGATGTGCTCTTGACTACATAGGCCCTGTTATATTTAAAGTACTCAATCAAAAGTTTTCTGTTTTTACCCAAGAAATTTTCCGAAATTTCCATATCCTTGACATTTGATACATAACTTCAATGAAGAATTTTCTGATGATTCCAAAAATGTAATCATTTGGTTTAAAAGTAGAATAGTTTACGAGATATTTTGAAATTTCAGTTTTTGAGATAATTTCAAATTATGTTTATAAAAAGTGTTTAAAACTTGACAGTTTTCACCTTTTTGTTACATTTTACGCTTCCCAAAGAAGGAAACAACCAAAGTCGAATATGATTACGGTGACCATCCGTTCTGTTTTTGGCAGAACAGTTCTGTTTTTAAGGAGGTTGTTCTGCGTATTTTTTTTTCTAAGGAAAATAACAGAAATGTTCTGTTTATATTCTGCTTTTTTGTGCCGGCAACCTTTTTTAACAAATGTAATGAGTAGCTCTGTAAAGTTAGTTTGCTCAGTAATTTCAAAACTTTATGAAAAATTTAAAATCTTTCAAAATATTTTAAAAATAATTTAGTTTATGTTTAACGCGGTCAAGTGCTTCAACGAAATCAAAAACTGAGTACGTTAAAATGGCAAAAACGTACAAAATTTGGAAGTTCCGTACCCGGAAAAAAGTTCGTACCAAAAATGGTACATTTCGACCAAAAGGACAACCGTGGTTATGTTAGTTTTTAAATTAACAAGGAAATGTCTCTCACCATCAAGAAATACTATTCATAAAAAGGAAAAATATACTTAAAAAATTACTTTCAATTGATGCACTTTGGTTGAAATTATTTGAGATTGCAATTTCAATGTTTCAAAGACGTGGGCCACATTTTGTATTGCAAAGAGAGGATTACGCCATGAAAAACACTTTTTTATTCCAAATATTGAGAGTGTAACCCCAAATAGTTTATAGCCGGGTAGCGAAATTTTCACGTGAAGGCAATATCAAGCCTTAAGTAAAAAGAGTTCTGTTTTTCCAAAAAAAAAATTATGGTCACCGTAACTATCATAGCTTATCCCCGAAATTCTTGGTATAGTAGTTGGTCGAAAAAGAAGTGAAAATTTGGATTAAGACATTTTTTTCGTAATAACACCTTAATATCGATTTTAATTATTTTTTCATTGGTTAAAGGGGTATTTCATCTCCTCAAAATGAAATCAAATGTCATAATAATCGAGAAGGTAATAGCGAAAATATGAACAGATCAGTAATCCCAATTTTCACTTATATCAAAAACTGAAATTAGAGATATCTTGAAAACTGTTCTACTGTTAAGCGAAATGATTACATATTCGGAATCAGCAGAAAATTCTACTTAGGGATCATCTATCAAATGTCAAGAATATGGAAATTTTCAAAAACTTGGCGGGTAATTATAGAAAATGTTTGAGGACTTCCAATAAAACGTGGCTTATAAAAGGCCACACACATCACAATGTTGTACTGACTTGCTTAAAATTTTCGTAATTTAATTACCTACAACATAACAGGACTAACTTTTTTTCGTCAATAGAATTTTTCTGATTTTAAAGTGGTTGAATCTAAAACTTTGTAAAAAATTTCGTTTATTTTTGATATTTTTTTGAAAGTTTTTTGGCACAGTGGCCAAACTACTGAAGATACTTAACAGGATAAAGGTGAAAAATGTTTATGGAAATTAGTCCCTGTGGGGAAATCACATGGCGATGTCCTAGGCGGTGGAAATTATCCGCCTCTGTATCACCTTTTCGCAAGTTTCGAGCATAGCTATGTCATAGGCAGTGTATTGCACTTTACACGTGCAAAAGAGCCATTGGAAAAAATGGGGGCTCAGCCAAAAATATGCAAATGGATCTACACTGCAATTATCCGACCAATAATGCTATATGGAGTTGTGGCATGGTGGCCTGCTCTGAGCAGGGCAGATGAACTTGCGAGGCAGGGCACGACCAAGCAGGTTCTTCGGGAAAACAGCGCTTTGCTGCATGCAAGCTAATGCTAAGAGAGTGCATACCCCGCCAAGCCAACGAAAGGTGACTGCAATCTCCACCGTGCCGGATATCCAAACAAACCTGGCCAAAATGAGATCATAAAAGATTTAGATGCCTTACTGGTAGGCATGCAGAAAGGCTGGGTGTGCCCTTCCGGCGATGCTGTAGGAGTTGCAAAGATGATGAGGAGGAGGAAAAGGTGGAGCACCTTATTTGCAACTCTCCGGCTTTAAACGGCGCGAGAATGCGCTTTTTGGGATTTTCCTTCCTGAAAAGCTTACCCCAGGTCGCGGAGCTGGATATAAAGGACTTGATGGCCTTTATCAAGTCATCTAAATGGTTCGAGGAGTAATGGAGTCGGTTTAGGAGTGTCAGTGCCGGGATTCTGCTATGTGGAGAATCCCGAAAACACAGGGATTTTCCATATGGCCGAGTGTTGGTGGTATCACAACGGGCTTTTTGATACTGGCCTAAGTGTGCTTCTACAGCAGCCACTTGAACCTAACCTAACCTAAGGTGGTAAGAATGCTAGCCTTGACTATGATATTAAAATACTATACAGTATCTTAAAATTATTAGAAACATTTTAATTTCGCCTCTTGTTCTGATTTTGAAAAATCTCGTATTTTGTAGAAAAATCCTTTTATCCCTTTGTTAGTCGGAAAATCCCTAAAAAATGTAGGAATTCCATATTCTGGCAACACTGCCTAGAATTTTAATACACAGAGGGCTTACGAAAAAATGAAATGTAAAGTTAAATGTTAGACCCTTTATGGAGCTTCAGCCCTGCCTACTAGCGCTAGCCATGGTGAAAACAAAATCACAAATTAGTGCTGTGCAATGGCAATAATGACTAGCTAAAAGTATTAATCGAAATACCAACGCATAAGTCGGTATAACTCGATAATTTTATAATTTTCGAGACGAATAAGCAGCTTCAACATGGCCATGGATGGATAGAAAAGTAGGGCTCTTGATTCTAATCGATTACTCGATTAGTCGAGTAGCCGATTACCAACTTTTGTACTGTTTGAAAATCGATTTTCGATTTCAGCTAGTCGACTAGCAGGCTCTAATCGAATACTAACGATTGAATCGGGTTCCCAGTTTTTACCCGGGTAATAAGAAGGTAAGTTTCTCCTGTAATTCGCATGTAGCTTTAAGTGGTATTTGCCATTTTTGCAATTTTATTTTCTTCATTTCTTTTAAATTTTGAAAACAATGTAACAGGAGCACAGAATATTTGTGTAGGTAGATATAAAAAATTAAATTTTGAAAAATGTATGTATGTTTGTAGTAATGTTTGTATGTATGTAGATAAACAAAAGTAGGAAAATATTTTTTTTGTACTTCAAAACGTTCAATGTCATGCTATATTTTTAAGCTTACGTGCGCAATAAATGCATCTTTCTCTTATTCTACTTCGCTGTTTGAAAAAAGATAGTTAACAGATTATTTCGTGGTGGCAAGAAATGTTAAAGTACATTAAAATACACCTAATTTTCCAAGGAACTCAAAAATTACATACCTTACAAAGAGCATTTTGATGTATTACCAAAAATATACGAGAACATGTGGGCAAAAATTTACCAATGCAACTCCGATGCATTTCAGTTGTGAACTATAATGGCCTCTTATTAACAGTACTACATTGTTATTATTATTTTTATAAATTCTACTGGTCTAGGATAACTAACACATTAAAAAAGGTAGGGTGCCATATTCGCAAGTGGAGAAAATAAAGTCAAAACGATTGTTATTGCAAAATTTGCCTTCTTCATTCTCTTTTCCTATCCCTTCCCATTTCTCTTTCAAAAACCTGCAACACCCAAGCCAATAAGCATGCACAGAGCAAAAGTGCCTAATAAAATTTAGAAGTTTGTCTTTATGAGCAAATCTCTTTGGTTTTATGAGGAAATTCTTATTTAATATTCTTCTATTCTGGAAATTCTTATTGATATATTTTATTGCAATTTCTTCTTATTTTGTTGCGATTTTTTTTTAGATGTGTTATTTATAAGAAAGGCTTCTCAAGATTTTCGTAAAAATATGAAAAAAAAACATAAAAGAGATATTACTTATTATTGAGAAGTTTTAATCTTTGAAACTTTGGTGGACTTTTGACCGCTTGTGAATAATTTTTCTTAAATTATTCTGGGTTTTATTATTAGTGAACAAGATGGAAAAGCAACAACAATTACAAGCTACCATGATTACGTAATTTCTGCCTTACTCAAGGGCCTTCTTAAATGGCTATGTGTATAGAAATTTTTCATCACCTATTGGTTGGTCATCGAACCAAGAACCAAGGGGATTAGGAATTTCTAAGCCCGCAGTGTGTACCTCTTACCAAGCTGCGTTGAAATTATTGCCAGCTTATATTCATCATGTTCACTTAGTATGTATACCCTGCAGCGAAAGCAACTAGTTGAAAACTACTTTACAACTAGTTGGTGCACCGGGCCCAACTAGTTAGTGTTCTGTCTTTTTTCCATATAAGCAACTGGTATTTTTTACGTGTTGATGTCCTACGAGATGTAAATTGTCAGATTTCGACCAGAATATACCAGTTATCTACTAGTCAGGAAATACCAGTTTCATACTAGTTGTAAATTACTAGCTCCATACTAGTTCAACCTGAACTAGTATAATTTCCATAAAATGAACTAGTCCACATACTAGTTCAAAAAGGACTAGTATGAAATATTCTAGTCACATACCAGTCCAAACAGCATTAAACCTGGACTAGTATGATTTCAATCAGAATTTTCCTGGCTTACCCTTTATTTTATCCCTCGACTTTATTTTCATGTTTATTTTAAGAAAGCAGCGGCTACTTGTATTTACCCTATCACGAAAAAGCATCTATGAATTATAAGAGAAAACAAAACGAATGAATTTTGTATTTTTCAACTGGTATTATTTCATCCAGAAAAATCTAGTTATATACTAGTATGGAATGTATATTTCCTGAATAGTATGGGTTCAGCCAGAAAATTCTAGTTGTATACTAGTATGAAATGGATATTTCCTGATTAGTATGAGTTCTACCAGAAAATTCTAGTTGTATGCTACACCTTTTCCACCCAAAAATGAGAAAACGTTAATTAAAATGAGAAAACAAGAACTATAATGAGAACATATAAATTATAATGAGAAAAAGTAAAATGTATTGAGAAAATAGAACTTGTATTGAGAAAACATAAGTTGTAATGAGAATACGTAAACTAGTAATGAGAAAGCGTAAAATAGTAATGGGAAAATTTTCATTCAAATAAATGAATATTTTCCCATTTCTAATTTACGATTTCTCGTTACAAGTTTAAGAATTCTCATTACAAATAATGTTTTCTCATTACAATTTACTTTTTCTCATTATAATTTTTATTTTCTTATTATCATTCTTGTTTTCTCATTTTAATTTACTTTTTCTCATTTTAGTTTATGTTTTCTCATTTTTGGGTGGAAAAAGTGTAGTATGAAATGGATATTTCCTGACTAGTATGAGTTCTACCAGAAAATTCTAGTTGTATACTGGTATGAAATGGATATTTCCTGACTGGTATGAGTTGTACCAGAAAGTTGTAGTTGCATACTAGTATGAAATGGATATTTCCTGACTAGTATGAGTTCTACCAGAAAATTCTAGTTGTAAACTAGTATGAAGTGGATATTTCCTGCCTAGTATGAGTTCTGCCAGAAAATTATAGTTGTATACTAGTATTTTTCTGACTAGTTTGAGATTTCGTTGCAGGGTATTCATTTTATTAGTTTTTTGTTTTTATACTACCTTATCGACAACTAGAGAGACATCAATCGGTCGCCATTTATACTAGCAGTGTCAAGGATTTTAGTGTACCCTGTGATCAATTTACTGACAGCTGCCAGCTTATTTTCACAGGGTGGCTTTTTCCGCCATGTCCTGCGATTAATATGTAAGTATGTTATGCGTTTGTGGTCATTAATTTGAGAATCTTTGCAACTTTGGTGGACTTTTCACCGCTTGTGAATAATTTTTCTTAAATTATTCTGTGTTTGATTATTAGTGAACAAGATGGAAAAACAACAACAATTACAGCTACCATGATTACGTCATTGGTCATCGAACCAAGAACCAAGCGGATTAGGAATTTTCACGCCCGCAGTGTGTACCTTTTACACCAAGCTGCGCTGAAATTATTGACCAGAACCAAGGGGATTAGGAATTTCTAAGCCCGCAGTGTGTACCTCTTACACCAAGCTGCGTTGAAATTATTGCCAGCTTATATCCATCATGTTCACTTAGTATGTATTCATTTTATTAGTTTTTTGTTTTTATACTACCTTATCGACAACTAGCGCGACATCAATCGGTCACCATTTATACTAGCAGTGTCAAGGATTTTAGTGCACCCTGCGATCATTTTACTGATAGCTGCCACCTTATTTTCACGGGGTGGCTTTTTCCGCTGTGTCCTGCGATTAATATGTAAGTATGTTATGAGTTTGTGGTCATTAATTTGAGAATCTTTGAAACTTTGGTGGACTTTTCACCGTTTGTGAATAATTTTTCTTAAATTATTCTGTGTTTTATTATTAGTGAGAAGTATTAATGGTATCTTTTATACGAGCAAACATACATACATATTAGGGCGGGTCGATTTAAAATCCCTCATTGCTCTGTGAAAATTGTATTCTAGGGATCAAAATAAAGGTGGGCGTTGCCACGCCTATATATAACCATTTATAAAAAAATCATAATAGAATGATTGGGGGGTTCATCCTACCAAACTATATCATTTTAGCCATTTCCGTTACCGAATTATGTCAATTTATGTGATTTTCCATATCGAAAGTGGGCGTGGTCGGGAAGCGATTTCGTTCAATTACATCAGGTATGCTCCATATTATGCTAGTATACCTGGTACCAATTTCATCGTTGTACCGTAATCAGTTTTAAAGTTATGACCCGTGAAATTTTCAAATCTGCCTTCCTGAAAAGTGGGCGATGCCACGCGTACTTTTAAAAATTTATCAAAAAATCATAATAGAATGACTAGGGGACTAGTATGAACCCTACCAGAATACATCATTTTAGCCATTTCCGTTACCGAATGATGTCAATTTATGTGACTTTCGCAATTTTCGCAATCGAAAGTGGGCGTGGTTGGAGAACGATTTTTTCCAGTTTCATCAGGTATACCCCCAACGATACTGCTTTGTGCCAAATTTCATCGTTCTACCCTAGTCAGTTTAAAAGTTACGACCAGTCGAATTTTCAAAAATGGCTCCCTTAAAAGTGGGCGGGGCCACGCCCACAGACAATTTGTAAAAAAATCATCATATAATGACCATGGATTCATCTATAAAATTATATCATTTTACCCATTTCGTTTACCGAATTATGTCAATTTAGGTGATTTAGAAATTTTTGGGGGCGTGTTTATCATCCGATTTTGCCCATTTTCAATAGCAACCTACCTTGGCCAGAAATTAACCTGTATACAAAATTTCATTCAAATATCTCAATTTTTACTCGAGTTAAGGATGCAATCAATTGTATAGGGGCTATGTGGCAAATTTGGTCAACCCTACTGTAGTCATTGCACACGCAAAAAGAGCAATAGTTACGTTTCTATCTTTTTAATAACAGGAGTTATAGCCCAAAATCCGTTTATCGGAACTATCGATTGTATGGGAGCTATGAGTACTATTGGATCTTACTGATTTTCAATATCGATATTTTCCATGTAAAATTAACAAAATTTCACGTTACTGGCTCTTTAATTACAGAAGTTATAGTCCGAAATCCGTTTATCGGAACAATCGATTGCATGGGAACTATTATTAGTTTTGGTCCGATATTGCTTGTACTGACAAATGATTATTCTCATATAAAATAACGACTCCATACCAAATTTCATCGAGATATCTCTAAAATTGAGGGTCTAGTTTACGTAAAAACAGACGGACGGACAGACGGACATGGCTAAATGGAATTAGCTCATCGTCTTGATCATAACGGTATACTTATTAGTGGGTCTATCTCTTCTTCTTCTCATACTTGTTCATGAAAGGTGAAAGGTATAAAAATTACAACCAACATTGAATACAAGAAACCATTATAAATCTCGTCCGCCACCAGACTAATTTAAATTTGATATCGTAATAAGTAACTGTGTTTTGTTTTAACCAGGGACTGAAACCGAAACCGTAACTGTAACCGATTAAAACCGATTCATTTTTCAAAACAGAAACCGAAATCGTAACCGTTATTTTGATATGAAAAAGAACGAAACCGAAACCGTTTATTTTTGTGGGAACATATTTTTTTTACCAAAAGGTACCCTGAAAGGCTTTCATGGAAGATGGTCGAACAATGCTACAAAAGAGGAAATTTAGCTATAGCTGAATGATCCATACATAACGTTAATAATATTTTTACATTGTACAGCAGCCGGCTGCACAGACAAAAAGTCACATAAAATGCCCTGTAAATCAGAACAAAGTTTAGCGGATTTCTCTATGATATTTTTCCAATAAGATGCCCGTGTTATTATGACTGGGTGTCTCTTTTTGATAAAACTGAGTAGATAATCACATAATATTAAGAAGATTTTCTTTTTAATATTTCAAATTAAAAAAAAAAATGAACGCTCAACCCAGATGTCTAGTCTAGTCTAATCTACACTACCATGCCATCGTATACTTAACTTACCAACGTCTAATTACACCTTTGTTCTTTTTGCCTCACCACATGCCCAAGGCAAGTGGCCTTCACCGCGAATCGAACTAAGAATTATTAACTGCTGAACGGAGATCTCTACCATGATGCTATCGTGTACTTGTGCTTGGTAGCATCGAATTACACATTTCAAGAAGGTACACTTTTATGTACATATGTTGTACGTACATATGTTGAGACGTTAATAGCAAAATCTATATATTAATAGGCTAACACTCTCCCCATACAAACAGTCATAACCCAATTTCGTATAGTATTTATGGATAGATCTCTATAAAATTTATATTGGAAACTTAGAATGGACTAATCTGGTGTCTCACCAAAAACAATTTTGAAAATTATTTTTAGTTTATTTGTTATTAACCAAAAAAGAGGTCTCCAAATTCTCCAGCTATTTTGTTATCACCACATTCTGTTATACCCGAACTATACATCACTATTCAGCACTCTTATAAAACTCCCAAAGCCACAACCATCCGCTCATTCCCTTACACACACACGTACATATCTATGCAATGATCCAGCCGTTGCCACTTGCTTTTATTTTTGTGCCAAAAAAGAAACAACCAAATGTACCAAATCATATCATCTTCGGCATCTAAACAACCACCAAATTTCACCAAATTTATCTGTCAAATAAAATTTTCGTCAGCTGATTTTCAGTGCAACCAACTACCCTGTCAAAGCTTCAGAGGGTAAAAAGTGTGAGTTTTTTAGGAAATGAAAACATATTCTGTTTGACGTTTTACCTTCATTTTGCAAACGAAAACGAAGAATTGAAGAGTGTAAAAAATGCGCATTTTTTGATGAAACGAAATCACCATAACTCTACTTTTTTTACGAAAAACACATTTTTGGGTATTTTTTTCCTTTAGGGGTCAACCGCTAATAAATTAGCTAAAATTATGGGAGATTGGCCTCAGGATCACGAGTCCGGAAGCGTTTTTTGATTTTTGTTTCTATGGAAAGTTATGGTCAAAAATCGAAAAATTACCCACGGCACTCATTTTTTCGCACGTTTTTAGGTACAGCCTATTAAAATTACAATAACTACATGAAAACTTGCCACTTTGATTGCAAATATCTCTTCAGAGAAGCAAAATATTAAATAAAAAGCGCTTCCGGATTCGTGACCCTGAGGCCAAACCCCGTCTTTTGAGCTATCTCCCATAATTTTAGCTAATTTATTAGCAGTTGCCACCTAAAGGAAACAAATACCCATTTTTACTTTGATTATTTGATGTTCTAAGCTTTTCTCTATTTTTTTTAAAGTTTAATTCACTTATAAAATTTTTATGGGGTTAAATATTGGAAAAGTATATTTTCTAAGCAGAAAATATATTTTTCAAACAGTTGAAGAGAAAAATATCCCCAATTGTCTCATTTAAAGCAAAGCTGTAATTAGACGCTGGCAAGTATAAGTATAATTGAAAGAACTCTGATTTTTTTTTCAATTTTCCTTGCTTAAAAAATAAAATAAAAACGAAAAATTAAAAAAAGAAACAGTTTTCAATTTTTGCTTCCACCGAGAATCGAATATAGGTGTCCTGCAAGTAGTAAACATTTATACCCATTCTGGTATAAAAAGGGTACAATTAGTCTCTTCATAGGACATGCTCGAACAAATGTGACCAATTTATTCCATCTAAAAGGGACTAAAAAAGTAGTAGTCTACTTTTCCTCTGGATTGATCCCGGACTAATCGTATTTTTTGCAGGGAAATACCATACGAACTTTTACTAATGAACCTTTTTACATAAGTAACTCCACTTTTTACTATGAAACCACATTTTTTACTTTGATAATTTAATGTGCTAAGCTTTTTCGATTTTTAAATAGTTTTTTACTTATTAAATTTTTAGAGAAATAAAATATTGAATATAATTTGTTAAAAAAAATCTGTAGCATTACTACAAGCCGAAACATTAATTTCAGTTGGTACATGTTTTCATTACCTTAGGAAAAATTGCAGTATTATATATAAGTATATTAATACCCTAACTCTGTTGTACTACTTTACTGCACTACACTTATGAAATTTTTAGGTGGTTAAAAGTATGTTTTATAAGCAGAAAATATACTTTTCATACAATTGTAGATTGGCCAGAAAAATATCCCCAATTGTCTCTTTTAGAGCAAAATTGTAAATAGAACTGACAAGTATAAGTAGTTGCTGGCGTCATGGTAGACACCTCGATTGTCAGAACTCTGATTTTTCTTAGTATTCCTTGCTTTAAAGCATAAAAATTAAAAAAAAAATAAACGTTTTTAAATTTTTGCCTTCGCCGAGAATCGAAGTCAGGTGTCCTGCAAGTAGTATACACTTATACCCATTCTGGCATAAAAAGGGTATAATTAGTCTCTTCAAAGGACATGCTTGAACAAATGCGACCAATTTATTCCATCTAAAAGAGACTAAACAAATAGTAGTCTACTATTCTCTGCGATTAACCCTGGACCAATCGCATTTTTTGGAGGGAAATACCATACGAACTTTGATTAAAGTACCGTTTTACATGAGTAACTCCACTTTTTTGTATGAAAACACCTTTTCTACTTTTATATTTTGATGTGCTAAGCTTTTTTCATTTATTTTTATTCACGTATGTAATTTTTAAAGGAGAAAAATATTGGAAAAGTATATTTTCTAAGCAGAAAATGTATTTTTCAAACTAAAAAGTGAAGTTAGTTATATGGAATTAAAAATTTTGTTCGCAACACCAGAATTGTAATTTTCAAAAAAAAAGTAAATTCCCAAGCATCATATATATATAGATATATATGCGTGTAGCAAAGAGAAAAAACGGTACCTTGCAAATTGCACAGTCATCGAAACTCCGACAAACCCTCTCCCGCAAAAACTCTGCGCTTCGAAAACCACTCCCACCACTTTTCGCGGTCATTACTCTCACATGAACGTACATAAGTATACAGCGATCCAGGCAGCTGCCATTTGCCTTAATTTTTGTGATAAAGAAAAAAAATTTACCAAATCATATAAATATCATTGCATCCTCACCATTTTCACACCATCATCGTTCACATAATCACATAATTCACATAATCCAAGGTTTTTCGCAGAGCACTTCTATATTTAGTTTTTTGTCCATTAAACAGTTTATATTTTTAACGATATGGTATTTTTAAAAGTAAAATTCCACCAGGTTACGATAAAAAAGTAACATTATATATCGCAATATAAGCTCATACCGGGTTTTTGTGCACATAAATCTGTTGTAGATATATCCTAATGTATTGTCGTCAGCTATTCTGTTGTACTACTTTGCTGCACCTGCCTAATGTATGGTATCACTTAATCCAAATTTGCATTTGTCACGGGGGAGCCACTTACTTGGTTTTGTTGTGAACGGGAGATATGTATATTAAGAGAGAGTTGAAGAAAATTTAAGATGGTCGAATTTCGACCACGGGCGATCCTAGTTTGAATTAATAAGGGATCTTTTAAAAATAAATAGTTTTCCTTTTTAATAAATTCAATATGAATCTAGTGAAAATAAGAGGATGTTCTCATTGATTTACTTTATACAAATTTTCTCATAAAAACAAGCAGATTTCTTCTAACAATTGAACGTTTTTGACAAAAGTATATAAAAAATTCATAAATACGAAGCTAACTCCTTCTTTTTAGCCGATTTCCTTTACAATAAATTTGAGAAAAAATTCAAGCTAAAATCTAAAAGATTTCCTAGCACAAATTTCTTCAAATTTGTCCCCACTCGCTCTCCCCGGGCAAAAAGCTTTTTTAGACTTAGATCTCTTTGATTATAGGTGAACTTTTTGGCTCTGTGTGGTTATTGGACCAAATCAACTCTCTTAAAGAGATTAAGACATAAGTAAAAAAGATGGCGTTCCTCTTTTTTCGAAGTTAGTCTCTAAAACTAAGTTACGGGCTTTCGAAGTTCGAAGTTGGACCCCTTGAAAATATGTTTTTCTAATTGTTTTGTTAAAAATATAAAAAAATACGACTGAATCTTTGTTTTTGGATGCGGATTCAGCCTATGTGGATTGAAGCATCTATCGCCCCTCCTCCCTCTCTGCGATGTTTTATGCTTTATCAAATTTTTATTAAGCGAGCGCTTTTTAGAAATTATTAGAGTAATTTTATTACTATTCGTTTCACTAATATACAAGGATGTAACTGCGTCAATCTATTTTCTTCCTGTTTCTTATTTTGTCAAGTCAAAGTCATAAAATAAAGTTCCATCCTAGTCTACTATGCAATATATATGTTTACCAAAAGAAGGATAATGGTATTTTATTTAAAATAACACATTAACCATGTAGGGAGAATGAAGTCGCAGAATTTCTGCGTGTAACAACCATTAGTTTAGATTTCAAGGCCGTTCAATCTCTCTCCTTTCTAATAAATCTCACTTGGATAGCATTACCTCTCAATGTTATACTACAAAAAAGCTTGTTAAAAAATTTGATAAAATTTTTTTTTGTCATTCAAAAATATAGAGCTAGTCTTATAAATATGTGTTTTAGTAAAAGTCCGTATGTAGACCTCATTTTTGAAATATATTGATTTTGTAGAGAATTTAATAAGCAATCGAATGCTATTATTTAGAACTAAAAATGTTGTGGGTAACACTGTGCAGTTGCAATGTTAAAAATTGCCAGAAGCAAAAAAATTACTAAGAAACGCAAAGCCTGATTCACCTATATTGAACTAAGACATTTTTTGCCACCTTTGGTCCAAATTTTGGACGATAACTCCAAAACCGGTTGAGATTTCACAAAAAATTGTGTATTATACTTTTTATTTCTTATAAGGTAAGAAAATAGTACATTTCCCTTGTTGCGTTCACCCTGTGCCCAGAAGCAACCCGAGCGATCTGGCAGCACCAATTTCAGGACACTTCCCTACACGTCACAAAACGTCATGCCACGTCAGCAAACGTCAATCGCAGCTAAAATGGCGGGTTTCCGGTTTCCGCCTTTTCATCATTGACAGCGGAGGCGGCAACAAGTGGAAAATTTTAATCCGGGCAAATTCCCGGTATCGTGTCAGGTAGGCTATCGTGTGCCATAGTTTTGAGTCCCAGGCATCCTGGGAAGTGCGTGTAACAAATCCGCACCATTATATTTGAAAGCGGAAACAAATTGCGGTGTCCGCAAGGAATATCTCCCGTGGAAACTAGGAGAAGTGCAAGTTCTACGTTCTGGCCGAAAAAAGCAGCGCTACGGGTAAGTTAAATCCTTCCTGCAATCGGAAATATGCTAATTGAAGGTCGTTTCCATTTCAGGGTATATTTTCCGACCATTAGAGTGCAACACCTACCGAGAATTAAGCAGGAGCGGGCCACGGCACGGAATAGGCGCAGCCACCACAAGCGTAGCCTACCGCGACGACGATCAGGCCACCGCCACACAGGTCCTAGGGCTGTAATAAGTGCCCCACCCGCAGTGCCATCGGCAGCACGGTTTGCAGTCATCATTCGGGCCTCATCAGCAGCAGTAGCGCGAATAAGCGCATCGGACTAGCGCACATCTACGCTAGCACGACGACGGCGCAACTCACAACCACGCAAGGTACGTAAAAGCGAGTGCCACAATTCCCATTTACACGAGCGGGCATTTGCGCGGCCGTTAGAGCGACCTCCGAACCAGCAGCGCTACAATATTGCCCAGTTTCTCATCACCGCCAAGTAGGCTATCGCCAACGGCACATCAGCGCTGTAAGGTCGTCACTATCACAGCAATCGAGCCAAACTCACAGCTGTACCCTTACGCTACCAGCAAGTTAGACCGGAGAGTGGGTCACCGACAAGTGGTAGACAGCGTGGCCAACGTTTATTTGCATACCTTTTGCCGCATCACCGCGCATAGCAGCGCCGCAGCGCACCCAAACAACTGTCACCGGGGCCAGCTGGTGGCGATACCATATTGTCGAAGAGGAAACGCCACTCCCATACAGCGAAGTGAGACAGGCAGACACAGGGTAAGAAATACCAAATTTTAAAGTGCATGGTGTTTTAATCAGAACGGGTATCCACAGATAAAAGTGTAGGCAGCCCGCCACAGACTGGGACATTCGCCGGCCCTGTCGCCGCAGCAGCATCATCAGTCGGACACTAGCGTCACTGCAGCACAGCCGCATAGTCATCTCCTCAGCCATCGGGCCACAGCAACAAAACCTACCAGCATCGGGCCACAGCAATAACATACCAACACTATCAAACGAGCAATAACCCAACAACTGCAACTAGGCTGCAACAGGTTTTTAGGTTTAAGTGTAGTTTGTGTAGTCAGGGGCAGGAAAAGTGGCGGGGCCATAAGCGCCGACCACTTAGTTGAAAATCATTTGTATATTGTAACGCCCAGGAGCGGTGACCAGCACTAGAGTGCAATGTTACAAGCCAGCGCGGCTGTGAAAGATTTGCGACGACCGTGTAAATTCTGAAAGCGGGCGCAGGAAGCGCGAGCGAGGGTCGACGGCGTCGTCTCATACCCCCCACCTTCGGGAACGTATTATTTTCATTTTCCTTTTTTCTTTTTTTTTTTTCTTTTTTTTCCCTTTTTTAATAACAATCTGTGCACTCACCCTAACCCCTGTCTCAAGACGTCTTGTAGGCCCGGGCGGGATTAAAACATACACCTTGCGTCCTGAAGTGGGCACTTGGACGAAGCCCTCGATGCCTTTGGTAGCATAGACGACGAGTCTGTTGCTAATTTTTATTTCGTTTATTAATTTTTTTATATTTTGCATTTTATCATTTTCTATCATTTAGTTCATAATATAGTCGGCAGAGTGTGGGTGTGTGAGTGTGTGTGCACATAAGCAGTCAACATCTCAGGCTTTGGGAGTCACACTGGGTGACCAGTCACGACCTGCCAGGGTGGAGTGAAGGTACACACACACATGCGCACACTCTTAAAGTAGCTAGTATACCACTAAGGTGGACAGGCACTTTTGTACACATACAAACACAACCTTTTTTTATCATTTTATTTGAATTTTTGTTCAAGTTTAGATTTAAACATTTGAGTTCACATATCCGTGCACCGAGCGTGGCCGTCTATGTGGGCATGAACATTGAGCACGGGCTTCCATGACTTAAGATCATAGGTCGCCAACCGCCTCGAACCCTTAAGGTCACCCAAACCCCACCCACATGCACGTACACCCTCAGGGTGCGGAACAATGCACCTCTAAACTGCGCATTTACGCTCAACCAAACACATGCAATTGAATACCCACCCACGCATGCCCGATAGAGGATGTAATTTATTTTGGAGTTTTCTTTTTCATTAATTGATGTTTTATTTCATTGATCGCGTTCTGAATCGAGACCTCTGTTTCGGTTACCGGATGTAGAAGGATTTCAGTCAAGAGCTGCGGTTCACATGCACGCGTACGCCTATATATGCGTACACACCTATTTGTACATATGCTGTATAAATCGGTTCTTATTTTTTTAACAATATTTTCGTAGTTTTAGTTTTTTGATTTTCTTAGTCTGAGACTTTGTCAACTATTTTGATTTTTGAATTTTCGTTTAGTTTTCGATTTTGAAAACTTTTCTGTTCGCCAAGTTGAAAGTACGGAGGGTGGTTGTATGAGTGTGTGAGCATATCATATACCGGCATCCCGATCTTTGAGGGATCATAGTCCATCGGCGGAGACCTAGCAAGGTCGAGTAAGCACACACCCATACACGCGCACACTCCGACTTCGAGATAACATCCCCATAGAAAATGGGTATATAAGCGTAGCGTTAGGATTATATACATTTTACACATCGAGTAAAGAAGGCACAAAGTTTCATTTCGTAAAGTTTATTTTCATTTTGCTATTATTTTTTTATTTCGCACTCTGTTTACTGGCACATCCGTAGGTAGATAATAAATACACATACAAACACATATATATACACGTCTATAAACCACGTATATGTACCACGTATATTTCGGGTTTATGGGTAATTGAAGTTTGAGTTTTTTGACATTATTTTTTTCAAGAGTTTGTAGGTAGGACGCGGTAGGCGAAGCGCTGATGCGGAAGTTCGAGGAAATGTTCTTCCAGTATCAGCTGGAGATTAGCCGCTCGACAACGGAGGCGGTCAAGGAAGTGGACATCAACGTGCTATCAAGCAGGCTAGCAGACTTGGAGGGCGAAAGCGAAAATCGGGGCGCGCAAGAGGCAGCGCGGCGAATGCTAGCGCGGACGAACGCGATCAGGACGGCGGTGAGCGCGTCACCAGTGCGCGGAAAACGCCAGGTGCACGCGCGGTGGATAGACACAACAAAGCGAGCGCGCAGTATGAGAGATCGGCTACGAAGGCCATACGCGATTGGCGCCTCAAGTTCGACGCGGGTCCAAAGGCGATCCCGATCGAGCGCTTCCTCTTCCGCGTAGACACGCTTCGGAAAAAACACAACATTTCGGCTCAGGACTTATTCGCGAGCTTCCATCTACTGTTAGAAGGTCAGGCGCAAGAATGGTACTGGCTGTACACCGAGGAGCACCCGGACGATAGTTTCGGGAACTTTCAGGCGTTTCGAAGGCGATTGTGAAGCAGTTTAGAAAGGCGGACTGCGATGAAGAAATCCGCCAAGCGATGAACGAGCGCAAGCAGGAGTACAACGAAAAGTTTGAGGAGTTTTACGCGGTGGTTCGGGGTATGGAGCTGACGATGCGGACCAGGCTGCCGGAGCAAAGCCTAGACAACCTGATGCGCAGGAATCTGAAGCCGCGGATAAAGGACCTCATCTTTGGTTGCCGGATCGAATCGCTGGAGGATCTCAGGAGGGAGTGCCGCAGGTCAGAGAAGCACCTGGCGGAGTACGAGACAAAGCCGTATCGCAGAAAGGCGCTCGAAGAGCTGGAGGACGACCGCGCGGAGGCAGAGCCAGAGACGCTGGAAGCGTTTCACAGGCCCACCAGAGATAGGCCGATGCGGAAGGAGCCTTCGAGCGACCTGAAGCCCAAGAGCGAGGACAAGCCACAGGAACGCGCAGGCGGACACAGTTGCGATGGGCGTCTACACAGCATGATTTGCTACAAGTGCATCTTGCCCAGCAAACAGCTCTGCGAAGGATGCCAGGCGAAAAACCAGGAGAGCGACAGGAAGGCCGGGGGGCCCTGTCAGCGTCGATCAACCCCGGAGAACAAATTTTAAACAAACCAAACAATACAAATTTTTTCAAACCTAACAAGACAATTTTTAATAACAAGCGTGTGGGGGGAAGCGCGCATGGGGCGACAGCACATCTGTCTCTAACCGAGCGACAGGCCAGGTACGACGCGGCGCGAGCGCGGATATTCGAGATCTCTTCAGGGATGTACCCTGTGAACGACGAAGAGAGCGTGCCGAAGGCAGCGGATGGCGAACGGTCGATGGCACTCGAGACCTCTTCAGGGATGTATCCTGTGAGCGACGAGGGCATCGGACCAGGTGCGGTGGAGCAAGAACCGAACAGACGCTGGAGGAAGATAATTAAAATACCTAGGCGCGCGAAGGACAAGCGGCGCGTGGCGAAGGCGGTTGAGGAAACGGTCATTCGCGACGCGGTCGACAAGCGACCGTACGTGCAGGTGGAAGTAGAAGTAGTAAGGATGCAGGGCTTGCTGGATAGCGGCGCCTCGATAAGCTGCTTTGGTTCAGTTGCGCACGCGTGGGAAGAGAAGATAGGGCTCAAGCTTAGGGATCATTTGAAGACGGCAGACGGGAAAGCACAAGCTGTGGTCGGTAAGGTCGAGGTGGAGATAGGTTGGCGCGGGAAACTGAAGCCGATGACGCTGTACTTGGTGCCCAGTTTACAGCATTAGTTGTACCTGGGGATCGACTTCTGGGATACCTTTGGGGTGGCGCCCATGGTTATCTCCGAATTGGAGACCCAGGGACACCTGGACCTGACCGCCGACCAGAGCAGGGAGTTAGAGCGCGTAAAAGGGTTGTTTCCATCGTTCACAGAGCTTTGTCTCGGAAGGACGCATCTCCTAGAACACACGATCGGTCGCGGATGACACGGTGCCGGTGAAGCAACGGCATTATCCGATGTCGCCGGTCAAACAGAAATACGCCTACGAGGAAATTGACCGCATGTTCAAGCTAGATGTCATCGAAGAGAGCAATAGCGCATGGAGAAGCGGCTGTGTGTGGATATGCGTAAGCTCAATGAGCGCACGAAAAAGGATGCATATCCCACACAACACGTAGAGACGCACTTCATTTCGGAGATCGACTTGAAGGACGCCTTCTGCCAGATCCCGTTGGAGCCGGGGTCGAGGGAGAAGACCGCGTTCACCGTTCCGGGCCGACCATTGTATCACTTTAAGGTGATGCCCTTCGGCTTGTGCAACGCCAGTCAGCGGTTGTGCAGACTGATGGACAAGGTGATCCCCTCGCGTCTGAGAGAGAACGTCTTCGTGTACATCGACGATCTGCTGGTGTGTTCGCCGGATTTCGAGTCCCATCTCGCGCACTTGACGGAAGTAGCCGAGTGTCTCGCCAGCGCTGGTCTCACCATAAACGTGAACAAGTCGAAGTTTTGCCATCGCGAATTGAAGTACTTAGGCTTTATAGTAGGGCAGGGGGAGCTGAAGACGGATCCCGAGAAGGTGCGCTCAATTGTGGAATTCCCGTTACCGACCACTATCAAGCAGCTGCGCCGCTTTCTAGGCATGTGTGGGTGGTACCGGAGATTCATCTCAAACTTCGCCACAATCGCCGCGCCGATGACGGAATGCCTGCGCAAGGCCAAGACATTCGCGATGACACCGGAAGCGGTGGAGGCGTTCGAGCAGCTGAAGACAGCGCTCACCTCAGCCGAGGACTTCAACAAGCACTTCTACGTACAGTGCGACGCGTCCACACAGGGCATTGGCAGCGTGCTGTTCCAAAAGGATGGTGAGGGCAACGAGCGACCGATCGCGTTCATGTCGCAGAAGTTGAATTCCGCCCAACGCAACTACACGATAACAGAATTGGAGTGCCTAGCCGCGGTCGTAAGCGTCAAAAAGTTCCGCGCGTACCTGGAAGGTCTTCCATTCACAGTGATCACTGATCACATGAGTTTGAAATGGCTCATGGGACAGAAAGATCTCTCGGGACGGTTGGCTAGGTGGAGCCTGAGGCTACAGGGACATAGAACACCGGAAAGGCGCGCAGAACGTTGTCCCAGATACTTTAAGCCGGATGCACATGGAGGAGGTGAGCGAGCTGGAAACCATGGCCGAGATCGACTTCACGTCACCGGAATTCACCAGCGATGAATACGTAGCACTTTGGAACGTTTACCGGATCTGCGAGTCGTCGATGGCATCATATACAAAAGGGAGCGCCCAAGGCGCGCGGAAGACGAGGAAGAATCGGTGTGGAGAGTATGGGTGCCAGAGGGGCTGAGACAGGAGCTGGTAGAAGAGGCGCATGGAGATAGGTCGGCGGGTCATGGCGGTACAGCGAAGACGCTGCACAGGCTAAGGAGCAAGGTATTTTGGCCGGGGATGGCTGGAGCGGTTCGGAACTTCGTCGCCAGGTGCGAGTTGTGCAAATGCGCCAAAACGCCGAACATTGCTTCGAGACCACCAATGACAGATCGTTTTCGGACGGAGCGACCGTTTCAGAGGCTTTACGTGGACTTCTGCTGGTCGTACCAGCGTACGAGGTCGGGAAACACGGTAATCTTCCGAGTTCTGGACCACTTCACAAAATTCGTATTTTTCAAGCCTATGAGGCAGGCAACGGCGCAAGAGGTGATAAAATATCCCGAGACGGAAGTGTTTCACATTTTTGGCGTGCCGGAGACTTTACACTATGACAATGGTAGACAATTTATATCAGATTTGTTTGTGGGGTTTTTAAGGAGCTACGGAGTGAATCATGTCAAGGCCGCGCCGTATGCGCTGCAGGCGAACTCGTCCGAGAGGGTCAATCGGTCGCTGCTCGCCATGCTGCGCACATATATCGCGGGTGCGGACCAGAGCAGTTGGGATGAACACGTGTCATTGGCGGCTTTCGCAATACGGAGCGCGGTACACGAGGCCATCCGAATAGAGCCGTACACAGCTGTATTTGGGCAAACGATGGTTCAGCACGGCAGAGCGTATGAAACCCTGCGGCGATTCGAGGCATTGCGAGAAACGGTTATAGATGTCGTGCAGAGAGGGGACCGGGCGTGGCTGCTGAGAGAGAAGTTGGTGAAGAGTTTGGAAGAGGCTTACAGGAAAGGACAGCAGACCTACAACACCAGGGCTCGACCAGTGAGGTGCCGAGAAGGCGAAATCGTATATCGACGGAATTTCAAGTTGAGTAATGTAACAGAGGGGTTCAATGCCAAGCTTGCGCCAAAATATCTGCGGTCTGTGATCCTGTCGTCCAAAGGAAACGCGCTGTACGAGGTTGGAGACGCAGCTGGACGCTCCGTGGGCATCTACCACGCGAAGGACTTGCGACGCTAAGGAGGAAATGGCACTGGGAGACCGGCCTTTCTAGCGCCTGGTTGCGTGGAAATAAAACAATAGTGTATGGTATACTACTCCGGTATTTTATTGACTCGTCTTGACAGCCTCGCAGTATAAAGAATACTAAACTAGAATGTGTGTACATGTACGTGATTTACTCGGTATTGGTAGGCTCTCGCTGTTCGCTCTCTGGTGCGGTTCTCCACATCCCTCCTTTATTATAAAGGTTCAAACGTATTTTGGATCCATCGTCGGGCTTGCAAATTCCAGAGGTATTGGGCCGATGTTCGTTGTGACTGTCAGTGGTTGATGGCTGAGGGGAGGTGTGGATGTGGCAGGGGGTGTTATTCCAGACACTGAAGTTTGAGTTGAGTTTTCGCCTTGGACCTGAAGTGGCACCTTCTTAACGTGGCTTATATTCCTACGAAGGAGTTTTCCGTCAGCCTCTACTATCACTTCATTTTCACAACACTCCATGACTTCGTATTCCGTGGAGTCGAACGTGGGCGTAAGTTTATGTGAGGTCACAACGTTGCGAAGTAATACTTTGTCTCCCGGCTTTATATCAGATGGTTTCGCTCTGCGGGTCGTATCCCCCTTCCTTTTCCCTTTTTGTTTATTTATCATATCCAAGTCTCGCGGTTCGCGAGTCGCTTGAGTTATTCGAGTCGCCTTATTTGGCGAGTCGCCTAGCTCGAATGATTATGGATAGCGAACAAACTAGTTCGCCTGAAACGTTTTGTTGCCAGTTCAAAAAACAGAAAGCGGTGAACGTCAAATGTAAAAAAACTTCAAATTGAACAAAACTGAAGTTTCAATTATTTATTATTATTGTACGTTTTTATTGAATATTGTAGTTAAGAGCCAGACCAGCTGCATATGGAAAAACCAACCATTTCCAACTTGTGCGGAGTTGTGCGAGGATAATCCCGTCTGGTCCAACAGCCTTGAACGGCTCGAATCTTTTAATTACCCACCTTACCCCTACTTCCGTGATGAAAATGTGTGCAGCTAGGTTTGTTGCAGGTGCTAAGAGTGCAACATGCGAGTTCTCTGGAAAGTGTGTAATCAAGAGCAGCTCCAGCGTTTCAGGTTTCGAGCTGGTCCAGGATCCGGCAGGTCTCCGCAAATAGCCTATATGTAGCTGTTTGAGTTCTTGAGAGCACTCGTCTCAGTTTCGCTGTAAAGTCGACATTCTCGACCGCAGTACAAACATTTCTCCACAAAGTTCTCTTCGCCTGTCTGCTTGCGAAGGCTCTTGGCCTTATTAAATTGTTTCCTCCACCACTGTGGCCTATGTTTACAGCGTGGTTTTGGAACTGGACAGGCCTTATCGAGGGCATTTTAGAGCGCCGTTGTGAAAGTCGTAACTAGGTCTTCCGGCTACGTACAGGACATACCACCACCGGTCTTTGGCGATGGCCAAGCTGTCGTTGTCTCGGTCAAGGATGCCTATTACGATCCCGTCCATGGTCACTTCAGCAAAGCTTGGTTTGCCCTCTCCGCGGGTGTTTTGATGCCGCTTCGGGTGGGGTTTTAACTCCCCGTCCGATCTCTGGCATTTGAAGGGAATTCCGAAATTGATTATTAGAGCTTTTGCTAGCTCCACCGTCTTCCTGATATTCGGCGACAAAGGTTTTCCTTCTACCACCCATATCTGGGAGCCATTCCAAAATGACCACAAAATAAACCCGAAATGATCCCAATATAGATACCAAAATTACCCCAAAATGACCACAAAATAACAACAATATATCCCCGAAATTAGTCCAAAATGACCACAAAATAACCCCAAAATATTCCCAAAATTATCCCAAAATGACCACAAAATGACACAAAAATATTCAAAAAATGACCACAAAATTACAACAATATATCCCCGAAATTAGTCCAGAATGACCACAAAATAACCCCAAAATATTCCCAAAATTTCCACAAAATGACACCAAATTATTCAAAAAATGACCACAAAATAACAACAATATATGCCCGAAATTAGTGCAAAATGACCACAAAATAACCCCAAAATGACCACACAATGAGCCCAAAAAATTCTCAAAATGACACCAAAATATTCCAAAAATGACCACAAAATAACAACTAAAATTTCCTCGAAATATCATCAAATTTAGTCCCAAATGACCACAAAATAACTCCAAAATATTCCCAAAATTACCCCAAAATGACACCAAATTATTCAAAAAATGACCACAAAATAACAACAATATGTCACCGAAATTAGTCGAAAATGACCACAAAATAACCCCAAAATATTCCCAAAATTACCCCAAAATCACCACAAAATGACACCATATTATTCAAAAAATGACCACAAAATAACAACAATATATCCCCGAAAATAGTGCAAAATTACCACAAATAACCCCAAAATGACCACCCAATGAGCCCAAAAAATTCCCAAAATGACACCAAAATATTCCAAAAATGACCACAAAATAACAACTAAAATTTCCTCGAAATTAGTCCAAAATGACCACAAAATAACTCCAAAATGACCCAAAAATATTCCAAAAATGACCACAAAATAACTCCAAAATATTCCCAAAATGACCACAAAATGACACCAAATTATTCAAAAAATTACCACAAAATAACAACAATATATCCCCGAAATTAGTCCCAAATGACCACAAAATAACTCCAAAATATTCCCAAAATTACCCCAAAATGACACCAAATTATTCAAAAATGACCACAAAATAACAAAAATATATCCCCGAAATTAGTCCCAAATGACCACAAGATAACTCCAAAATATTCCCAAAATTACCCCAAAATGACACCAAATTATTCAAAAATGACCACAAAATAACAACAATATATCCCCGAAATTAGTGAAAAATGACCACAAAATAACAACAATATATCCCCGAAATTAGTGCAAAATGACCACAAATAACCCCAAAATGACCACACAATGAGCCCAAAAAATTCCCAAAATGAGACCAAAATATTCCAAAAATGACCACAAAATAACAACTAAAATTTCCTCGAAATTAGTCCAAACTGACCACAAAATAACTCCAAAATGACCAGAAAATATTCCAAAAATGACCACAAAATAACTCCAAAATATTCCAAAAATGACACCAAATTATTCAAAAAATGACCACAAAATTACAACAATATATCCCCGAAATTAGTCCAAAATGACCACAAAATAACCCCAAAATGACCACACAATGAGCCCAAAAAATCCCCAAAATGACAACAAAATATTTCAAAAATGACCATAAAATAACAACAAAATATCCCCGAAATTAGTCCAAAATGACCACAAAATGACAACAACGAAATTACCACAAAATGACGCCCAAATAATCCCAATATGACCATAAAATCAAATTTTTCCTCCTAGTCACCTTCAAATTCTGTTCGCCAGATTTTGACACTTCCGGCGAACGAATTTGGATCGAGTCGCAAACTGTAATCGCTTCATTTTTTACATTCGTTTAATTTTGAAGTTTGAGGCGAATGTTACCGGGCGACTCGCAGTCGGTAATACAAATGTCGGCGAGTCGCTCATATTTTTGTTCGACTCGCAAACCGTAATAGGCCCCATATTTTCAACCTCGCCGTTTGCTTGAGGCCAATAGGGTGGTGTCGTGATTAGGGTGATGTTGTTATCTTTGCAATATTTTCTAACTTCTGTGCTAATAAATTGCCTTCCATTATCTGCTCTTAATGACTTAGGTAATCCTAAACGACAAAAAATTGCTTGTAAAGCGTTAATTATTGCATCAGAGGTAATTTTTCTCAAGATTTTTATTTCTTGGTAGCGTGAATAATAACCAATTAAAACAAGTAGATATTCGTTATTCGGTAGGGGTCCCAACAGATCTGTAGCTACACATTGCCAAGGGCCATTTGGAAATACATGTTTTTGCATCGGCGCAGGATTATTTGGACGTGAAACCATTAAACAGTCACGACAATTTTTCACAAAGGTTTCTACTACTCTGTAAATTAAAGGCCACCATACTTTTGCCCTCAGCCTTCTTTTCATGGCGGATTCACCAGGGTGTCCTTCATGAGCTAGCTCCAAAACCTTCGCCCGAAGATCTGTTGGTATAACTATCCGGGTGCCGCGCAAGATTATATTACCAACTGTTGTTAATTCGTTTCTAACAGGTCAATTCTACTGTGGTAATAACTTTATTATTACCGGCAAACAAATTCACTCGCAACTGCGCTGGGGTGGTGCGTGCATATTTTCTGTAAATAAAATAAACAATTTTTAATAAATTTCATAAAATATTTACCAAATTTACTTACTTGGTCATTTCCATTTTGCAGTCTTCTTCTTTTTGATAAACAAAAAACATATGGCAGGTGACTAGCCGGGTGGCTTTTCAATTCACCATACACACTGGTGAGTTTTTTTTGCCATTAGAGCGTTAGAATCGCAGCCACTTTATTTGGTAACGTATTTTAGGGAAAATTGTTTGCCGATGGCAATTTTACCGGTAACGCGCAGCATCGGGCTGTAAATGGAAAGTATCTATTGGTAGTATTTGATGGCCAGCTGTCACATTTAATATACTCAATGGCTTCAGTCATTTCTTTATCCCTAGAACCCTTCTCTGAGATCTCGCTTATGGTCAATGCTGTTGGTGTTGAATTGGAAATTATGTGAAAAATAGATTGTTCCACGTTGTCATCAAAGGACTTCGCTCTTTCCAATTTGCATAACCTCGAAAGGGAATCCGCAATATTTTCCTTTAAACGACTGAAGCCTCAAGAGCCACCGTTCAATTCTCGCAGGTGGTTTTGAAGTTGGCTTAAATATGGTTTCCAGGGGCTTATGATCGGTGACCAATTCAAAGTCTAGTCCTACTAAATAGTAATAGAACCTCTCGAGAGCCCATACAAGCGCCAAACTTTCTTTTTCTGTCTGAGAATATCTTTTTTCCACCTCCGAAAGGCTTTTACTGGCAAAAGAGATAATATTCGGATCATTACTAGAATTGAACTGTATAAGAACTGCACCCAAAGCCACAGGACTCGCATCCGCAATGACCCTTGTTTTATTTGAGGGATCAAAATATGATAAGGTGGGTATGTTTGATAAAAGATGTTTCAGTATTGCAAATGCGTTTTGTTGTGTGGGGCTCCATATAAATTTTGCATCTAACTTAAGTAGCTTTCTCAGCGGCTCTGTCGTGTCAGCCATATCCGGTATAAATTTTCCGATGTACGTGATGAGGCCAAGAAAGCTTCTTGTTTCTTATTTTGTTTGCGGTGCTCTAAACTCCAAAATTGTTTTAATTGTGTCCGGTTCCGGAAATATACCTACATCCGACAATACGTGACCCAAAAATTTAAGCTTTCTTGCCCCCCAAACGCACTTTTCATCATTAAGTAAGACATTGTTGTTTTTCAAAACCTTAAGTACATCTTCAACGGCTGAGTCATGATCTTTTTGCGATTTCCCATATACGATAATATCGTCTAAGTAGTTCAAACAATTTTGACACGTCGATAGTAGCTCCTCGAAAACCCGCTGAAATATCTCTGGGGCGGAATTGATGCCAAACATTAGTCTTTTGTAACGAAACAAACCTTTATGTGTTATGAATGTTGTAATTTCTCGACTTGATTCTTCAAGTTCCAATTGGTGATACGCCCATTTAAGATCAAGTCGAGAAAATATTTTTGCATCGCTCAGTTTCGTCATAAAGGTATCGAACGTGGGCAAAGGGTAGTTTTCTCGTAGCACAGCTTTATTGGCCCTACGCATATCGTCGCAGGGACGCATTTCACCATGATCTTTTAGAACTTCGACGATTGGTGAAATCCATTGAGTTGGGCCCCTAACTGGCTCGTATGATATCCTTGGCGAGCGCTTCTTCTAATTTCTTCTCAACTTGTTTCTCTAGAGCAACTGGAATGCGACGTAAAGGCTGTTTGACTGGTTTAATAGACTTATCAAACGATAGCTTTATCTTAATATTGGAAATTTTCGGGAACGGTTCTATTTTCTCAATTTTATTTACGTCAAGCCCCAATCTCAATACTTTGAGTTGAATGGCAGTATCTCGGCCGAGAAGAGATTGTTTCCCATCTTTTATTACATAAAATGTAGCTATAACTTCCGTACCCTTTCTCACCCCTATTGGTGCCTCGAAAACATATAAGACTGTTAAAATTTGATTAGCTGCGTAACCCTAAAATTGATTTGCTGACTCCGTGCGGATGTTCCACATGGTTGCTTTACTGGCATTCAACGCCTTAAAAACGTTTTGACCTAACAAGTTAAACCTAGATCCTGAATCTATTATCATAGGAACAGTATGTCCACCAATGTGGCAACTTATCAACTCGTCCATCGGTTCGCACGATTCCACTTGAAGGCAATCATATTCTAGGGAATCATCTGACGAGTCGTTGTTAGCTTTTTCGATACACCTAACTTTTGACGGATGTAGTCGGCGCTGTTTCGAATTATTGTATTTGACATCGTCGAGTTTTCTTTTAAAACTCTTTGTTTTACATTTGCGTGAGTAATGCCCTATTAACCCACATTTATTGCATTTAGCATTTCTTGCTGGACAATTAATGTCAGAATTCACGTGCCCCGCCTGACCACATCTACCACACTCACTCCCATTATTCCTGCTCCCTTTTGATTTTGCAACCACCTTGTTTACTGCTTCACACTCTTTTTTAGGCAACATGTCCTGCGATTGTTTATATATCTGCTCATGAATCTGGCAAGCATCAATAATTTCTTTCATTCGTGTTCTTTTTCAAGTAAACGTTTTTTAAGCTCCACTGGATCCCACGACTCAATGAGTTTATCTTTTAGAGCGATATCTTCTATTTCGCTTTTTGTTTCGCCAAAATCACATTTACAAGCTTGGTTCCTCAATCGCAACAAGAAATTGTTAAAATTTTCGCCCTCCAAAGGCGCTATGTTTCTATATAGGTGTCTCTCAAATGACGAGTTTCGTTTAGGCGAAAATAAATTATTTAATTTCTCGACTAAAATATTAAATACATCGACCGGCTGTTCGGTGTCAACTTCCACAATGGCCCCAGGGATATTATAAATTACCTCTTGTAGTTGTGGTCCACCTAAGTGAAGCAGTTTGTTTCTTCGCTTTACCTCATTTGTAATATCTTCCGATTGTAGATACAGAGTAAACGATCTCAGCCATTTTCCCACTCGCTTCGCAATAACGCCCTATCAATGCTATCGCACAGGAATGGTTTAATTTCGCTCATATTGCTTGCTTTTCTTTCTACTTTAGCCAATTTAATGCACAAAACGGAAGTATATTTTACCAGTTCAGTGGCCTAAACAAAAGAAATTCAATATGCATATAGTCAAGTTCTTTTTTTTATATCATTATTTTGTATTACTTTTGATTTCCAATTAAATGGTTTCCCAATTTAATGGCCTCTGTATTTGTCGCTCAACAAACCAATTTAATGGGCAGCCTGTTTACTTATTAAGTTGCGCCAATTGAATGGCCTAAAAGAACGATTATATCGTTTACCCGCCAACTGAATGGTTTAAAAAAAGGAAACGTTAAATGTTATTTCGTTTTCTCGCCAAGTTTCCAATCTAATGGAACAAACCTTTGCTTATTTACTTTTTGACGTTTTGCTTTACAATTTGTGCGTATGTGACCAAATTTTTTATTTTTTTGTTGTTTGCTACGTCTTCAATTCACCTGAAGTGCAAGTGATATGCGGTCAGGTATGACTTTTTCTGCATGGTGCGGCTGACGTACCTCGGGAAGCCAACAATCCACCCCACAGTCCGGCGAGCTAGCTCGTGCTTATACAAGCATACCTGCACGGCTTTCCCGGGGTATGCGACGCGAGCGTTAGTGGACGCCAGGGATCATAGCAACCTCCACCCAAAGGCCAGCACGTAACACCCTTAATAGCCATATTAAGCGTTTTGGTATTAAGAAGGTTCAAATTTTATGAGATATTTTCGGGGTAGCTTAGGTATCTATATATTAATAGGCTAACACTCTCCCCATACAACCAGTCATAACCCAATTTCGTATAGTATTTATGGATAGATCTCTATAAAATTTATATTGGAAACTTAGAATGGACTAATCTGGTGTCTCACCAAAAAAAATTTGGAAAAGTATTTTTAGTTTATTTGTTATTAAACAAGAAAGAGGTCTCCAAACTCTCCAGCTATTTTGTTATCTCCACATTCTGTTATACCCGAACTATTCATCACTATTCAGCACTTTTATAAAACTCCCAAAGACACAACCATCCGCTCATTCCCTTACACACACACGTACATATCTATGCAATGATCCAGCAGTTGCCACTTGCTTTTATTTTTGTGCCAAAAAAAAAAAACAACAAAATGTACCACATCATATTATCTTTATCATCTAAACAACATTTGTAAGCTAAGAAATCCAGCTTCACTTCTGGCTTTATATATTTAACTTTTTGCCATTGGTAAAGTTAATTTTTTTAACGATGTGATTTTGTAAGAAAATTTCACAATGTTAAGATCGAAATTTAAATATCGTACGGACTTTAACTGAAGAACAATTTTACATGACACTAATGCTGATTTCGTTGAACATGTTTACACCCTTGCACAGAATACTGTAAAAGTGTGATAAAAGTGTATCCGTTCTACATGAAACTACTATATCGATAAAACGAACAAAAAACATTGCCCGTTTGCTATGCTATGTGCATGAATAATTAGGTTTCGCTTATCAACCATATTCAATTGTTATTGCAAAATCCAATTTTTTTCACCAAATTTATCTGTCATTAAATTTTCGTCAACTGCTTTTCAGTGCAACCAACTACCCTGTCAAAGCTTCAGAGGGTAAAAAGTGTGAGTTTTTTAGGAAATGAAAGCATATTCTGTTTGACGTTTTACCTTCATTTTGCAAATGAAAACGGAAAATTAAAGAGTGTAAAAAATGCGCATTTTTTGATGAAACAAAATCACCATAACTGTACTTTTTTTTACGAAAAACACATTTTTGGGTATTTGTTTCCTTTAGGGGTCAACCGCTAATAAATTAGCTAAAATTATGGGAGATAGCTCAAAAGACAGGTTTTGGCCTCAGGATCACGAGTCCGGAAGCGCTTTTTTTTATTTTTTATTTCTATGGAAAGTTATGGTCAAAAATCGAAAAATGACCCACGGCACGCATTTTTTCGCACGTTTTTAGGTACAGCCTAATAAAATTACAACAACCAATGAAAACTTGCCACTTTGATTGCAAATATTTCTTCAGAGAAGCAAATATTAAAAAGCCCTTCCGGATTCATGATCCTGAGGCCAAACCCCGTCTTTTGAGCTATAATTTTAGCTAATTTATTGGCAGTTGACACCTAAAGGAAACAAATACCCATTTGTACTTTGATTATTTGATGTTCTAAGCATTTCTCAATTTTTTTAAAGTTGAATTCATTTATGAAATTTTTAGGGGGTTAAATATTGGAAAAGTAAGTAAGTAGAAAATATATTTTTCAAACAGTTGAAGATTGCCCAGAAAAATATGCCCAATCGTCTCATTTAAAGTAAAGTTGTAATTCAGGCCTGGAAAACCACTCCAAAATCGCTGTGGTTCGGTTCAGTGGTTCGAACCACTTCCCGAAAATCTGGGTGGTTCGGTTCAGTGGTTCGGACCACCTTGAAAAACCGTGAACCGGTTCGTGAACCGGGCTACAATTTTTTTTTTTATTGAAAATTGTTTTTTCTTTTTTAAAACATCTTTAGGTATATGCATATTTCTAATCTTGATTTTTTATAAGCTCATTAAAATTTCATAAGACATATTTTTATATTTGTGATACTTTTTTCGGAAAAAACTTACTGCGAATATTTTCATAAATATACATACATACCCCCCATTATAGAAATGAGATAACCTCTTATACAATTTGGGTTTTTTGGTAAGTGTTTCCGAAAATTCAAATTTTTTTAAACATACCCTCATATTCATAAGAAATAAAATTGGTTTATAAAGCTTTTTAAAATGACATTTTCATACAAATTTTGAATAATAAGAGCTTAATAAACCTTTTAGATTTTTTATGAATAAGGGGGATATTGTTCTGTTTATCGGACTTCGGTAGATTATTTCTATAAATTTTGAAATATAAAAATCCATAATTTTTCACAGGTCCTTAAATTTTGTACTAAACGAAGTGGTTAGAGGTCAACTAAAATATTACTAAAGACAACAACTCATTTCTATTCATCCAGATTTACAACCCGAACACCCAACAAGTCTAGCCAAAATTTGACCACTTTTGAATAAAAGAAAAAAAAATCAATATAAAATGTCTTTTTAAATATTTCTAAGTTATGGTTAATGAAAAAAGCTAGAAAACCCTCAAACTGTTTTTCCAAAAGGCTATATTTTGCCCGGTTTCAATATACCTTCATTTTTTTTTTTCAAAAATCAAATCATAAATCAATATAAAATGTCTTTTTAAATATTTTCAAGTTAGGGTTAAGGAAAAAAGCTAGAAAACCCTCAAACTGTTTTTGCATAAGGCTAGATTTTGCGAGGTTTAACCACTTTTGAATAACTTTTTTTGTTAAATCAACATACCCACATTTGTTTTTTAAATCAAATCAAAAATCCATATGAAATGTCTTTTTAAATATTTCTAAGTTACGGCTAAGGAAAAAAGCTAGAAAATCCTCAAAGCCTACATTTTGCCAGGTTTCACCACTTTTTAATATTTTTTTTTTTTAAATCAATATACGTACTATTTTTTTCAAAAATCAAATCAAAAATCGATATAAAATGTCTTTAAATATTTCTAAGTTATGGTTGAGGAAAAAAGCTTAAAAACCCTCAAACCGTTTTTGCATAAGGCTAGAGTTTGCCCGGTTTAACCAATTTTGAATAACTTTTTTTGTAAATCAACATACCCACATTTTTTTCAAAAATCAAATCAAAAATCGATATGAAATGTCTTTTTAAATATTTCGAAGTTATGGCTAAGGAAAAAGGCTAGAAAATCCTTAAACTATTTTTTTTATTTTTGCCCGGTTTCACCACTTTTGAATTTTTTTTTTTTTAAAATCAATATACGTACTATTTTTTCAAAACTCAAATCAAAAATCGATAAGAAATGTATTTTTAATTATTTTTAAGTTATGGTTAAGGAAAAAAGATAGAAAAACCTTTAACAGTTTTTGCAAAAGGCTTGATTTTGGCTGATTTTACCACTTTGAATACATTTTTTTTTTTAATCAAATCAAAAATCAAATTAAAATGTCTTCTAAAAATTGCTAAGTTATGGATAAAGAAAAAAGCTAGAAAAACCTTTAACTGTTTTTGCAAAAGCCTAGATTTGCCAAAAACCAGCATTTGTAATTTACCAACACTAAATAATAAATTTTCCTTAAATAGAACTCATATTTCTACAAAACGAATTTCATTCTTTCACTCAATAAGCTCCTCCTATTATTAGAGAAATTATTTTCACTCCCTCGCTCATTGAGTACTTCGGTCCATTATTTATATTAATAGTCTAACTTTGTTGTTGGTATATTGTTAATTTTTAAGTTCTGATTCTCATAAAGCCTAATTGCAGAATTTGATAACTGCTTTGTGCATAAGGTAATGGCGCGGCGGTGAGCGTATAGAATACGGTGTGCGCAGTTGCAAGACCCGGTTGCGGAATATTCCTTTTTTTTTCTTAAATTATGTTTTTTTTTTATATTAAAAAACCTTTAATCTTAACTATTACAATTTACTTAATTTTCAACCTAATATTTTTTTGTTCTTCACCTGCTCAAAACGATCGCATAAATTAGTGGCTATTTGTTAAGCACAATCTCATCATCAGATTATTCAAGTGCAACATAAAATCTCGAAAAGCGAATATTTGCATGGCATTTGCCATAAATAATTTTGGAAAGGGCTGCTGTAATTTAATATTTTTATTATATAATAACAGCCGCTATTTTTTAAATTCTTTGATGGCCTCATTTTGCCTATAGATGAGTTTTTAATGTATACATTTAAGTTGGTCGAGGTTCGGCCACGGGCCTAAAGGCAGCTATTGACAAAAAGTTGATCAGATGTTTGAGTATTTTAGTATTTATTAATATATCGGCAAAAAGTTGTAATAGCAACACAATACTGAAAATTATTATTATGTAAAGAAACATACATATATAGACGAAGACTTGTTAGAAGACATTAATGTTAAAAATCATTTGGTTATTTAGTATTTAAGTTTATCAAAAGAATGTCTTCAACAAGTCGTTGTCTATACTTGCCCTTACGTCCGATAAAATAAATTTTGAAGTTGAAAATGCTCTTTCTACCGACACTTGTGTGGCAGGAACAGCTAGTACCATCTCAGCAATTATTTTTAGTTCTTTCTCTGAATATGTTTTCCAGAATTTTTAAACGTCTGAGTGTGGAGAAAGGCGTTTTATATTATTGCAGCAATTAAAGACGTCTACTAAAGTTTTCTTATTTGGTAAAGTTTCCTTTTTATTTAATTGTTCCAGAATGCATTCCAACTCATCCGAGCTTATCTTAGATTGAGGAGACTCCATCGATCTTTCCGGACATTGGATTTTAGATGTTAGTTCGAAAACTTGAAACAAATATTTTTTTGCTAAATCCTTATCTGATTCTGATAACATAATCTGATACCTACGGGTCGATTCCGAGCGTAACCGGACATTTTGTACCTAGAAGATTATCTAACCGAATATCGTAATCGTCGGTAATGTAGTTCATGTAACCGCGATTCTAACGTGCATGGAAACGCTGTCAAAAATTATAAATGCGCAAAAGTGAATAAAATGAAAATGCAAACGAAATTTCGTGCAAAAAAGTACTAATATTGTTTATTATTTGTCGTTAACAAAGAGAATATATATTCTCTTTGTCGTTAAGTAGTATGCGTACAAAATTTGTACTATTTTCGGTCCAAAAAAATATTTGCAAAACACGTGCTTTTTTTTTCGCGATTACGTGACGTTACCACCTATTTGGGTGGTTACGAAACCAGTCGGCAATTTTAGTTGACAGAATACCAAAGAGGTGTAAAAGTTGACACATTCTTTGTTTGCCGGTAAACAGATTGTTGTTACCACATTAGAATTAGGGCGCTAGGGTCTAAATAAACGGCAGCTAAAGCAGTCGGGTTACTTATTATTAATTCTTTGACAGTCAGTTGTGAAAATAGTCAGTATTTTGTAAATAGAATATCAGCGCTGTCAGTTTTTGGTGTGAGTGTGATAGTGAAAAATATAAGCGTTTCTAGTAGGGATTTCATTTATAAAAGGATGTATGAAAAATCGGCTTAAATGCAGAATAGCTCCAACTTCCAAATTAAAAATAAAGTATGGGGGTCGATAGATATTATCGTAGTGAACATAACGGCTTATTTCTTTTTTGGAGGAAACAACAAAAACAAGAGTTATTGACTGGCAGTGACGGATTTAGGCTTGCTGCTGACCTAGGCCCCGTTTGATGTGCCGCCCTTAAAAAAAAAAAAATTTCCTTAATTTTGATTCAATATTTTCTTTTTTTCTTTTAAAAATAACTTTATTTATTAACATAGAATTTTAATTTGTTTACCAATTATTTTGATGGTTCAAAAAATTGAATATGGAAAAAGGTGCGATTTATTTTTAAAGGAAAATTATTTTTATAAATAAAAAATGTTTTGAAACTTTTGAATGAATATCAAAATGATATCCAATACATGCAAATCTACGGTATGGAAAATTGTGTATAAAAACTAATCTAAACCAATTTTTAAAATTGATAGTTTTTAATTTTTTTCCCTCTAAAATTTTGGCATTTCAAAAATTTTGCCGCTCTTCAAATTATGCCGCCCTAGGCCAGGGCCTCACGGGCCTAGGCGTAAATCCATCACTGTTGACAGGTAATTGATTTAATATTCGTTTGATATGCTGTCGCATGGTGTGTAATACATGACGAAAGAAAAAACTCTTTTTATCTTTACCCTGTCAAAGGGCATGCAGTTGGCAGGAATTGGACGCATTTTGATAAGAGTGCAAAAGTGAAAAGTGCTTTTCTTGCGTATGCTTATACCTTTCCACCTTCTAAACTTGATACTTAATCGAAATACCAGTGAGTGCAACTGTTGCCATTTTCAGGAAAATTTATGTTTTAGTCATATAACTTGTTCCAATTTTGAACCGAACCGAACCATTTTTTTTGCGGGTTTCGGTTCGGTTCATACATCTCCAAAAAAAATGGTTCGGTTCGTGGTTCGGTTCAAAGACTGAAAAATGGCTGTGGTTCGGTTCAAAAAACGGTTCGGTTCTGAACCGGTTACCAGCCCTGGTAATTAGACGCTGGCAAGTGTAAGTATAATTGACAGAACTCTGATCTTTTTTTTCAATTTTCCTTGCTTAAAAAATAAAATAAAAACGAAAAATTAAAAAACAGAAACAGTTTTAAATTTTTGCTTTTACCGAGAATCGAATATAGGTGTCCTGCAAGTAGTAAACATTTATACCCATTCTGGTATAAAAAGGGTACAATTAGTCTCTTCATAGGACATGCTCGAACAAATGTGACCAATTTATTCCATTTAAAAGAGACTAAAAAAGTAGTAGTCTACTTTTCCTCTGGATTGATCCCGGACCAATCGTATTTTTTGCGGGGAAATACCATACGAACTTTTACTAGTGCACATTTTACATAAGTAACTCCACTTTTTTGTATGAAACCACATTTTTTACTTTGATAATTTAATGTGCTAAGCTTTTTCGATTTTTAAATAGTTTTTTTACTTATCAAATTTTTAGAGAAATAAAATATTGGAAAAGTATATCTTCTAAGCAGAAAATGTATTTTTCATACAAAAAAGTGAAGTTAGTTATATAGAATTAAAAATTTTGATCCCAACATCAGAATTGTAATTTTCAAAAAATTGCTTTAAAAAAATTTGTTTAAAAGAAAAATATTAAAATGCATGCACAGGAATGTAAAGCAGGAGTTATTAGCTTTCAAATGTTGTTAAAAAAAATCTGTAGCAATACTACAAGCCGAAACATAATAATTTAAGTTGGTACATGTTTTCATCACCTTAGGAAAAGTTGCAGTGTCTATATATTAATAGGCTAACACTCTCCCCATACAAACTTAAATGGACTAATCTGGTGTCTCACCAAAAAAAATTTTGAAAATTATTTATAGTTTATTTGTTATTAAACAAAAAAGAGGTCTCCAAATTCTCCAGCTATTTTGTTATCACCACATTCTGTTATACCCGAACTATACATCACTATTCAGCACTCTTATAGAACTCCCAAAGCCACAACCGTCCGCTCATTCCCTTACACACACACGTACATATCTATGCAATGATCCAGCAGTTGCCACTTGCTTTTATTTTTGTGCCAAAAAAGAAACAACAAAATGTACCAAATCATATCATCTTCGGCATCTAAACAACATCTGTAAGCTAAGAAATCCAGCTTCACTTCTGGCTTTATATATTTAACTTTTTGCCTATTGGTAAAGTTTATTTTTTTAATGATATGATTTTGTAAGAGAATTCCACAATGTTAAGATCGAAATTTAAATATCGTACGGACTTTAACTAAAGGACAATTTTACATGACACTTATGCTGATTTCGTTGAAAATATACTGTAAAAGTGTGATAAAAGTGTACCCGTTCTACATGAAACTGCTATATCGATAAAACGAACAAAAAACATTGCCCGTTTGCTATGCTATGTGCATGAATAATTAGGTTTCGCTTATCAATCATATTCAATTGATATTGCAAAATCCAATTTTTTTCACCAAATTTATCTGTCAAATAAAATTTTCGTCAGCTGATTTTCAGTGCAACCAACTACCCTGTCAAAGCTTCAGAGGGTAAAAAGTGTGAGTTTTTTAGGAAATGAAAACATATTCTGTTTGACGTTTTACCTTCATTTTGCAAACGAAAACGGAAAATTGAAGAGTGTAGAAAATGCGCATTTTTTGATGAAACGAAATCACCATAACTCTACTTTTTTTTACGAAAAACACATTTTTGGGTATTTGTTTCCTTTAGGGGTCAACCGCTAATAAATTAGCTTAAATTATGGGAGATAGCTCAAAAGACAGGGTTTGGCCTCAGGATCACGAGTCCGGAAGCGTTTTTTTGATTTTTTTTTTAATGAAAGTTATGGTCAAAAATCGAAAAATGACCCACGGCACGCATTTTTTCGCACGTTTTTAGGTACAGCCTAATAAAATTACAGCAACTACATGAAAACTTGCCACTTTGATTGCAAATATCTCTTCAGAGAAGCAAAATATTAAAAAGCGCTTCCGGATTCGTGACCCTGCGGCCAAACCCCGTCTTTTGAGATATCTCCCATAATTTTAGCTAATTTATTAGCAGTTGACACCTAAGGGAAACAAATACCCATTTTTACTTTGATTATTTGATGTTCTAAGCTTTTCTCGATTTTTTTTAAGTTTAATTCACTTATAAAATTTTTAGGGGGTTAAATATTGGAAAAGTATATTTTCTAAGCAGAAAATATATTTTTCAAACAGTTGAAGATTGCCCAGAAAAATATCCCCAATCGTCTCATTTAAAGCAAAGCTGTAATTAGACGCTGGCAAGTATAAGTATAATTGAAAGAACTCTGATTTTTTTTTTCATTTTTTCTTGCTTAAAAAATAAAATAAAAACGAAAATTTAAAAAAAGAAACAGTTTTCAATTTTTGCTTCCACCGAGAATCGAATATAGATGTCCTGCAAGTAGTAAACATTTATACCCATTCTGGTATAAAAAGGGTACAATTAGTCTCTTCATAGGACATACTCGAACAAATGTGACCAATTTATTCCATCTAAAAGAGACTAAAAAAGTAGTAGTCTACTTTTCCTCTGGATTGATCCCGGACTAATCGTATTTTTTGCAGGGAAATACCATACGAACTTTTACTAATGAACCTTTTTACATATGTAACTCCACTTTTTTGTATGAAAACACATTTTTTACTTTGATAATTTAATGTGCTAAGCTTTTTCGATTTTTAAATAGTTTTTTACTTATCAAATTTTTAGAGAATTGAAATATAGGAAAAGTATATCTTCTAAGCAGAAAATGTATTTTTCATACAAAAAAGTGAAGTTAGTTATATCGAATTAAAAATTTTGATCCCAACATCAGAATTGTAATTTTAAAAAAATAGCTTAAAAAAAATTTGTTTAAAAGAAAAATATTAAAATTCATGCATAGGAATGTAAAGCAGGAGTTATTAGTTTTCAAATGTTAGGAAAAATTGCAGTATTATAAGTATATTAATACCCTAACTCTGTTGTACTACTTTACTGCACTACACTTATGAAATTTTTAGGTGGTTAAAAGTATGTTTTATAAGCAGAAGTAATACAATTGAAGATTGGCCAGAAAAATATCCCCAATTCTCTCATTTAGAACAAAATTGTAAATAGAACTGACAAGTATAAGTAGTTGCTGGCGTCATGGTAGACACCTCGATTGTCAGAACTCTGATTTTTTTAGTTTTCCTTGCTTTAAAACATAAAAATTAAAAAAAAAACGTTTTTAAATTTTTGCCTTCGCCGAGAATCGAAGTCAGGTGTCCTGCCAGTAGTATACACTTATACCCATTCTGGCATAAAAATGGTATAATTAGTCTCTTCAAAGGACATGCTTGAAAAAACGCGACCAATTTATTCCATCTAAAAGAGACTAAAAAAATAGTAGTCTACTATTCTCTGCGATTAACCCTGGACTAATCGCATTTTTTGGAGGGAAATACCATACGAACTTTGATAAAGTACCGTTTTACATGAGTAACTCCACTTTTTTGTATGAAAACACCTTTTCTACTTTTATATTTTGATGTGCTAAGATTTTTTCATTTATTTTTTTTCACGTATGTAATTTTTAAAGGAGAAAAATATTGGAAAAGTATATTTTCTAAGCAGAAAATGTATTTTGCAAACTAAAAAGTGAAGTTATTGTAATTTTCAAAAAAAAAAAAAAACGTAAATTCCCAAACATCATATATATATAGATATATATGCGTGTAGCAAGGAGAAAAAACGGTACCTTGCAAATTGCACAGTCATCGAAACTCCGACAAACACTCTCCCGCAAAAACTCTGCGCTTCGAAAACCACTCCCACCACTTTTCGCGCTCATTACTCTCACATGAACGTACATAAGTATACAGCGTTCCAGGCAGCTGCCATTTGCCTTAATTTTTGTGATAAAGAAAAAAAAGTGTACCAAATCATATAAATATCATTGCATCCTCGCCATTTTCACACCAACATCGTTCACATAATCGCATAATTCACATAATCCAAGGGTTTTCGCAGAGCACTTCTATATTTAGTTTTTTGTCTATTAAACAGTTTATATTTTTAACGATATGGTATTTTTAAAAGTAAAATTCCACCAGGTTACGATAAAAAAGTAACATTATATATCGCAATATAAGCTCATACCGGGTTTTTGTATAAGTATAATTGAAAGAACTCTGATTTTTTTTTTTAATTTTCCTTGCTTAAAAAATAAAATAAAAACAAAAAATTTAAAAACAAGAAACAGTTTTAAATTTTTGCTTTTACCGAGAATCGAATATAGGTGTCCTGCAAGAATAAACATTTATACCCATTCTGGTATAAAAAGGGTACAATTAGTCTCTTCATAGGACATGCTGACAATGTGACCAATTTATTCCATCTAAAAGAGACTAAAAAAGTAGTAGTCTACTTTTCCTCTGGATTGATCCCGGACCAATCGTATTTTTTGCAGGGAAATACCATACGAACTTTTACTAATGCACCTTTTTACATTACTTATTTGTAGGAAACCACATTTTTTACTTTGATAACACTGGACCACGAATTTCAACTTTTTCGCTTTACCAGAAATGCCGTTATGAAATTCGTATGTAAAATCACCCCCTGATTTCGAAAATTGAGTTCATTTTTGATTCTATGGTACCGTTTTTGAGATATTTGCAATTTACCTTTATTCGAAAAAACCAAAAACGAACGGGTCAAGCAATTGCAAAAAAGTTTACAGAATCGGAAAAACGATAAAATTTGCTATAAATGCATCATACATTGTTTTTTGCTCAACCAGATAGTTTTCGAGATATTAGCTTGTCATTTCATATTTTTGTTTTTTTTTATGAAAAAATATGAAAAAAATTACTCTTTGCGTGGGCAGCATTCCAAAACCACAACTTTTTTTCTAGATATTTTTTCTTTACGTAGAGCTCTGTTTTATTAGAAAAAAGATAAGCTATCATCGAAGAAAATCGATGCAAAACTACGTAAGTTATAAACGATCAAGTAAAAATACCCAGGTTGCGCAACTTCAATGTGTGATGTATACATACATATTTTAAAGGTATAAAGTGCAAATGGGATATTATCCGGATAAACGAATAACACCATAACAATGATAATACTTTTTCTTTAAATAAATCAAATAGTACTTTTAATACTCGAATTGTTTTATAGTAGGTAGAGTGGTTGCTTCGAAAGGAAGAGTGGTTGGGTTCGAAAGTGCTGTAGGCATGTAGTTATAAACATGTATTTCCGTCACTTATGCGTAAGTATGCAGGTAGATTTTCAAAATTATAAGAAAATTTTTAAAGCCGACATCTAAAGCAGGTAATATTTTCTTTTCCCGGCTTCGTATAAAAAGGAACCTTTCTGTCTAGGTAAGATTTGATTTTTTCAATTTTATTTTTGTTTCGAGTATAAATATGAGTTAAGGCGCCTTGAAACTTCAAAACATCTGCAAGGCGCGCCGGAGATAGTTCAGTTCATAAGTCGAATTTCAAAACCGTGATTTATTAAAAAAAAAAAAAATTAGTAAAAGGACGCGAGAATTTGAGCGTGATAACGATCCAGATATGTTCTGTTTCATGTGTGGCCAATATACTATCATAAGGCTACGACGAGTGTTCTCAGATCGTATCAAAACTTTATACTCCAAGTATTTTGGCATTGAGCCTAAAAATGCTGAAAAACCATGGACACCGAACACTTTGTGTACATTGTGTCGAGTAGAATTGATTCAGTCGAAATCAGGACAACAAATAAAATTTGCTACACCAATGATATGGAGAGAACCTACTTGCCATTCAATGGAGTGTTATATTTGTCAAACGAAAGTGCTTGGCGTTGGAAGATCAAGAAGAGTAACTTATGCCAGCGTACCATCAGTGACATTACCAGTACTACATTCAACGACAGTTGCGGATCCAGTTCCATTGTCAACAGTAATATCTGAGTGCGGGGAATCAAGTTGTACTGAATTTCGCGTGGGAAACGAGAGAAACGTTCTCTCACAAGCACAACTTAATGATTGGATAAGAGATTTGGAACTATCCAAGGAAAAGGCAGAGATCCACACTTCCCGTATGCAACAATTTAAATTTGTGTCATCCGATGTTAAGGTGACATATTGTAGAACTCGTCACGAACCATTTTCCAAACACTATACCAAGATAGACAGTATATGCTACTGCAACGACATTCCTGGTTTATTCAAAGAGTTTGGTCAAACATATTATTCAAAAGAGTGGCGATTGTTCATAGACAGCAATAAACTGAGTTTGAAACCTGTATTATTGCATATTGGTAACAAAAAGCCTTCTATCCCGATCGCACATGCAGTAAATACAAAGGAAACCTACGAGGAAATGCAAAAAATTCTCAAATTTATCAAATATGAAGAGCATGATTGCAAAATATGTTCTGATCTCAAAGTCGTTACAATGCTATGCGGTCTACAAAGTGGCTACACCAAGCACTGCTGCTTCCTCTGCAAGTCGGATAGCCGAGCTCGTAAGGACCACTACGTCAGAAAGGATTGGTCGGAAAGAGTCGAGTTTACCGTTGGTGTGGATAACATAAAATACACCCCTCTTGTCAAGAAAGAGAAAATCATACTTCCACCCTTACACATCAAGCTCGGTCTCATTAAAAACTTTGTTAAGGCTTTGGACAAAGAAGGCGAACTATTTGAAAACAATTTTTCCAGATATTTCTCAAGCCAAGATAAAGGAAGGTATTTTTGTTGGACCACAAATAAAAAAGTTGATCAACAATACTCAATTCAAAGGACTACTCTCATCAGTTGAGGCAGCAGCGTGGGAATCCTTTGAAAAGGTCGTTGCTTCTTTTCTCGGTAGACACAAAAGCCCTAACTACGAACAGATAGTGAACGACTTAATCAATAATTATGCCAAAATGGGTAAATATAAAAGGCTTATTAAAATTAATTTCCCAAAATTTTATTTACCTAACTAATATTTTCTTTCCAGGCGTAAATATGTCTTTAAAAATTCACTTTCTGCACTCACATTTGAACTTTTTTCCGGCAAATCTTGGCGACGAAAGTGACGAACATGGCGAAAGGTTTCATCAGCAAATGAAATTAATTGAGAATCGATATCAGGGATTCTGGGACGTCGCAATGATGGGTGATTACTGCTGGTTTCTCATAAGAGAAACCGATCCTAAACTGAATAAGCGTCAAAGTAGAACACATAATTATTTCGACTACATAGTAAACTCAAATTAAGATAAAGATTGTTAGAATATAGTATAAACATAAATAAATTAAAAAAAAGTAAAAAATATGGGTAATTTCATTCATGAATTAAACTTTGAACTCAATAGAAACAGAGCATAGCTTGATATTTCTCTCTTTCTTATACCATACATACGTTTTGAGCTATACGTTGAAATTGCGCAACCTGGGTAGTTTTATTTGATCGCTTATAACTTACGTAGTTTTACATCGATTTTCTTCGATGATAGCTTATCTTTTTTCTAATAAAACAGAGCTCTACGAAAAGAAAAAATATCTAGAAAAAGAGGTGTGGTTTTGGAATGCTGTCCACGCAAAGAGTAATTTTTTTCATATTTTTTCATAAAAGAAAACAAAAATATGAAATGATAAGCTAATTTCTCGAAAACTATCTGGTTGAGCAAAAAACAATGTATGATGCATTTATAGCAAATTTTATCGTCTTTTTGATTCTGTCAACCTTTTTTCAATCGCTTGACCCGTTCGTGAGATATATGTAATTAAAGGGAGCCATCTTTTTGGTTTTTTCGAATAACGGTAAAATGCAAATATCTCAAAAACCGTACCATAGAATCAAAAATGATTTTCGAAATCAGGGGGTGGTTTTACATACGAATTTCATAACGGCGTCTCTGGTAAATTTTGGCCGTCGACCAGTGTAATTTAATGTGCTAAGCTTTTTCGATTTTTAAATAGTTTTTTTACTTATCAAATTTTTAGAGAAATAAAATATTGGAAAAGTATATCCTCTAAGCAGAAAATGTATTTTTCATACAAAAAAGTGAAGTTAGTTATTTAGAATTAAAAATTTTGATCCCAACATCAGAATTGTAATTTTCAAAAAAATAGCTTTAAAAAAATTTGTTTAAAAGAAAAATATTAAAATGCATGCACAGGAATGTAAAGCAGGAGTTATTAACTTTCAAATGTTGTTAAAAAAAATCTGTAGCAATACTACAAGCCGAAACATAATAATTTCAGTTGGTACATGTTTTCATCACCTTAGGAAAAATTGCAGTGTCTATATATTAATAGGCTAACACTCTCCCCATACAAAGAGGCATAACCAAATTTCGTATAGTATTTATGGATAGATCTCTATAAAATTTATATTGGAAACTTAGAATGGACTAATCTGGTGTATCACCAAAAAAAATTTTGAAAATTATTTTTAGTTTATTTGTTATTAAACAAAAAAGAGGTCTCCAAATTCTCCAGCTATTTTGTTATCACCATATTCTGTTATACCCGAACTATACATCACTATTCAGCACTCTTATAAAACTCCCAAAGCCACAACCATCCGCTCATTCCCTTACACACACACGTACATATCTATACAATGATCCAGCAGTTGTCACTTGCTTTTATTTTTGTGCCAAAAAAGAAACAACAAAATGTACCAAATCGTATCATCTTCGGCATCTAAACAACATCTGTAAGCTAAGAAATCCAGCTTCACTTCTGGCTTTATATATTTAACTTTTTGCCTATTGGTAAAGTTTATTTTTTTAACGATATGATTTTGTAAGAGAATTCCACAATGTTAAGATCGAAATTTAAATATCGTACGGACTTTAACTAAAGAACAATTTTACATGACACTAATGCTGATTTCGTTGAACATGTTTACACCCTTGCACAGAATACTGTAAAAGTGTGATAAAAGTGTACCCGTTCTACATGAAACTGCTATATCGATAAAACGAACAAAAAACATTGCCCGTTTGATATGCTATGTGCATGAATAATTAGGTTTCGCTTATCAACCATATTCAATTGTTATTGCAAAATCCAATTTTTTCACCAAATTTATCTGTCAAATAAAATTTTCGTCAGCTGATTTTCAGTGCAACCAACTACCCTGTCAAAGCTTCAGAGGGTAAAAAGTGTGAGTTTTTTAGGAAATGAAAACATATTCTGTTTGACGTTTTACCTTCATTTTGCAAACAAAAAACGAAAAATTGAAGAGTGTAGAAAATGCGTATTTTTTGATGAAACGAAATCACCATAACTCTTCTTTTTTTACGAAAAACACATTTTTGGCTATTTGTTTCCTTTAGGGGCCAACCGCTAATAAATTAGCTAAAATTATGGGAGGTAGCTCAAAAGACAGGTTTTGGCCTCAGGGTCACGAGTCCGGAAGCGTTTTTTGATTTTTTGTTTTTATGGAAAGTTATGGTCAAAAATCGAAAAACGACCTACGGCACTCCTTTTTTCGCACGTTTTTAGGTACAGCCTAATAAAATTACAACAACTACATGAAAACTTGCCACTTTGATTGCAAATATCTCTTCAGAGAAGCAAAGTATTAAAAAGCGCTTCCGGATTCGTGACCCCGAGGCCAAACCCCGTCTTTTGAGCTATCTCCCATAATTTTAGCTAATTTATTAGCAGTTGACACCTAAAGGAAACAAATACCCACTTTTACTTTGATTATTTGATGTTCTAAGCTTTTCTCGATTTTTTTAAAGTTTAATTCACTTATAAAATTTTTAGGGGGTTAAATATTGGAAAAGTATATTTTCTAAGCAGAAAGAAGAACAAAAAAAGATTAGGTTGAAAATTAAGTAAAATGTAATAGTTAAGATTAAAGGTTTTTTAATATAAAAAAAAAACATAATTTAATAAAAAAAAGGAATATTCCGCAACCGGGTCTTGCAACTGTACACACCGTTTCTATACGCTCACCGCCGCGCCATTACCTTATGCACAAAGCAGTTATCAAATTTTGCAATTAGGCTTTTTGAGAATCAGAATTTAAAAATTAGCAATATACCAACAACAAAGTTAGACAAGTACTGTCGTCAAAACCGCGGAATTTCACCGGCAACATGCAATTGGCTTGTCGTGAAATGTTGCTAGCGATTTTCATTTTTTTATTTCATTTATTCTTTGTTTATTTATATCTATTCTGTTATTTTTTCATTTTAAAGGGTCAATGTCAACAAATGTCACTTTTCGCACTGTTTTAAATGACATGGACAGTTAAAAAAGTCGTGAAAAAATCTTGCTAATGCAATATTGCGCAATATTTTCAGGTCGTAAACTCAGTACTACTTTGCCGTGAAGTACAAGCGAAACAAAAATTTAAAAAGACATTTTATATGGATTTTTGCAAAAAAAAAAAAATTAGGTATATTGAAACCGGGCAAAATGTAGCCTTTTGGAAAAACAGTTTGAGGGTTTTCTAGCTTTTTTCATTAACCATAACTTAGAAATATTTAAAAAGTGGTCAAATTTTGTCTAGACTTGTTTGGTGTTCGGGTTGTAAACCTGGATGAATAGAAATGAGTTGTTGTCTTTAGTAATATTTTAGTTGACCTCTAACCACTTCGTTTAGTACAAAACTTAAGGACCTGTGAAAAATTACGGATCAAAATTTATAGAAATAATCTAACGAAGTCCCATAAATAGAACAATAACCCCCTTATTCATAAAAAATATCAAAGGTTTATTAAGCTCTTATTATTCAAAATTTTTATGAAAATGTCATTTTAAAAAGCTTTATAAACCAATTTTATTTTTTATGAATATGAGGGTATGTTTAAAAAATTTTAATTTTCGGAAAAACTTACCAAAAAACCCAAATTGTATAAGCGGTTATCTCATTTCTATAATGGGTGGTATGTATGTATATTTATGAAAATATTCGCAGTAAGTTTTTTCCGAAAAAAGTATCACAAATATAAAAATATGTCTTATGAAATTTTAATGAGCTTATAAAAAATCAAGATTAGAAATACTCATATATCTAACAATGTTTTAAAAAAGAAAAAACAATTTTCAATAAAAAAAAAATTGAAGCCTGGAGCTGTTCTCGAACCTACAACAGTTCGCTCGCTATCCGATGCGCTAACCACTGCTTTATCTACGAATTTATTGTCAAATCACCAATTCAAGCTGTATGGGCAATGAGAGAGAGAATGAAAATAGTTTCTCTAATAAAAGGAGGAGCTTGTTGAGTGAATGATTGAAAGGTTCATTTTGCAGAAAATGAGTTCTTTTTATAGAAATTTGTTATACAGGCGTGTTTTTAAATCTTTTTAGAGGGGTAAATTACAAATTCTGGTTAGGTCAAAAAAAGTTTGAGGATTTTCTAGCTTTTTTCTTAAACCATAACTTAGCAATATTTAAGGCAATTTATATGGATTTTTTATTTGATTTAAAGAAAAAATATATATTAATTTTTCTATTCAATTTGGTCTAGTCTTTTTGGGGCTCGGGTTGCAAATCTGCCCTTTTAAAAGTTAATACATATGTAAATATGAATAGAAATCAGTTGTTGCCTTCAGTAAAATTTAAGACGACCGCTAACCACTTGATTTAGTTCAAAATTTAAGTACATATTAAATATGTTGTCGATTTTTGTATTTTAAATAGGGAGTCTATCAGCAACTTTGTCTCAAACGGTAGAAATCACTAAAATTTATAGAAGTAATCTATCGAAGTCCGATAAATAGACTACTGTGTTTGAAAAAATATCGCAACTTCGATCTTATATCATCAAAAATTAGACAAAAAACCCAAATTGAATAAGCGGTTATCGCATTTCTATAATGGGTGGTATGTATGCATATGCTTTCCGTCAACTAAAAATATTCAGCAATTTTTTTTCTCGAAAATAGAGATCACAAACATAAAAATTTAAAAAAAAGTCAGGATAAGAAATATTTATATATTGAAAAAATAAAAACAATTTTCAATGACAAAAAATAAAAAATAAAAAAAATTTGGCCGATAGCTGTACTTGAACCATTAACCGCTCGACCACTACCCCCGACGCTTCCCACTGGGCTATCGCTTTATGTACCAACTGATTGTCAGATAACCAATTCAAGTGGCATGAGAAATTTTCATTCGCTTATTACAGATAAATGAAGCAGGATTGGTTATATATTAGATAATTGTGCACTGCCTTAGAGGTATGCCAACAATTCCATATGCATTTCATAAATATTTATGCATATTTAGTATGGGTTTAAGCTTGGCAAATATTTATATGAAAAATTTGTTAGCCTATTAATATAATAGATGCTCGAACAACTGTGACCAATATATCTAAAAGAGACTAAAAAAGTAGTAGTCTACTTTTCCTCTGGATTGATCCCGGACTAATCGTATTTTTGGCAGGGAAATACCATACGAACTTTTACTAACGAACCTTTTTACATAGTAACTCCACTTTTTTGTATGAAACCACATTTTTTTACTTTGATAATTTAAAGTGCTTTTTAAAGCTTTTTCGATTTTTAAATAGTTTTTTACTTATCAAATTTTTAGAGAAATGAAATATTGGAAAAGTATATCTTCTAAGCAGAAAATGTATTTTTCATACAAAAAAGTGAAGTTAGTTATATCGAATTAAAAATTTTGATCCCAACATCAGAATTGTAATTTTCAAAAAATAGCTTTAAAAAAAAATTTATTTAAAAGAAAAATATTAAAATTCATGCATAGGAATGTAAAGCAGAAAATATACTTTTCATACAATTGAAGATTGGCCAGAAAAATATCCCCAATTGTCTCTTTTAGAGCAAAATTGTAAATAGAACTGACAAGTATAAGTAGTTGCTGGCGTCAATTGTCAGAACTCTGGCGTCGATTGTCAGAACTCTGATTTTTCTTAGTTTTACTTGCTTTAAAACATAAAAATTAAAAAAAAAATAAACGTTTTTAAATTTTTGCCTTCGCCGAGAATCGAAGTCAGGTGTCCTGCAAGTAGTATACACTTATACCCATTCTGGCATAAAAAGGGTATAATTAGTCTCTTCAAAGGACATGCTTGAACAAATGCGACCAATTTATTCCATCTAAAAGAGACTAAAAAATAGTAGTCTACTATTCTCTGCGATTGATCCCGGACTAATCGCATTTTTTGCAGGGAAATACCATACGAACTTTTACTAATGTACCATTTTACATAAGTAACTCTACTTTTTAAAATGTTTTTATTAGGTCGCTTTCGTCGTTCTTGTGCCCGGATTTTTGCATTCGATTTTGAACCAACTTCCTGTTGTGCTAGGGTCTTGAAATTTTCACCACAAAATGATCAAGCAGCGGCCATAAATCAAAGTGTCTTGACCAAAAATGTCTTAGTACAATATGGGCGTCAAACGAAAGGTGTCAATGAGTAATATGCGATATGATTCATTGAAATATCTGAAATGGTTTGATTAATTTCAATACCTAAGCTACCCTGGAGATATCTCATAAAATGTGAACCTTCTTAATGCCAAAACGCTTAATATGGCTATTACCTTATAAGAAATAAAAATTTGTAATTTGGGTGGAACTTCAAATGTTGTTTACAAAGAAATTCTATAATTTGTGTTCTTTATGTTAGAAAAATAAATGGCTTTTTTTGTGACACGACCCTTAAGTGCTGAACTCCAGCTGAACAGCTGTTTGATTTTTTTCTATGCTAACCCAGCTGCAAAAAAAAAAAAACAGAAATTATACGCATACGAAGTCGCGACCACCTAGTCTCTACATATAATAAAATTGTAACAGGTCGATGTCTGTACATGGCAGATAACAACAAAAAATTGATTGGGGGAAGCATTATTAATTGTTTGTGGCCGTATCACTGAAAGTAATGAATGGAATTGAATGAAACTTTTTTTTATATTAGGTTCGGCTATTAGACGCGTTTTCTTGATATGCTAATTGAAAGTTTAAAATTGCTACTAGTACCACAAAAATTCTACGTTAAAATTGACAATAGAAAGTCTCGAGAGCTCTCTAAACATAACAAAAAAGAGGAATCTAAATGCGAGCACTCAAAGGAAAAAAGTTGTTTAGCCCAAAAATGTATTATTTGTTTAATTTAAATTTCTTTTGGTACTTAAACAAATTTTCTTCTCTCCTAATTTCAGCAGACAAAATGTGTGACGAAGAAGTTGCTGTCTTGGTTGTGGACAATGGCTGGTTTTGTTGGCGATGATGCACCATGCGCTGTCTTCCCCTCAATTGTTGGACGTTTACGTTATCAGGGTGTGATGGATGGTTTGGTCCAAAAGGGACTCATATGTCGGTGACTAAGCATAAAGCAAGCGTGGTATCCTAACAAAAATACGCCATTGAACACGGTTTGGATGATATGGAAAGGATTTGGCATCACACCTTCTATAATGAATTGCGTGTCGCACCCAAAGTACATCCCGTCCTATTGACGGAAGACCCTCTGAGTTCAAAGGCTAATCGTGAGGAGATGATGACACAAATCATGTTCAAACCTTTCAATACACCTGCCATATATGTAGCCATTCAAGCTGTACTATCACACACTGTGTCTATCTATGAAGGTTATGCGTTGCCACATGCCATTCTACGTTTAGATTTGGCTGGTCGCGATTTAACCGACTACTTGATGAAGTTTTGACTGAACGTGGTTTTTCATTCACCACCACTGCTAACGTGAAATTGTGCGTGATATTAAGGAGAAATTGTGCTATGTTGCATTAGATCAGACATCACCAAAACTCTAACTGCATCAGTGTTAGTGACTGCTGCAGTGTTAGTGAAAACGGACTAGTTGAGTGCCCATCTGCTACCGTCCTATCGTTCAGTAGCTTGCGGGCAAGCAATAAGATAACGTATTCGCATACATTTTTTTAATCCAATTTAAGTTTATTTTTACATTGATTTTCCCTATTTCTTCCATTTTAGCCAACCAACTTTTAATTTAGGTTATATATAAATTTTTTTCTGTAAGTAATTCTTCATTTTTGGTTTGGGTTACTTCGTAGAGAAAATAACTTTTTACCTGAAAAAGTTAGGTGGCATATGGCATTGTGCGACGTGGTATATAAGCGCATGGAAACGAAGTATGCGCATACGTTGTTGTCTTTTGCTAGCCCGCAACCTACTGAACGATGCGGCGGTAGCAGATTGTCAGTTGACTTTTGCGCTCTTACTACGACAAAACGAGAGAGTATAACAATCTGTGTGAGTTGAGCGTTCCACCTCTGTGCCATGATATTATCTGCATTAGATTTCGAACAAGAAATGACTACAGCTGCATCGAGTTCATCATTGGAGAAATCCTATGAATTACCTGATGTTCAGGTGATCACAATTAGTAAAGAACATTTCCGTTGCCCAAAAGCTTTATTCCAGCCTTCATTATTGGTAACCACGAAACCACATCCATTCAATCATGAAGTGTTATGTGGATATCCGGAAGGATTTGTATGCCAACACTGAACTGTCTGGTAGTACCACTATGCATCGTGGTATTGCTGATCGTAAATACTGTGTATGCATAGGTGGTTATATTCTTGCTTCGCTATCAACCTTCCAAGGGATGTGGATATCGAGAGAGGAATACCACAAATCCGGCCCATCAATTGTGCACAGGAAATGCTTCTAAGCCAGTAAATGGTATTTCATATTATAATAAAACAACCACTTTTAGAGGTTTAAAGCATATTTCTTGAACAAGTTCTCACACAAATGTATTATGTTCGTATTATTTGAAATGTTACAACATATTAAAAGGAAATAATAAGATTGGCAACTGCTGTTGTCATGCATACGCCCAAGTGAGAGTGCGGCATTATTACAACTAAAAAAACTAAAAAATATTGTCTATTTTATTTGGAAATTTTGAAATTTAAATACCAAGAAGTTCCATGTGAAGCTTTGTAGGAGAAGGATTTACCCTCGTTAAATGAATTAAAAGACAGCTCAAAATGTTACCATAGTATATTTTACGAAGTTTTCAACAGCTTCAAATATAACTTAAAATTGTCTAAAAACAAATTTTATGTTATGTTACACTCTGCATCTGTTCAAACGTGCGTTTTTTGTATCATCATCATCTGCTACTTACCATCAACATCAACAACCAAAGAGGAAATGTTTTGTGTTCTAAATAATAAATAAAAAAATTTGTCTTTGTGTAGTTCCTGAGCATAATTTTCTTGTTTTTCATATTTTTACAATAAATGTAATGTTTACTTCCAATCAAGATATGAAACCGATTGAAATAAAGTTCGGGTTTCGGTTACGACTTCGTTCTTCAACATTTATTTTGGTTTCGGTTACGGTTTCGGATTCCAAATAAAAACATCTACACAAAAAAATTGTGCTACTACAAAACTCAAATATGTAACTAAATGCAAAATAAGTTTGAATTTTCTCCAATATATAGTAATAAATTTTACTTCCGCTATTTATGGAAAAAAAAATTTCTTCAAATTAAGTTTAAAAAATTAACTCTACTTTTTTTATTAGAAAAATGTTAAAATGGAACGTTAATATGGGTGATGCTTTCTGCGACGGCGAGGCGACTAAATCTTTTTTTCGGATATCGTAAATTTTTTTCGATGGCTTCATACGCCTATAGTTCAATTCTTTCGCAATTTTGATATTGAGGTCAAAAACTGTCTTGTTCAACCATCTTCCATGAAAATTATTCAGGGTAGCCTCTTTTAAAATAAAATGTGTTCACAAAAAAATTCAAAACCATTTGGAACCGGTTCCGGCTTTTGAAACGGTTTCGATTTCGTTCTTTTTCAGAAAAAAATAACGTTTACGGTTTTGGTTTCGGTTTTGAAAAATGAATCGGTTTTAATCGGTTACGGTTACGGTTTCGATTCAGTCCTTGCTTCCAATGTTTATTTTTATGCCATTTTGTTTTTATTGACAAGCGTATTGATTTTCTTACGCCAAAATGTTAATTCAACAAGAAAATTACTAAAGACTTAGGCAAAATACAAAACAAAAATGAATTTCTTAAACAACCTGTACTGCGGTCATAGGGTCCATCCTATTTGTTGTTAATAACGGTCAATAACGATTAATCAACTGTCTCATATTGTGTAATTCCATATTAAATTGTAAATGGTTTATTTTGTGTAAATATTTGGAGATTTTCGTCCGGTTTATTTAAAGTAAAAAACAGATGCTTTTCCTTATTTCTCATACATGTTTCGGTGCATTTCTGCACCTTCGTCAGGAAGCCTGGTTTATTGGACAAAACACATAAAACAATTATTGGATTTACATTTAAAAAGTTTTTCCAAACATTGACAAATATTTCACTTACATAATTTAGATTTAACAATTTAAAAAAAAATTAAGAAACTAACACTATGATATTTCAATCAAAAAGAGTTTTACAACATTTAATATTTATTATTATTATATTAATTGTTCGCCGTCGCAACGCGCAATTAATACTGTTCACATCTTCCTTCGAAGCCGTTTCAGCGTCAGATTGGTTTTTACTTTTCTTTCTACAATGCTGTAGAGCTTTATTATTATTATATTTTTTTTTTTGATTCTCACTCCATCTCATTGATTCTCACTCCCAAATTTCTCTTGGTCGTGCCGGTGTACACCTTATTACATTATTCGTTCTTATTTCCATTGCACTTGATTTCGTATAACACTTTGTTGAATATTTTCTTTGTGAATATTTTTTTAGTGTACAGTGTACTTTGTATGCAAAGCTTGTGTTGTTGTTGTCTATTATTTTGCTTTAAGTTTTGTTGTCCGTTAGGGCTTTTATGTATGTAACTCACGGTGGGTTCTAAGCATGTTTTATTAAAAGGTGAATGTCCCTCCATTTTTTCTTTTGAATTCTCAAATATGCATTAAAATAAGATGATATGTTGAGTTTCAGTATTTTACCCCGAGCTCTTTTTAAAAAAAAAATCATTTAAAATACCAGTTTTCTCGAAAACGGTTAGTTTTCTTTAAAAACTACCTGAGATAAAGTTGTAGACCTGAAATTTCTCTAAAAAAATGGTTCGAACAGTTTTCCTCTAGTTCTAAGATATCGCGATTGCAAAACTAAATCTATACATTATATTCATATAAATGCCACGTATAGACTTTTCTGGATCTCGAAAACTGTTATATAATAATCTTGGCTTGCGTCATAATGACGCTTAACCGCCTAGGCGATTTTGGCGGTTTCGTATCAAAGCATCCCAGTCATTCCTTTTTAGCGATAACTGACGCCAATTGGAAACATCAAGGGAGTTAAAATCATCCTTCACCTGTCGTTTCCATCTCAGTAGAGGCCTCCCCCTTCCTCTGCTGCCGGATTCGGGTGTCGATAGGAAAACTTTCTGTGCTGGTGCTTCTTTGTCCATTCTCATAACATGACCCAGCCAGCGGAGCCTTTGGGCTTTCATCCTGGTCAGGTCTGCGTAAAGCTCGTACAGCTCATCGTTAAATTTCCTTCGATACTCGCCGCTGGCATCACGGGAAGGACCATAAATCTTCCGAAGAACTTTTCTCTCAAATACTCCAAGGGCCATCTCATCTTCTCTTGACACTGTCCATGATTCCGAGCCGTACATCAGGACTGGTATGATGAGAGACTTATAGAGTGTGATCTTTGTTTGTCGAGAGAGGACTTTACTTCTCAATTGCCTACTTAGTCCAAAGTAACACTTGTTGGCAAGGGTAATTCTCCGTTGGATTTATAGACTGATATTATTTTCGGTGTTGATACTGGTTCCGAAATAGACGAAGTCCCTCACAGTTTCAAATTTGTAACTATCAACAGTGACATGGCTGCCAAGGCGCAGGTGCTCCGATTCTTTTTTTGATAACAGCAAATACTTCGTCTTGTCCTCGTTCACGGCAAGACCCACTTTTTTCGCTTTCTTATCTAGTCCAGAGAAGGCAGCGCTTACGGCGCGGTTGTTAAGGCCAATGATATCAATATCATCGGCATACGCCAGCAATTGCACGCTCTTGTAAAAGATTGTGCCATTGCGGTTTAGCTCTGCTGCTCGAATTATCTTCTCCTTCATCAGGTTAAAGAAATCGCACAAAAGGGAGTCGCCCTGTATGAAGCCTCGTTTGGTTTCAAATGGCTCAGAGAGGTCCTTCCCGATTCTGACTGAGCTGTTGGTTTTGCTCAACGTCATTTGGCAAAGCCGTATAAGCTTTGCAGGGAAGTTAAATTCAGACATGGCGGCATACAGGCAACTCCTTTTTGCGCTGTCAAAAGGGCTTCAGTCTTTCACACAATACGCTAGAAAGAACCTTATATGCGATATTAAGAAGACTGATTCCGCGGTAGTTGGTGGGGTTAGCGGGATCGCCTTTCTTGTGGATTGGGCAGAGCACACTTAAATTCCAATCTGGAGGCATGCACTCATCTGACCATATTCTTCATAAGAGCTGATGCATGCTTTTTACCAGCTCTTCGCCTCCGTGTTTGAACAGCTCGGCGGGTAGTCCGTTTTCCCAGACGATTTGTTGTTTTTGAGCCGGGATATAGCTATCCTCACTTCATGATAGTCAGGTGGTGGGACGACTTTTCCATCGTCAGGGATTGGGGTATCGGGTTCGACGTCTCCCTCGCAATTTAGCAGTGAGGAGAAGTGCTCCCTCCATAATTTAAGTACATTCTGTACGTCGGTTACCAGGTCGCCATTATTTTCCTTACAGGAACTTGCCCTGGTCTTTAAACCTTCCGTCATCCGCCGGATCTTTTCATAGAAATTTCGGGCATCATTCCTGTCAGCCAGCCTTTCGGCTTCACGTTTCTTTTCTGAAAAGGCGCCTCTCTTCCTTCCTCGCCTCACTATAGCGTTGCCATACACTGCGGGTTGCGCCCGTTCGCAACCGTCTCCCTGTATGCAGCGTCCTTTTTGTCCGAGGCAGTACTGAAACCCTATAGTGGCCTCAGCGGCGATACGTAATGAGTGAGAGATATGCTTCCATTGCTCGGTTACATCGTTAGGTCGAGGATTGCCCTCTGATAGCAGGTGTGAGAGTCGAGTGGAAAAATTATCAGCTGTCTGTGTCATGCGCAGCTTCTCGACGTCAAACTTTCCTTCCGTTACCTTGCGCACTTTCTTCGCTGCACAGAGGCGTGTGCGTATCTTGGCTGCAACAAGATAATGGTCCGAGTCGATATTGGGACCACGTAGGGTACGCACGTCCAGAACGGTGGAGCTGTGTCTGCCGTCGATCATGACATAATCAATCTGGTTTCTAGTTCTTTGATCAGGGGACAGCCATATGGCTTGGTGTATTCGCTTATGCTGGAACCTGGTACTACTGATGACCATATTGCGAGCAGCGGCGAAGTCAATCAACCTAGTGCCGTTGGGGGATGTTATATCGTGGAGACTGAAATTTCCAACTGTAGGACCAAAGACTCCTTCCTTGCCACCTTGGCATTAAAGTCGCCGAGCACGATTTTGATATCATGCTGGGGGCAGCGATCATAAGTCTGTTCAAGTTTATCGTAGGAGTCCTTCTCTGCGTCGTCCGTCTCCTCAGTCGGCGCATAGGCGCAGATAAATGTTATGTTGAAAAACCTCGCCTTGATGCGGATCGCAGCGAGACGCTCGTCCACAGGATAAAACTAGTTTTATTTGCATTGATAACCATGATATGATATGACATCATATGATATGGCATCATATGATATGGCATCACATGATATGACATCATATGATATGACATCACATGATATGACATCACATGATATGACATCACATGATATGACATCATATGATATGGCATCATATGATATGGCATCACATGATATGACATCATAATGATGTCCCATAAGGGAACATTTTGGGGCCACTTTGGGATCCCTTGTGGTCGATTTAGGTCACTATTGGATGACTTTAGGATCCTTTGTGGTCGCTTTAGGTCACTATGAGATGACTTTAAGACCATTTCGGGGCCAATTTGGGACCATTTTGGGGCCACTTTGGAATCCCTTATGGTGGCTTTAGGTCACTATGGGATCACTTTAAGACCATTTCGGGGCCAATTTGGGACCATTTTGGGAACATTTTGGGGCCACTTTGGGATCCCTGTGGTGGCTTAGGTCACTATGGGATCACTTTAATACCATTTCGGGGCCAATTTTGGGGCGAATTTGGGACCATTTTGGGGCCAATTTGGGAACATTTTGGGGTCACTTTGGGATCCCTTGTGGTGGCTTTAGCTCACTATGGGATGACTTTAAGATCATTTCGAAGCCAATTTGGTACAATTTTGGGGCCACTTTAGGATCCTTTGTGGTCGCTTTAGGTCACTATGGGATGACTTTACGACCATTTCGGGGCCAATTCGGGACCTTTTTGGGGCCAATTTGGGAACATTTTGGGGCCACTTTGGGATCCCTTGTGGTGGCTGTAGGTCACTATGGGATCACTATAAGACCATTTCGGGGCCAATATGGGACAAATTTGGGGCCAATTTGGGGCCACTTTGTGATCCCTGTGGTCGCTTTAGGTCACTATGGGATGACTTTAAGACCATTTCGGGGCCAATTTGGGAACATTTTGGGGCCACTTTAGGATCCCTTGTGGTCGCTTTAGGTCACTATGGGAAGACTTACAATCATTTCGGGCCAATTTGGGTCCATTTTGGGGCCTATTTGGGAACATTTTGGGGTCACTTTGGGATCCCTTGTGGTGGCTTTAGGTCACTAGGGGATGACTTTAAGACTATTTCGGGGCCAATTTAGGACCATTTTGGGGCCTATTTGGGAACATTTTGGGGCTTATTTAGTAAAAATTTGGAGCCTATTTGGGAACATTTTGGCCTGCTGCTAACATTAGTACAATGTCATACGCCTAAATGTAGGCAACGCTTATATTTATTTTTGTCAAGTTATGTTGCTAACGCCGAACCTTTTAACATTGAAAAAAGTCCGTAACGAACTTTTTTAACATTGAAAAAGTTTTAACATTAACATTTTTTTCTTTTCACTCCCACCGCCAAGGCCTACGATGAAATCTATGCAATATCTTAAAAACCAGGTGTTTTATTGTTAGCAATATATCGCGTTAATTTAACAGTAAAATCTTGTTGAATTAACATGATAGATCGTTTAATTTAACATCAAAAACTTGTTGAATTAACATGATAGATCGTGTTTATTTAACAATAAAAACCTGTTAAATAACATATAGATCATGTTAATTTAACAGGACGTAAAGTGTTATTTCAACATAGTATAGTGTTAATTTAACATTGCAGATCGTGTTAATTTAGCATGAAAGATCGTGTTAAGCTAACATGTAATATTGTTAATTTAACGAGAAAAATAATGTTGTATCAACAGGAAATCATGTTGATTCAAACCTCATGATCACACTGTCCCTTCATGTTGATCTAACATGTAGGAACAGTATTATAAGGCCTTATTAAACCGCGACCATTAGTACGATCTATTGTAAAAAGGTAGCTTCATGTTAAAACAACATGTGCGATTGTGTTGAAAAATATTAACCTGAAAAAGTGTTAAAAAAGTGTTGATTCAACATGAAAATTGTCCTGCGTGTAGCGTCAAATCCAATAAGGATAGAACAATTTTAAAATTAAGGTTGGCTCTTTTATCTCGGCTTTAAAGGTCTTACCATTGTGTATCAATAACAAGTGTGAACTCTTCTTTTGACAACACACATTAAAATGTCGGTTTGTTTACATCCTGCACATATTAAAATGTCGCCAGCACCGAATAACAGAAAAACAATGGCGTTGTTTAACATCCTGCACACATCAACATGGCGGTCTCCTATCTTTTACCTAATGGTAGAAAGAGATGGGAAGATGGAAAGAAGTGAGACAAAAAAGGAAATTAAAAACAGGTGAATAAACTCACTTTGAAATTTTCACGCCTATGCCTATGATATCACACTTGTTATTAACCACAATCTCAAACAGGTGTTAAACTCATTTTGGAATTTTGACGTCTATGCAGAAGAGTTTACACTTTGTATTGATACACAATGGATCTTACTTTTTGGGGTGAAAGCATTCATGAAGAATTTAATTTTCAACTGAATTCAAAATTCTCAACAGTGTACTAGCACTTTCAAAATATATATAGTGTTTTGTTCATTTAAAAAAGCTATGGCCTGTTTTTCACGCAAGAAGTTCAATTTTTGCAAAACTTTTCGATTTTTCCGGTTTTGACGTAATTTTTTGGCACTAATGGACAATTAATGATATTTTATGGGTATGTGTCATCGAGAGGCATCAACTTAACTGTACCAATTTATTTTTTTGGAAAGGACTTCAAGATTTCAAATTATGTAGCATATTCCAAAGTCTAATATTTTGGTCCAAAGTCTAATATTTTGGTCTTAAGCACCCTACAGGAGTACCGTGTATAATAAGGCGGGTCGATTTCAAAATCACCCAAGTGATAAGGAAAATCGTATTTTAGGGATCAAAATAATATACTTTGCCGAAGGAAAGTTTGAAAAATCCTTCGTTGACCAATTTAGAGTGCCCCAATCAAGTCCAAATGTATGACCGACCCCCACTAATATAGTTAAGTGATTGCGTCTCGATGACACATACCCAAAATACATATATCATTCATTGCCAATTAGTGCCAAATAATGACGTCAAACCCGGAGAAACCAAAAAATTTTGCAAAAAAAATTAAACTTCTCGCGTTAAAAACATGTCATTCTTTGTTTAAATGAACACAACACTATATATAGTTCGAAAGTGTCAACATTTGTCTATCCAAAACCGCTGAGAATTTTGAAAACGGTTGAAAATTGGTTTTTTAATGATTTTTTTTTTTTACAAAAAAACGGGTTTTGTCCCTAAAACCAGATTTTGGAGGTGTTACAAATCTTTTAACCGGTCTTTAGTGTGTTATTCAACCAATGAACAATCTCTACTAGGTCGCTTCAAAAGTGTGAAATTACTGTAACACTGTGTTATCACTCTAATCACCCCTTGGCCCGAAATAAAAACACCGCATTAAACTTGATTAACAAAATTTTCAAACTTAATGACCAGGGGGGGAATTCTTGTTCTATTAAATGATAACGTGACAAAATTTGTATGAATTTGAAGTTTCTTTTTATAATTTATTATTATTCTTAATATTCTTTTCATTTTATCACTTCATGGAATACGAATTAGCCCCTGAAGTTCATGGCTGATAACAAGCGGCGTAAAAAAAAAACATACTTTACAAAAATGGTACACTTCTACTGTAATTGAGGTCTCCCCCTTCCTCTGCTGCCGAATTCGGGTGTCGATAGGAAAAACTTTCTGCTTCTTTGTCCATTCGCATAACATGACCCAGCCAGCGGAGCCTTTGGGCTTTAATCCGCTGAACTATGGTCAGGCTGCGTAAAGCTTATACAGCTCATGGTTAAATTTCCTTCGATACTCGTCGATGGCATCACGGGAAGGACCATAAATCTTCCGGAGAACTTTTCTCTCAAATACTCCATCTCATCTTCTCTGACACTGTCCATGATTCCGAGCCGTACATCAGGACTGGTATGATGAGAGACTTATAGAGCGTGATCTTTGTTTGTCGAGAGAGGACTTTACTTCTCAATTGCTTACTTAGTCCAAAGTAACACTTCTTGGCAAGAGTGATTCTCCGTTGGATTTCTAGACTGATATTATTTTCGGTGTTAATGCTGGTTCCCAAATAGACGAATTGTCTCACCGTTTCAAACTTGTAGCCATCAACGGTGACTTGGCTGCCAGGGCGCAGGTGCGCCGATTCTTTCTTTGATGACATCAGATACTTCGTCTTGTCCTCGTTCACCGCAAGACCCACTTTTTTCGCTTCTTTATCCAGCCCAGAGAAGGCAGCACTTACGGCGCGGTTGTTATGGCCAATAATATCAATATCATTGGCATACGCCAGAAAATGCATGCTCTTGTAGAAGATTGTGCCATTGCGGTTTAGCTCTGCTGCTCGAATTATTTTCTCCAGCATCAAGCGGGCTACTCACCTGCCAAGAAATGTCAAACTCCATATAAAAAAACGCTCAAGAAATGGTCAAGAAACGTTTTCACACGTCAAATTTTCTTGACCTAATACTCAGTTCATAAGAAAAAATGCAGCACTTTTCGATAGTTGGCAACGCCGGTTAACCTCAAGAAATAAATAAGCTCGTATATATTTATTGAGGTAAACGTGCAGATCCATAGCAAAAGTGAGTACATATTGCGCTACATATGTTTTATACATTTTTATAAGAGTAATTTGCAAAAAAATGGAAAATTTAGTAAACGTCGAAATTTCTTGACCAGGCACAAGAAATATATGCTCGTTTTTTCCTTGGGGCATTTCTTGGCAGGTGAGTAGCCCGCTTCAGGTTGAAGAAATCGCACGAAAGGGAGTCGCCCTGTCTGAAGCCTCGTTTGGTTTCAAATGGCTCAGAGAGGTCCTTCCCGATTCTGACGAAGCTGTTGGTATTGCTCAGCGTCATTTGGCAAAGCCGTATAAGCTTTGCAGGGAAGTCAAATTCAGACATGGCGGTATACAGCCAACTCATTTTAGCGCTGTCAAAAGTGGCTTTAAAATCGACAAAGAGGTGGTGGGTAGCGATTCTTTTATCATGGATCTTCTCCAGGATTTGGGGTATTGTGAAAATCTGGTCGATGGTAGACTTACCAGGTCTAAAGCTACACTGATACGGTCCAATCAGTTTGTCTACGATGGGCTTCAGTCTTTCACACAATACGCTAGAAAGAACCTTATATGCGATATTAAGAAGACTGATTCCGCGGTAGTTGGTGCGGTTAGCGGGATCGCCTTTCTTGTGGATTGGGAAGAGCACACTTAAATTCCAACCTGGAGGCATGCACTCGTGTGACCATATTCTGCAGAAGCTCTTCGCCTCCGTGTTTGAACAGCTCGGCGGGTAGTCCGGCTTTGTTGTTTTTGAGCCGGGATATAGCTATCCTCACTTCTTCATAGTCAGGTGGTGGTACGACCTTTCCATCGTCAGGGATTGGGGTATCGGGTTCAACGTCTCCCTCGCAATTTAACAGTGAGGAGAAGTGCTCCCTCCATAATTTAAGTAGATTCTGTACGTCAGTTACCAGTTCGCCATTATTGTCCTTACAGGAACTTGACCCGGTCTTTAAACCTTCCGTCATCCGCCGGATCTCGGCGTCGTTCGTGTCAGCCAGCATCTCAAGCTCCTCACACTCACGCCTTTCGGCCTCGGGTTTCTTTTTTGAAAAGGCGTCTCTCTTCTCCCTGTATGCAGCGTCCTTTTTGTCCGAGGCTGTGCTGTATTCATCATCGTACCATTTGTTCTTGCGGGCTCGCTGAAACCCTATAGTGGCCTCAGCGGCGGAATGAGTGAGAGATATGCTTCCATTGCTCGGTTACATCGTTAGGTCGAGGATTGCTCTCCGATAGCAAGTGTGAGAGTCGAGTAGAGAAATTGACAGCTGTCTGTGTCGCGCGCAGCTGCTCGACGTCATGCTTTCCTTCCTTTACTGTGCGATCTTTCTTCGCTGCACAGAGGCGTATGCGTATCTTTGCTGCAACAAGATAATGGTCCGAGTCGATATTGAGACCGCGTAGGGTACGCACGTCTAGTACGTTTGGGACTGTGTCTGCCGTCGATCATGACATGATCAATCTGGTTTCTTGTTCTTTGATTAGGGGACAGCCAGGTGGCTTGGTGTATTCGCTTATGCTGGAACCTGGTACTACTGATGACCATATTGCGAGCAGCGGCGAAGTCAATCAACCTAGTGCCGTTGGGGCATGTTCTATCGTGGAGACTGAATTTTCCAACTGTAGGACCAAATACTCCTTCCTTGCCCACCTCGGCATTAAAGTCGCCGAGCACGATTTTGATATCATGTTGGGGGCAGCGATCATAGGTCTGTTCAAGTTTATCGTAGAAGGAGTCCTTCTCTGCGTCGTCCGTCTCCTCAGTCAGGCATAGGCGCAGATAAATGTTTCTGTCTTTCCTTGCCCCGTCCAACGCATTTCCTGCAGGGCGGTGATGTCCGCCTTTGCTTTCACGAGGACATCAACCAGTCGGGCAGCGAAACGCTCCCTAGAAAGGGTCCGGACATTCCACGTACATGCCCTAACATCCTTCTCGTAGTCCATAATTCGTTTTGCCGGGTCGTCAACAATAAAGGGGGTTCTCATCCGAGGCTTTGGTTTTTTTATTTTCATTGGAATTGGGGGTTTTACGTGGCGGGCCCCAAACCCAGCAAACAACCCGTTTCGGGGTTTTTGGAATATATTTACACATTTATATAGCGAGCCGCTTGCTTCAAGACAGACGCCCGCTTGCAGCCGCACCTCATGGCGAACAGAAGCTGCGCAAAAGACCTCGGTGAGCCCTTAAACCAAGTATGTCAGAGTGACCCTACCGGGGCTCCCTCTCTTCCTGCCGCGAGCCTAGATAGCTCACGTTGCCCAGAGTGTACGAACGAGGGCGCAAGAGTCGGGATTGGGCAAGGTCACACAGCAACCACGTCCCATAACACTTCAACGGTTATATGTATCGAACAAATTTGTTTACCGGTTGTTCGTCACGAAGTTCCTCATCGACAATAACAATAGTTATAGTGTAAACCCTATAGTTTCTAGCTAGAGCCAAATTTACTGCATTCATGATATCAAAAACCTATATAGATATATATATATACGTATAGATAACTTGTAGGTATAACAAAAATTTCGATAGAGCTAAATTTTTGTGGAGAGCTTGGGTTCGCCCCCAGAAAGAAAACTGCAAAGAGTCTCATCGACCCCATATGTGCTAAAAAATTTATTCAGCGTCCAAAGTCGAGAAAAATCCAACAAAAACTTAAGTATGGATCTTTGACCCTGAATAACTTTTTTTCCAGTTTTCTTACTGGCTATAAGCTCTCCACAAAATTTTAGCTCTATCGAAATTTTTGTTATACAAGATAACTATACTTAAACCGCTATATGTTTTTGATATCATGAATGGAGTAATTTTGGCTCTAGCTAGAGTTTACAAGTATAACTATTTTCATTGACGATGAGGAACTTCGTAACGAACAACCGGTAAAACAATTTGTTCGATACATATAACCGTTTTCGAGAGAAACCAGAAAATTCTAGTCTCAAATTTTGACTAAAATTGGAATTTAAATGATTTTTTATTAAAATGTTTTTATTAGGTCGCTTTCGTCGTTCTTGTGCCCGGATTTTTGCATGCGATTTTAAACTAACTTCCTGTTGTGCCAGGGTCTTGAAATTTTTACCACAGTTCAGATCGCGATGACAATGCAATATTATGAAAACAAAAATCCGATAGGTGGCGCGTGGGTGGCTATATTTCCAAAAATCGCATTTATGGTGCGATTTGGCTGAAATTTGGAACATGTATTATTACCATGAAAAGAAATATTTTCCCAAAAAAAAAATCCGCTAGATGGAGCTGAGATCGGGGTAATAAAAACTGAAAATCCAAATTATGGACAGATTTGGCTAATATTTAGCGTGTGTATTACTTAATCAATTTCCAAATGTTTCAAAAAAAATTGGACCCGCTTGGTGGCGCGTGAGTCGCTCTATTTAAGAAATGCGAAGGTCTGTTTTCGGTGTCGATTAATTTTTTTGTCAACGAACTTCCCGTTCAGTTAGGATCTTGAAATTTTCATCATCGCTTAGTTTTATACCCCAATGCACTATAATAAAAAAATAATTCCGATAGGTGGCGCATGGGTAGAGATATTTGAAAAATTTAATTTACAGAGATTTTGCTTTTGATTTTGAACTAACTCCCCGTTGAGCTGTGGTTTTGAAATTTTCACCATCGATCAGGTTTTACTGACAATGCATTATACAAAAAAAAAATCTAAAATATTGCTTTATTTGCAAAAATCCAATCATCACCCAAGTTTAGTCGTTTTTCCCTATTGTCATAGAAAGAAGATTGGAATTCGCCGCGTGGTGTATTCCAAAAGTACCTTTACTTACCACGCGGCGAATTCCTTTACTCTTATGAGCATTGTCTATTGATATGCAGATGGCACTGAGCATTTTATATTGATATGCAGATGGCGCTGTAGTGTAAGCAACGCAGTTGTATATCCCGGATCCAAACTTTTTGCAAAGGGACAGATCGTTGGATGGCTTGCAAATTGATGAACTAGATTGCTCTAAACTTACTAGTAGTACGCCATGCAACGAAGATGCAATGACGGAAATGCGCAGAATGAGAAATTTATTAGATGCATCGCCTTAGGTTATTTATGTTAATATAAATATATTTCGAATTAATATCAATGCATTGACTTATTTTATATCGCATAAAAAATGTTAATAAATTTACAATTAGAAAATTAATTTTTTAAACCTGACATGCAATATTCGGTAAATCTCTATTAGGCAATTTTCACAAACTCACAACTAAAAAGCATAAAATAAAAATAGAATAAAAAATATGTTTAATTTAAATTGTTTTTAAAATAACCTAAAAACTGAAAAATAATTTCTCCTCTGCCTAAATAGATTTTTCACCACGTAGAGCTTGTCCTGAACATTTATGAGTGAGAATTCTTATAGGTATTACAGTACATGGCAAGATTGAAATCTATAAAAACATTGGCGCGCCATATAGATGGTTCTCATAAGTTTCTAAAAAGCTTACTACCGATATGAGCTTTCCTAAAAGATCATCTTTTCACCATATAGCAAGCGCCAAATGTTTTTATAGATTTCAATCTTGCCATGTACTGTAATACCTATAAGAATTCTCACTCCTAAATGTTCAGGACAAGGTGTACGTGGTGAAAAATCTATTTAGGCAGAGGAGAAATTATTTTTCAGTTTTTAGTTCATTTTAAAAACATTTTAAATTAAAAATATTTTTTAATTCTATTTTTATTTAAAAAATAGCTGGTTGAAAAATGCTGAAACTCAACATATCTACTTAATTCTAATCTAATCTTGGCTTGCGTCATAATGACGCTTAACCGCCTAGCCGATTTTGGCCGTTTCGTATCAAAGCACGCCAGTCATTCTTGTTTAGCGATAACTGACGCCAATTGGAAACCCCAAGGGAGTTCAAGTCATCCTCCATCTCAGTCGAGGCCTCCCCCTTCCTCTGCTGCCGAATTCGGGAGTCGATAGTAAAACTTTCTGTGCTGGAGCTTCTTTCCGCTTCCTTTTCTAATCTGGAGTACGCGGAAGTTACGGCGCGGTTGTTGAGGCCAATGATGGTTATGTCGTCGGCATACGCCAACAGTTGTACGTTCTTGTAATATATTGTTCCAGCGCTTCTGACCGAGCTGGTGGTGTTGGTCAGCGTCATTTTGCACAGCCGTATAAGTTTTGCTGGGAAACCAAAATCAGACATAGCGGCATATAGGCAACTCCTTTTCGTGCTGTCGAAAGCGGCTTTAAAATCAACAAAGAGATGGTGTGTGTCGATCCTTTTCTCACGCGTTTTTCCAAGATTTGGCGTATTGTAAAAATCTGGTCGATGGAAGATTTACCAGGTCTGAAGCCACACTGATACGGTCCAATCGGTCCAAGAGCTGGTGCATGCACCTTACCAGCTCCTCGCCGCCGCATTTGAATAGCTCAGCGGGCAGGCCATCAGCATCCGGCGAAATTCAACATATCACCTTATTTTAATTAGTGTTGAGCAGTATCGACTCCAAAAGTACTCAGTACTCAGTATTCCTAAAAGTATCGATACCGAGTACTACTACTACTAATACCCGAAATGTACTGTGGTCAACAAGTACTTGTACATAAGAAGTACTCAATACCGAAAATGTACTCAGTACAGAAAAAGTACTCAATTGTAAAAAATTACTTGAAACCATGATCCAATTAAGAAGATCACGCATTTAATAAAAGCTGTGACGTCACGGTTTTAAAAAACATGTCTGCCTCGATTTAAATGTCTCAAATGTTATAAAGAAATAAAAACGAAAACAAACAAACAAATATTATGTTTGTGATTTTATTTTTATTTTTATGTTTATAAACAAAATTTTAGTAAAATCTCCTTATAAAGCGCTAATTTTACGTTGTGTTCTATAAGCCGTGTTGTAGGGGATAGTATATCAGCATTGTATACTAAATAGCAGGTTCGATCACCGTTTAATATAAAAAGATTATCAAAATCTTTAGAAAGGAAGTGGTCGCTGTATTTTTTGGCGTGCTGGCTAATGTTTTGGCTTCAGAACTGCAGCCACTTTCTCCGACATGTCCTTTTCATAAGAATCCTTACACCCATACACGAAACACTTCATTTTCTAATATTATTTTAAGAACAATTTAAACGCATTTTAAAAATCGCGACGAAAACGTGTTTACGAAATTTTAATTAAGAAATTTCAAAAAAAAACGTCAATGAAAGTGTGAAGAGAAAAGTCAGTGAAACTTTCCAATCCGTGACGTCATTTGACAACAAAATTTTTTCTCAAATTAAAGTACAAATACACGGTTATCGGAATGCGTGATCTGTAGTAATTGGTTCATGGTTGAAACCAAGTGTTTTTCACTAGGAAAAAAGTACTAGTACTAAGTACTCAGTTAGGTTAGGTTAGGTTCAAGTGGCTGCCGCAGAGGCACACTTAAGCCAGTTTTGAAAGGCCCGTTGTGATACCACACCACAAGGAAGGTCAGTCCCGGGACCCGGCCGTATGGAAAATCCCTGAGTTGTTGGGATTTTCCACATAGCAGAATCCCGGGACTGACACTCCTAAACGGATACCGTTACTCCTCCTCGAACCACTTAGATGACTTTATGAAGGCCATCAATTCCTTTATGTCCAGTTCCGCGATCTGGCTTAGGCTATCCAGGAAGGGAACTCCTGTAGTGTACTCATACAAACATATATACATAACGTGCAATAGCCACGACCCACATGCATGTCTGTTTGTATGAACGCATTTGAAAAATGCATTTTGACAATGCGTTCATATAAACAGACATGCATGTGGGTCGTGGCTATTGCACGTTATGTATATATGTTTGTATGAGTACACTACATGGCAAAATGCATTTTTCAAATGCGTTCATACAAACAGACATGCATGTGGGTCGTGGCTATTGCACGTTATGTATATATGTTTGTATGAGTACACTACACTCCCAAAAAGCGCGTTCTTGCGCCGCTTAAAGCCGGGCAGTTGCAGACGAGGTGCTTCACCGTTTCCTCTTCCTCACCATCTTTGCAGCTCCTACAGCATCGTCGGTAGGGCACACCTAGCCTTTCTGCGTGACTACCAATAAGGCAGTGCCCGGTTAGAACACCTATTAATATGGAAATTTCTCTCCTTCTTAGGGCGTGAATGCCTCTAGATCTTTTATGATCCCATTTTGGCCAGGTTTGTTTGGATGTCTGGCACCGAAGAACCTGCTTGGTCGTACTCTGCCTGGCAAGTTCGTCTGCCTTACAGTTTCCATCAATGTCCTGTGTCCCAGGACCCATGTGAGGTTCACGCGGTTCTGTTGGGCCATCTCTTGAAGAGAACGACGACAGCTGAGCGTCAGTTCAGAGTTGAACGAATAAGAGCCAAGAGCTTTGATGGCCGGCTGGATGTCGCTGAAAATAACGATGTCCTCGTCGATAGCGCGTTTACTTATCCAAATCGCGGCATCCAAGATTGCTGAGACTTCAGCCTGGAAGACGCTGCAGTGATCAGGTAGTCTGAAGGAGAGCTCAAGTTCCAGATCCCTTGAATAAACGCCTCCTCCAAGTCTGCCGTCTAGCTTCGAGCCGTCAGTGTAAACAGAAATACCGCCGTTAGTAGAGGGGCAGCGATCCATCCTCTCCCATTCTTGTTTGTTTTGAAACAGCTGTTGTAGCCACACATCGATCTGTGCTCAGAGGGAGAAAACTGTAAGATCCTAGAATACTGGAGTATCCTGTTGTGCTTGCGCCCTAGCCAGACGTTTCCCTTAGGCACAGAGCCGCTGCCGCTGCTGCCTGGTACGATTCGAGTGGCAGATTGCCTAGCATGGCCTGAAGAGCTCCGTTGGACGTTGTTCTTAGCGCGCCGCTTATACAGATCATGCCAGATCTATGGACTTTACCTAACAGATTCCGATTTGTGGCCTTTTCAGCGCAGGCCACCACACCACGACTCCATATAGCATGATAATTGCAGTGTAAATCCATCTGCATATTTTGTGGCTGAGACCCCACTTTTTGCCTATGGCTCTTTTGCATGTGCAAAGTGCAACGCACGCCTTCCTCTGGCGCTGAAGAATATTCTCCTTCCAGTTTAAATTCCTGTCCAGAACTATGCCCAAGAATTTGGCTTTATCAGCCAAGTTCAGGCTCACGCCGGTTGGTGTAGAGAACGAGTTCCCTTTACTCGGGTTGATACTAAGTCCGCAACGAGAGGACCATGCCGAGACTTCTGCTTCTGCTACTTGCATCAAGTCGCACAGAGTTTGTGGGGATTTGCCCCTGTACGCAATGGCTAAATCGTCTGCATATGCCACTATCTTCCCGCCTCCCCAGCATGTGTCTCGTAGCAACGAGTTGACAGTGACGTTCCATAGAAGTGGGGAGAGAACTCCACCCTGAAGCGTTCCCCTTGTGACATAGCGTGATAAATCAACCGTGCCAAGGGATGAAGATATTTTCCTCCCCCATAGTAGTTGATCGATTAGTTCAGTTAGGGATCTGCTTATGCCCAGATTAGTAAGAGCGGTGTTAATAGCCTCCGGACTTATATTGTTAAAAGCCCCTTCAATGTCAAGGAAGGCCACAAGACAGTAATCCTTTTCACCCACCGATTTTTCAATGATAGAGACTAGGCTGTAAAGCGCAGTTTCTGTTGATTTACCCTTGGTGTAAGCATGCTGATAGCTGGAGATAAGGTTGCTATCAATATTAGTGGAGAGGTAGTAGCTGATTATCCTCTCGAAAGTTTTGAGTGGGAGGCCTTCCCAGCCTTAGGAATACACACTACCGTGGCGTGTCTCCAGGAGCACGGAATGTAGTTGAGAGCCGGCAGGCTGTATAGAGATATACTAGCCATTTGGCTGATGTCTCCAGTGTGTTAATGAGTTGCGCGGGGATAATCCCGTCCGGTACGACAGCCTTAAACGGTTCAAAGCTTTTAAATGTGTGTTCAAAGTACTCAGTTACTTGTTGAAATTTCCGGATTTTGTACACTTAATAGATTTGGATTTTTGTTTTTAATTTCAAAACGTGTCACTTAACGAGTGATTTTACTAAGTTACATAGCAAATTAGCTAATTAATTAATTTAAATGACGAGTTAATGGTTATTGTTTTCAAATCTCGAGCTACCAGAAGAACTTGACACAAAGTACCCGATACTATTAAAAGTACCCGATGCTTGAAAGTATCGATACCAAAGTAGTAAATACTCAAAAGTACTCTATACTGCCCAACACTAATTTTAATGCATATTTGAGAATTCGACAGAAAAAATAGAAGGGCATTCACCTTTTAATAAATCATGCTTAAAACCTACCGCGAACTCCTCTGTATATTTTTTTCGCGTTCTTCGTTTGTGGCTGCATTTCTATTGTCACCTTCAATTTTGTTTATTGTTCTTGTTACTAAGTAGCAGTCAATTACAGTAGAAGTGTACCATTTTTGTAAAGTATGTTTTTTTTACGCCGCTTGTTATCAGCCATGAACTCCAGGGGCTAATTCGTATTCCATGAAGTGATAAAATGAAAAGAATATTAAGAATAATAATAAATTATAAAAAGAAACTTCAAATTCATACAAATTTTTTCACGTTATCATTTAATAGAACATGAATTCCCCCCCCCCTGGTCATTAAGTTTGAAAATTTTGTTAATCAAGTTTAATGCGGTGTTTTTATTTCGGGCCAAGGGGTGATTAGAGTGATAACACAGTGTTACAGTAATTTCACACTTTTGAAGCGACCTAGTAGAGATTGTTCATTGGTTGAATTATACACTAAAGACCGGTTAAAAGATTTGTAACACCTCCAAAATCTGATTTTAGGGACAAAACCCGTTTTTTTGTAAAAAAAAATCATTAAAAAACCAATTTCAACCGTTTTCAAAATTCTCAGCGGTTTTGGATAGACAAATGTTGACACTTTCGAACTATATATAGTGTTGTGTTCATTTAAACAAAGAATGACATGTTTTTAACGCGAGAAGTTTAATTTTTTTTGCAAATTTTTCTGGTTTCTCCGGTTTTGACGTCATTATTTGGCACTAATTGGCAATGAATGATATATGTATTTTGGGTATGTGTCATCGAGAGGCAATCACTTAACTATATTAGTGGGGGTCGGTCATACATTTGGACTTGATTGGGGCACTCTAAATTGGTCAACGAAGGATTTTTCAAACTTTCCTTCGGCAAAGTATATTATTTTGATTCCTAAAATAAGATTTTCCTTATCACTTGGGTGATTTTGAAATCGACCCGCCTTATTATACACGGTACTCCTGTAGGGTGCTTAAGACCAAAATATTAGACTTTGGACCAAAATATTAGACTTTGGAATATGCTACATAATTTGAAATCTTGAAGTCCTTTCCAAAAAAATAAATTGGTACAGTTAAGTTGATGCCTCTCGATGACACATACCCATAAAATATCATTAATTGTCCATTAGTGCCAAAAAATTACGTCAAAACCGGAAAAATCGAAAAATTTTGCAAAAATTGAACTTCTCGCATCAAAAACAGGCCATAGCTTTTTTAAATGAACAAAACACTATATATATTTTGAAAGTGCTAGTACACTGTTGAGAATTTTGAATTCAGTTGAAAATTCAATTCTTCATGAATGCTTTCACCCCAAAAAGTAAGAACCATTGTGTATCAATACAAAGTGTAAACTCTTCTGCATAGACGTCAAAATTCCAAAATGAGTTTAACACCTGTTTGAGATTGTGGTTAATAACAAGTGTGATATCATAGTCATAGGCGTGAAAATTTCAAAGTGAGTTTAGTCACCTGTTTTTAATTTCCTTTTTTGTCTCACTTCTTTCCATCTTCCCATCTCTTTCTACCATTAGGTAAAAGATAGGAGACCGCCATGTTGATGTGTGCAGGATGTTAAACAACGCCATTGCTTTTCTGTTATTCGGTGCTGGCGACATTTAAATATGTGCAGGATGTAAACAAACCGACATTTTAATGTGTGTTGTCAAAAGAAGAGTTCACACTTGTTATTGATACACAATGGTAAGAACTTTAAAGCCGAGATAAAAGAGCCAACCTTAATTTTAAAATTGTTCTATCCTTATTGGATTTGACGCTACACGCAGAACAATTTTCATGTTGAATCAACACTTTTTTAACACTTCTTCAGGTTAATATTTTTCAACACAATCGCACATGTTGTTTTAACATGAAGCTACCTTTTTACAATAGATCGTACTAATGGTCGCGGTTTAATAAGGTCTTATAATACTGTTCCTACATGTTAGATCAACATGAAGGGACAGTGTGATCATGAGGTTTGAATCAACATGATTTCCTGTTGATACAACATTATTTTTCTCGTTAAATTAACAATATTACATGTTAGCTTAACACGATCTTTCATGCTAAATTAACACGATCTGCAATGTTAAATTAACACTATACTATGTTGAAATAACACTTTACGTCCTGTTAAATTAACATGATCTATATGTTATTTAACAGGTTTTTATTTTTAAATAAACACGATCTATCATGTTAATTCAACAAGTTTTTGATGTTAAATTAAACGATCTATCATGTTAATTCAACAAGATTTTACTGTTAAATTAACGCGATATATTGCTAACAATAAAACACCTGGTTTTTAAGATATTGCATAGATTTCATGGCGGTGGGAGTGAAATGAAAAAAATGTTAATGTTAAAACTTTTTCAATGTTAAAAAAGTTCGTTACGGACTTTTTTCAATGTTAAAAGGTTCGGCGTTAGCAACATAACTTGACAAAAATAAATATAAGCGTTACCTACATTTAGGCGTATGTCATTGTACTAATGTTAGCAGCAGGCCAAAATGTTCCCAAATAGGCTCAAAATTTTTACTAAATAAGCCCCAAAATGTTCCCAAATTGGCCCCAAAATGGTCCTATATTGGCCCCGAAATAGTCTTAAAGTCATCGCATAGTGACCTAAAGCCACCACAAGGGATCCCAAAGTGACCCCAAAATGTTCCCAAATAGGCCCCAAAATGGTCCCAAATTGGCCCGAAATGGTTTTAAGTCATCCCATAGTGACCTAAAGCGACCACAAGGGATCCTAACGTGGCCCCAAAATGTTCCCAAATTGGCCCCGAAATGGTCTTAAAGTCATCCCATAGTGACCTAAAGCGACCACAGGGATCACAAAGTGGCCCCAAATTTGTCCCATATTGGCCCCGAAATGGTCTTATAGTGATCCCATAGTGACCTACAGCCACCACAAGGGATCCCAAAGTGGCCCCAAAATGTTCCCAAATTGGCCCCGAACTATGCTAGTTTTCCACGCAGAAAACGAAGTGTGTTAGTCTTCCACGCAGAGAACGAAGTGGGCTAGTCTTCCACGACAACAACGAACCGTGCTAGTCTTAAACGCAAACAACGAACCGTGTTACTCTTAGATATATAAAAACTATATACTTTGGCAAATTTTGTTACTACTTTTAAATACAATTTTTTTGTAAATAATATTTAACAATAATAATTAAACTTTCATGGATAATATGCTTCGTTTTTTTTATTTTCTTGGAATGGGTTCTTATATTATAAGAATTTAAAAAAAAAAAAAAACTAATGGCGGCGTTATACCAACAGGTCATCATAACCTTAACGAGATTTTTAGCCGAGCTTCTCTTTCCAACTTGTGGTGTGTTGCTTTTTGAGTTTTTCCTACACGTTGGCGGGACCTACAGTTTTTTGCCGACTCCGAACGGCACTTGCAAAGCAAATGAATTTTTTCTGAGAAGCTTCTCATGGCAGAAATACACCCGGAGAGTTTGCCAAACTACTGCCGAGGGGCGACACCGTTTAGAAAAATGCTTTTTCTAAATAATTTTGGATGTTACTTTTGCCGGGCAACGAACCGACACGACTTGGTGTAGAAGGCCGAACACTTAACCGCTACACCACGGCGGCCGCCGTAAAGAATTATTTCGTAAAATTTAAGAATGGATTCATACATTGACAGCAGACATAGCTCCACCGTTCTGGACGTGCGTACACTGCGTGGTCCCAATATTGACTCTGACCATTATCTTGTCGCAGCCAAGATACGCACACGCCTCTGTGCAACGAAGAAAGTGCGCACAGTAACGGAAGGAAAGTTTGACGTCGAGAAGCTGCGCATGACACAGACAGCTGATAATTTCACAACTCGACTCTCACACCTGCTAGCAGAGGGCAATCCTCGACCTAACGATGTAACCGAGCAATGGAAGCATATCTCTCACTCATTGCGTACCGCCGCTGAGGCCACTATAGGGTTCCAGCGAGCCCGCAAGAACAACTGGTACGATGAGGAATGCAAAACTGCCTCAAAAAAAAAGGACGCTGCCTACAAGGAGACGTTGCGAACGGGCGCAACCCGCAGTGTATGGCAACAATATCGTGAGGCAAAGAAGGAAGAGAGACGCCTTTTCAGAAAAAAGAAAAGTGAGGCCGAAAGGCGTGAGTGTGAGGAGCTTGAGATGCTGGCTGACAGGAATGATGCCCGCAAATTCTATGAAAAGATCCGGCGGATGACGGAAGGTTTTAAGACCGGGGCAAGTTCCTGTAAGGACAATAATGGCGACCTGGTAACCGACGTACAGAGTGTACTTAAATTATGGAGGGAGCACTTCTCCTCACTGCTAAATTGCGAGGGAGACGTCGAACCCGATATCCCAATCCCTGACTATGGAAAAGTCGTCCCACCACCTGACTATGATGAAGTGAGGATAGCTATATCCCGGCTCAAAAACAACAAAGCGCCTGGAAAAGACGGACTACCCGCCGAGCTGTTCAAACACGGAGGCGAAGAGCTGGTAAAAAGCATGCATCAGCTCTTATGCAGAATATGGTCAGACGAATGCATGCCTCCGGATTGGAATTTAAGTGTGCTTTGCCCAATCCACAAGAAAGGCGATCCCGCTAACCGCACCAACTACCGCGGAATTAGTTCTTAATATCGTATATAAGGTTCTTTCTAGCGTGTTGTGTGAAAGGCTGAAGCCCATCGTAGACAAACTGATTGGACCTTATCAGTGTGGCTTTAGACCTGGTAAGTCTACCATCCACCAGATTTTCACGATACGCCAAATCCTGGAGAAGACCCATGATAAGAGAATCGACACTCACCATCTCTTTGTCGATTTTAAAGCCGCTTTTGACAGCGTAAAAAGAGTTGCCTGTATGCCGCCATGTCTGAATTTGACTTCCCTGCAAAGCTTATACGGCTTTGTCAAATGACGTTGAGCAATACCAACAGCTCCGTCAGAATCGGGAAGGACCTCTCTAAGCCATTTGAAACCAAACGAGGCTTCAGACAGGGCGACTCCCTTTCGTGCGATTTCTTCAATCTGATGCTGGAGAAGATAATTCGAGCAGCAGAGCTAAACCGCAATGGTACAATCTTTTACAAGAGCGTGCAATTGCTGGCGTATGCCGATGATATTGATATCATTGGCCTTAACAACCGCGCCGTAAGCGCTGCCTTCTCTTCTTAATATCGTATATAAGGTTCTTTCTAGCGTGTTGTGTGAAAGGCTGAAGCCCATCGTAGACAAACTGATTGGACCTTATCAGTGTGGCTTTAGACCTGGTAAGTCTACCATCGACCAGATTTTCACGATACGCCAAATCCTGGAGAAGACCCATGATAAGAGAATCGACACTCACCATCTCTTTGTCGATTTTAAAGCCGCTTTTGACAGCGTAAAAAGAGTTGCCTGTATGCCGCCATGTCTGAATTTGACTTCCCTGCAAAGCTTATACGGCTTTGTCAAATGACGTTGAGCAATACCAACAGCTCCGTCAGAATCGGGAAGGACCTCTCTGAGCCATTTGAAACCAAACGAGGCTTCAGACAGGGCGACTCCCTTTCGTGCGATTTCTTCAATCTGATGCTGGAGAAGATAATTCGAGCAGCAGAGCTAAACCGCAATGGTACAATCTTTTACAAGAGCGTGCAATTGCTGGCGTATGCCGATGATATTGATATCATTGGCCTTAACAACCGCGCCGTAAGCGCTGCCTTCTCTGGACTAGATAAGAAAGCGAAAAAAGTGGGTCTTGCCGTGAACGAGGACAAGACGAAGTATTTGCTGTTATCAAAAAAAGAATCGGAGCACCTGCGCCTTGGCAGCCATGTCACTGTTGATAGTTACAAATTTGAAACTGTGAGGGACTTCGTCTATTTCGGAACCAGTATCAACACCGAAAATAATATCAGTCTATAAATCCAGCGGAGAATCAGTCTTGCCAACAAGTGCTACTTTGGACTGAGTAGGCAACTGAGAAGTAAAGTCCTCTCTCGAAGAACAAAGATCACGCTCTATAAGTCTCTCATCATACCTGTCCTGATGTATGGCTCAGATTCATGGACAATGTCAAGAGAAGATGAGATGGCCCTTGGAGTATTTGAGAGAAAAGTTCTCCGGAAGATTTATGGTCCTTCCCGTGATGCCAACGGCGAGTATCGAAGGAAATTTAACGATGAGCTGTACGAGCTCTACGCAGATCTGACCATAGTCCAGCGAATTAAAGCCCAAAGACTCCGCTGGCTGGGCCATGTTATGCGAATGGACAAATAAGCTCCAGCACAGAAGGTTTTCCTATCGTCGCCTGAATTCGGCAGCAGAGGAAGGGGGAGGCCTCGACTGAGATGGAAACAACAGGTGGAGGATGACTTGAACTCCCTTGGGGTTTCCAATTGGCGTCGGTTATCGCTAAAAAGGAATGACTGGCGTGCTTTGATACGAAACGGCTAAAATCGCTTAGGCGGTTAAGCGCCAATAAATGATGATGATTCATACATTCTAAGAACGAGTTCGTATAATTTATGAATGGATTGTCATATTCTAAGAATGAGTTCGTACAATTTAATAATCTTTTCAAACGTTCTAAGAATGAGGTCGTAGTATGTATTGACATATTCTAAGAATAAGTTCGTAGATTCTAAGAATAAGTTCTTGGATTTTAAGTATTATTATTGAAATTTTGTTTGACATGAATATTTACGAATTTTTGTTCTTAAATTCTACGAAAACGTTCTTTGGAGAGCTTTTAATGAAAAAAGTTCGTAAAATATATGTACATTTTCGTAGAAAATATGTACTTGTTTGTTTCAGTGTAGATTTTTGAGAACTTTGGTACCTATTTCCTTAAATGTGCTCACTCGAGTAAATTTATCTTTAAACAATTTGTCTCCTAAGGACAACTCTATTTTATTTATTTTCAAATTGTCGGCCTCTTTCATTAGCCTGGCAAAGAATTGACCTAAATCAATTTTCGCCTCAACAATTGAATTATCAATATTTTGATTGCCGGTTTCTTTGGGAAGCCTGGCAAAGGATTGACTTGAATCAATCTTCGCGCCAACAGTCATATTATATTATTAATGTTTATTTCGCTACAAATTTTCTTTCCTTTTCTGAAATATAATTTCGGAGGGTCGAAAACGAGCTGGACTAGTCTTTTTACTTCACATTTATTTAGCGCTTCAATATTTTTGGGTTCTCATTGTGACATTTTTCTTTATTATTAATATTTTTATTATTGGAATTTTTATTGGTTTCCGATCGAGTCGTAACCTTCATTATTTGACTTGCTTTTATTGATAAATCTTATAAATCATTTATATTTATGCGTGATAGTGCATCTGCAACATAATTTTTCTTTCCAGCTATGTACTCCACCTCAAAGTCAAATTGCTCTAACTCCAGTCGAACTCTAGTTAATTTTGATGAGGGGTTTTTCATCGAAAATAAGTATGTTAGTGGACGATGGTCCGTTTTAACTAAAAATTTTCTACCATAAACGCATGGTCTGAAATAAGTGATTGCCCAATGGATTGCCCCCAATTCTTTTTCAATTGTTGCTTTATTACTTTCACCTTTCGTGAATGCTCTTGACGCATAGGCAATAGGTAATTGTTTGCCTTCATATTCTTGACTAAGAACTGCGCCGCAGGCGAATCCACTGGCATCTGTTATGCAAAATTCTTCATCGAAATCTGGATATTGTAGAATATTGGGGTGTATCAATGCCCCATTCAAGTAGACAAAAGCTTTTTGACATTCTTTTGTCCAATCAAAGGAAACATTCTTTTTACACAATCTCGTTAAAATTCTAGAATGTTCTGCAAAATTTGGAACAAATCATCGGTAATAGTTACAAAATGCTACAAATCTCTTTACTTCGTCTGCATTTTTTGGGGTTGGATAATTTAGAACAACTTCAAATTTACTAGGATCAGGTAAGATTCCTTTATTTGTGCAATTGTGGCCAAGGTAAGTAACTTCTTGGTTAAAAAGTAAACATTTATCCGGATGTAACTTTAAATTGTATTTTCGGCAAGTTGAAAATACATCTCTCAAATTAGTAATCATGTGTTTTTCGGAGCATCCTAATACTACTAAATCATCCATATAGAGAAAAGCTTGGGAAGGCTTAAGGCCTGCAAATGCAAGAGTCATCATTCTTTGAAACGAGTTTGGGGCTACTTTCAAACCATATGGCAATCTTTTGAAACGATACGTTCCATCGTCTGCCGTAAACGATGTTATGGCCCTAGTGTCTTTATGTAACTCAATTTGATGAAAGCCAGACATCAAGTCTAAGCATGAAAAATATTTAGCTCTACCCAATTGATCTAATATATCATCAATTCTTGGCAATGGGAATTTATCTGCCGTTAACTTTTTGTTTACCTGCCGGTAATCGACTACTAATCTCCATCTTTTATCATTTTTGCCTGGTAGAGGTTTTTTGGGTACAAGCAGAAGGGGGCTATTATATTCTGATATAGACGGCTCTATAATGTCATCTTCAATTAATTTATTGACGTGTTTACTAATTTCGCTTTTATGATCTTGTGGAATTCTGTAATTTTTTACATAGACTGTAAAAATTATTAGTGGTAATGGGTTCTGATTCTAGTGAAAATATGTCAATAAATTCTGCGCATAGTTCATTAAGTTGTTCAGTAACAAATTTTGGGAAGTTTTTATTTAATCTTTTTAATTTTTCTTTAGTATTTTCTACTGTTTCCGGTTTATTTTTTACTACTGTGAATCATCTAAATTCTCTGTGTTAATTTTGAAGTTTTGAATAGTTGCGTTTTTATCTGTTGTATTTATGACTCTAATAAAGGTTTGCTTTGAATTTACTAAGGTGTTTGCTATAAAAATACCTTCGAATAATTTTTGATGAGGTATCAATAATTCAGAATCGCCATTTTCGATATGAACTTGTCGGATTACTTCCGATCTTGCTGGGATTGTTATGCAATTCACGGTTAGTCTATTTGTCATTTGGATTATTATGTTTTCCGGGTAATCATATGGACGTAGTATTAGGCTGTCCCCGTTTTTATTGTAATCTAAAATGCAATTATATTTTTTAATAAAATCAAGTCCCAAGATTCCGTCACATGGGATTGGAAATGTATCTTCAACTATATGAAATTTGTGTTTAATTAATAGGTGATCATCCTTTAAATCTGCTGTAACCATGCCAATAGTGCTTGTTCAACCATGACCAATGCCCTTTAGATCAATTTTTTGAGAATAATTAATGGTGACATTATTGTCAATTTGACCCTTTTTTATAATTGATATGCCCGCTCCTGTATCAATCAGGAGGGTTGAAATAGAGTTATTTAGAGTTGTTCTTGAGGATATATAGGTATTAAGGTGCAGATTGAAGACATATAGTTCATTTTTGTACTACCGACTGTTTTGTTGTAATTAGAGCTGTTAGAAAATCGGGTTTACAGTCTAATAAATTAGAAAAAAACCTTTTTTTATTTCATATGGTGCCGACGTTTCGACCTTTTATTGTGGTCTTCAGGGCTAAAAATTACTGCGTTCTTCTTCGTTATTTTTAATTATACATTTGTTTGTTTTCTGCATCAAAAATGGTGTGGAAAACACGGTCAAAAATAGTTTTTTAAGCATAACAAAAATACGGATTATCAAATTTCTAGCTGTGCCTTTTAGCTTTGTTTTTATCATGGACACTGCCAAAGCCTCATGTTCCTCCTTGATTTGTTCGAGGATATCTAGGGCATCCAGAAAACTCGATAAGTTTTCTGGTTTGCCATCGAACTCAGGTAAGATCGATGACGCAGTTTTAATGAATGATGTCGCTGGTTTCGCCATTTCGGTGTCCGTTTGGGAATTTTGTCCTGCTTGGGCGACAATATTTGTTTGAGAAAATGTTTCTTGTTTCTCAATAATCTCAGTCTGGACAGATTTATCAGAATCAGAATGAACTTTTTCTTCTTGTTCTAGTTCCTCTTACGAAGTATCTTCCAGCAAATTTGCGTCAAAATCTAATTCAATGTCTTTTTCATAAGATTTTGGCACTATGAAGTCAATTTCATATCTTGATAATGAGTATACCAATTTGACTCTGATAGACGAGCATATTTGGTTTGCTTCTGTTTGGTGAGCTTTTGTTAAATAATGGTTAGTTCTTTTCAATATTTTTCCGTTATTATTCAATGACAATAAAATGATATTCAGATGTTTCTTTATCGTTTAAATTTTAATTTTTGTATTTTTAAATATGCATTTAAATGACTTTTCCGCGTTTATTTTTTCTTCAGAAAGCTCCCTCAAAATATCGTGCCACTTTTCCATTTGTATTAAAATGTGTTTATTACTTATACCTTGTCCAGACCGTCTGAGCGGCTCTGGTATTTCTTTTTTAAAATTTTATTGTGGACTGAGTATATTTTGAGGAACAAACTGGTACAGGAGCAGATTGTCACAATCAGTAGCAAGATTTTTATGAATTCTAAAGCTTCAGTATGGTCAACAATTTTAATGCTATTGACCACATTCGCATTTGGGGTATCTACTTTAGAAGTTTTTCCCCCCATATTAAGAATCAGATAGACAAATGGAGATGGTCCTTACTTACTCTTTTTTTTTTCTTTAAAAAAAAATTTAATAGCAAAATTTTCGAGTTTAAATTTTTATTTTTATTTATTCATAAGTTCTTTGTTAAAGGTTTACTTTTCTTATAAATTTAATTAATTCTTCTTCCAAAGTGGAAGGATATAAAAGTTCTTCCATTGTGGGTTCTCTACCCATTCCTATAAAGGACCATAATTGTTTAAACAGTTTAGATTGTGTCTATTGCTTCCTTTATTACGTGACCTTGACTTGCGAGCAATGTCCTCGTTTTCACGCTCTAATTCGTCTACAATTTTGTTTATTGCCTCGTAGTCAAGATCATCGGGCAATGCACAATCCATGGGGATAGATTGCAAGTAACTAAAATTATATATATATATTTTTTTTTTGTTTAAAAATTTCAACTGTTTTCTTAAAATTTGGATCTCTCTTTTTAATTTTATCTTTAAATCTCTATTAGTACATATATTTACTTGTTGATACAACTCGGCTATTTGCCTTAGCATATTTTTGACCTCCTCTTTTCCGCTTATGTTTTACCGGCTCTGGAATGCTTGGCTCAACAATTACTTGAGCCCTATTTCTCTTTCTATACTCTTCTAAAGTCAGCGGGTTAGGGCCTTGCCTGACTTGCTCTTCTTTGATGGCTTTTGTCGCTTCCAGGCCCCGTTCAACTATACCGGAAAAGACTTTGTCAAACTGTTTTTGTGTTTTTATGGACTCTCCTGACATTCTTTTGTTTTTACAAATTTTTTTTTTTTACAATATTATTTGGCTGATTAAAAAAAACAATGCGAAACGGCAACTATGTGGTGCCCTTCTAGGTTAAGCAGCCGTTAGGCCAGCCATAATTTTGAAAAAAAAAAAAATTTTTTCTTATACTTAATTATATAGTTGATTGATGCTTTAATAAGCCAGTTCTTCACAACGTGTGCGGGCACTAATTCATATTCAGTTATGTTGATCAATAGTTTCGATATAGTTGATTGATGCTTTGTGCTCCCTTTAATAAGCCAGTTCTTCACAACGTGTGCGGGCACTAAAGCGTTCAGCAGAATCAGTACGTCAGTACGTTGACAGCAAAGTAGACTGCGGGTGTTTGTATGCGTAACGCCAGATACGACGGATACGTCAAAGTAAAATTTGCTCTAAAATTGACGTACGTCACGCAACTGACGTATTGGCGGAGTGATTCTGTTTCCCGCTTAATTCATATTCAGTTATGTTGATCAATAGTTTCGATTCAAGAAATTGCTCATTCAAAAATTATGTTACTTTATTCCTGCCGAATTTGGACGGCAGGATAATTTAATGAAATACTAATTTTATTATCCTGATTTTCCTGCCTTTGAAAGCTGGCAGATCGCTAAGAGAGCAATATTTGCCGTCAGTATCAAGGCAGGATCGCCATAAAGTATAAAAATAATTTTGTTTGGTTGCCTTTGGCGAGGCAGAGCAGCAATTGGTTTATTTAGTATTATTTCAGCTTATTTATAATAATTCTTAACTCTAAAACTCTTATTTACCAGAATACATATTTACTCTAATTCTATGTACTGTATGAGGTACAACTCAGTGCAGTCAGTAACATACATACAAACATATACAGCTCGCAGCTACAAGTAATGTCGTTACAAACGTACGCACACATGTACCAAGCGTGGAGCTGCTAGCAATGCAGTCGCGCACATTCACACATATACGGCTAGGGTATGTAAGCCGATATGAAACTCTATAGCTAGTGCCGCTTATATATTTGGGGCGCGTGAGAAAGTGAACGTAATTATGAATACTTGACTCCGCAAAATGTTTACATTCCACAGCCAAACATTTAGAAGTCGGCGTGTGGCTTTGCTGTTGTTAGTGACATGCTCTGATATACTACACTTTCCAGGTATACAAAGTCCCTTACTATCTCGAAATTATTGCTGCCAACAGTGGCGGGTTGCCAAGACGCGAATGCGCTGACTCTTTGCATGATGCCAGCAGGTACTTCGTTTTACCTTCGTTCACCACCAAACCCATTTTTTCCGCTTCTTTTTCTAATTTAATAAAAAGATCTAACAACCGAGCCTCTTAAAAACTATACCCTGGTAAAATTTAAAAGCGATACATTGATGCCTCAAAATTTTAACAAATACCAAAAAGAAAATTAAGAGTATCACTTGAAAAAGTGGTAAATTCGACTTTTTTCGCTTTCAAAGTTCTGTAAAAACTTATTGTCAACTTTTTTTCCGTCCATATCTTCAGAGAAGATAGTCAATACGTAAAACTAAATATTCATATGCTTTTGACCCGCTTTAATTCATCAACCCATGTGTAGCATCCGAGTATCCAAAAATGTAACACTATTTGAGATTTGCCCATATAATTGGCCCCAGTGTGAGTCGGCGGAACCTTTGAGCTTTAATTCGCTGGACTTATGACCAGATCTTCGTAAAGCTCGTACATGTCATCGTACATTATAGAAAAGTGGAAAGAGATTTCGGAAGGAGCCAAAATTCACTCATCGGCGAAGTAATTGTCATAACTATGTTAATACAGTTTATCTAAGGAAAACACATTTTTAAATAAAATTGTTCAATATTAGGCAAGGGCGTACGCAGCTCTTCACAAAGGGGGAAGGCCCATTTATATATTTGCCAAATAACTATACTTTTTCCTGGTTTTTTGAAAATTCATCTTAAATTAAATCTTTAGAGAGAGCGTCAGGAGTGTACAGTAGACTGGACCAAAAAATAAAAATTACTGTGAAAGTTACAGATCTTTATATTAAACTCTAGAGGTCTCTCATTGTTAGTTTAGATTTTACAGACTTTCCCTCATTTTTGGTATGAAAATGCCAAACAATTGTTGTAAAGACCCATTTACCTAAATATATTTTTGTATGAAATTCACTCACTCATTGCGTGCCGCCGCTGAGGCAACTATAGGGTTCCAGCGAGCCCGCAAGAACAACTGGTACGATGAGGAATGCTAAGCCTTTTCAGAAACAAGAAAAGTGAGGCCGAAAGGCGTGAGTGTGAGGAGCTTGAGATGCTGGCTGACAGGAATGATGCCCGAAAATTCTATGAAAAGATCCGGCGGATGACGGAAGGTTTTAAGACCGGGGCAAGTTCCTGTAAGGACAATAATGGCGACCTGGTAACCGACGTACAGAGTGTACTTAAATTATGGAGGGAGCACTTCTCCTCACTGCTAAACTGCGAGGGAGACGTCGAACCCGATACCCCAATCGCTGACGATGGAAAAGTCGTCCCACCACCTGACTATAATGAAGTGAATAGCAATAATTTGCAGGACATGCAAATATATTTGCCATACAATTTTCTATATTTCTAATACAAACAAAAGCTTGCTGCTGTAATATTTATTTATAAATGTAAAGTAGAAAGTAACAAAGTCATAAATTGCTTGGCTGGTGAGGAAATGGGTATAAAATAAAAGTGTTGATACATTTTTAAAATGTTTTCAAATCTAAGCATTAAAAAAACTTTTAAGGTCGATTGTGGAGGGCTGTGTAACGCTACGACGAAAATTGCGTTGCCCGTATCCTACAACCCAAAACTAAAAAATTTATTTCTCGAGAAAATCAAAAAAGACCTTCCCAATTTTTTCAAATCTTTAGAGGATAGTATAAGCTATAAAATATATTTCTTTTTAAATCGGTGCTCGCTTTCTATTAAAAAAAGCAGAATTTTAAAAAGTAGAATTTTGTTTTTAGAATTTTGTACATACAGAATTTCGACACCAACCCATTTCATTATGTAGCTGCCAGTTAGTGTTACGTGGGTTGCGTTTCATAACTGGCTGCTCAACAGAAAAATCTAGAACTAGTTCTATGTACCGGTGGTCGGAGAATGAATGTTAAACAAGAACACGCCATTTTCTGACCCAATCATAGGCGCCTTCGCTGCAAATAGTGTGATCTATGACCTCCCTGCGGGTTTTAGTGATAAACGTAGGTTCGTTACCCACGTTACCAGGTTAGTTGTTAATAAATAGTCAAACAACGACTCTCCCCTACCATTGATATCGGAGCTTCCCCACTCCAGCTCCGATAATAAGATGACCCATGGGAAAATTTGCCACTAGGTCTTTTTTTCAACGACGAGTTGTTCAGACCACGATTTGGCGTGGCGGAAACCCTGCTAACTGTGGCAGTATCAACATTTATGCGCTCAGGACTAGCTGCTATCACCGTGACATTGAGGTATTCCCCGTCCAGCAGGCTGTCTCGCATCTCCCAGCTGTTCACTGCTCCTTCGCCATTTGACGTGGCAGATACCATACTTTCCGAGTAGGATACCTCCGTTTCCTCTTCCAGCACTGCGATGTCCGAGTCCTCCTCCGAGACCACCTGCCTATCAGGCCCTACCGCATCCTCAACCAGATTGGCACTCCAGTCCTGTGTCCGGAGAGACAGGTCATGATCCGCAGCATTCAGAGAATTCTCTCAGGTTAAGCAGGGATGGCAGGAAACCATGCCCTTGCCCTTGCAATCGACAATCTCGATTCTTGCCCCTGGGTAGATCTTCCCAGTCTTTCAGCTGCTGCCTTGTACAGTGCAACAGTTTTTGTATCTTCGCAAGCCAATACCTTGATTCGACTCTGGTGCCATCCCGCATCAGAACCCACCACCGTGGCACTCGGAGACTCATCCATAATGTCAAGAAGGGTATTACCGATCGCGTTCCGGACGTACCGCCACTGGTCCCTAGGGATGGCCCAGCTTTCGTTACCTCAGTCAATGACGCCTATGAGGATGCTGCCCTTGGTCACTTCAGCTAAGCTAAGTTTACCCATTCCAGGGGTGTTCTGCTGCCGCTTCGGAAGAGATTTTAAATCCCCGTCCGATCTCTGGCGTTTGAAGGGATTTCCGTTAACCTTCTTTGGCGCATAATTGCTTTGGAAGTTCGGTAACAGAGCTTCAGCTATCTCCACCGTCTTTCTGGCATTCGGCGATAGCGTCTCCTACGAAACTCCCTCGTATTTCTTCAGGATCCGTGCGACCGCTCTTTTGTCCAAGTACTCATAGCGACTGGGAGATGTCTTTTGGGAGGATTTTGGACCCGTAGTTGCCATCACGGTCGTTCCGTTTTTTGGATCTCTGAGGCTATGTCGAGAGACCACTGCCACATACGTTAAGGAATTGGTTTCGGTACCGGCACTTAAAGCAGGGTTAGCAACAGCCGTTGTTGGCTTCACTGTGTTTGTACCGGGGCTTGATTTGGGGATTGCTCCCTTGTTATCCAGAGGTCGACCCGTAGTTGCCATCGCTGTCGATCTCCCGGCTGATATTGAAATGGATGATGTCCTCCGACGTTGCGTTCTCGCTTGCTCCAGCATTGTCCTCCTCTGCTGTGCAGTTACCGTAGTTGCCGTATCTTTGGGTTTAGTGTTATTATTAATCATCTTGTTCGTACGAAACCTCGCCGGGTAAGGCCAGCTTAGGGTCGAGGGAAGAGTAAGGGGAGTGTGTCGTCCGCCGCGGTAGAGCCCCATACCGCGGTAAGGCCACAGTTACTCTCCGAGGTGACCCGGTATCAGAGAGGCTCCTTTCGATTACAGCCACGATTTGCCTCCCGGCTGCAAACGTCCAATGGGCACGTGGTCGCATAACACCCTGAATTGGGAGGGTGAAGATCTTTGTTGTCGCGCCAGAGAGGCTAGGCTTCTCTCGTGATGTAGTACCGGGTAAAAAAATGAATACTATGTTCCCTCAAATATTGAAAATGGCGAAAAATAGAGAGTCGCTACTTTCATTGATGATAACATTTAATATTGGAGGAGCACATTAACCCCGCTTACGTCTTAAGATTGTCCGTCTCAAAAACTACTTACTTACTTACTTAAAATAGCCTTTAACCGCCTTGGCGATTTTTGCCGTTTAACATGTTTCGCCAGTCGGCTATTTGTTGAGCCAACTGGCGCCAATTGGAGACACCGCGTGTTCTCAGATCTGCCTCCACTTGGTCCTGCCATCGGAGAAGTGGCCTCCCTCTCCCTCTACTTCCACCGGCGGGTGCCGATAAGAATACCTTCTGGGCCGAAGCGTCTTCGTTCATTCGCACCACGTGACCTAGCCAGCGAAGCCCCTGGGTTTTAATTCGTTGAACTATGTCGACGTCTGCGTAAAGCTCACACAGCTCATCATTATATCTTCTTCCGTACTCGCCTTCGCCAACTTTTAGGGGTCCATAAATCTTTCGAAGAGTTTTTCCCTCGAATAATCCCAAAGCCGCCTCGTCAGAAGTTGTCAGTGTCCATGCTTCTGCACCATATAGCAAGACTGGTACGATGGGTGACTTATAGAGTGTTGTTTTTGTTCGTCGAGAGAGGGCTTTACTTCTCAATTGCCTACTCAGCCCAAAGTAGCATTTGTTTGCAAGTGTTATCCTTCGATGGATTTCCAGGCTTACATTGGTGTTGGTATTAATGCTGCTTTCCAGGTATACAAAGTCCCTTACTATCTCGAAATTATTGCTGCCAACAGTGGCGGGTTTCCAAGGCGCGAATGCGCTGACTCTTTGCATGATGCCAGCAGGTACTTCGTTTTACCTTCGTTCACCACCAAACCCATTTTTTTGGCTTCTTCTTCTAATTTAATAATAAGATCTAACAATCGAGCCTCTTAAAAACTATACCCTGGTAAAATTTAAAAGCGATACATTGATGCCTCAAATTTTAACAAATACCAAAAAGAAAATTAAGAGTATCACTTGAAAAAGTAGTAAATTCGCCTTTCAAAGTTCTGTAAAAACTTATTGCCTACATTTTTTCCGTCCAAATCTTCGGAGAAGATAGTCAATACGTAAAACTAAATATTCATATGCTTTTTACCCGCTTTAATTCATCAACCCATGTGTGGCATCCGAGTATCCAAATATGTAACACTATTTGAGATTTGCCCATACAATTGGCCCCAGTGTGAGTCGCCGGAACCTTTGAGCTTTAATTCGCTGGACTTATGGCCAGATCTTCGTAAAGCTCGTACATGTCATCGTACATTATAGAAAAGTAGAAAGAGAGAAGACATACACTTTTCGGATATTTGGATTTCGGAAGGAGCCAAACTTCACTCATCGGCGAAGTAATTGTCATAACTATGTGAATACAGTTTATCTAAGGAAAACACATTTTTAAAGTTTTTTTAAATAAAATTGTTCAATATTAGGCAAGGGCGTACACAGCTCTTCACAAAGGGGGGGAGACCCATTTATATATTTGCCAAATAACTATACTTTTTCCTGGTTTTTTGAAAACTCATCTTAAATTAAATCTTTAGAGAGAGCGTCAGGAGTGTACAGTAGACTGGACCAAAAAATAAAAATGAATGTGAAAGTTACTGATCTTTATATTAAACTCTAGTTAGTTTAGATTTTACAGACTTTGGTGCCTATTATGAGTTTAATTCGATCTTCGACCGTGGTCGAAAATACTCAACGAAAAAATTCTCATTTGGTATTATGGGCTGCATTCGGTGAATACTTGCGCTATTGTGAATTTCGATCGTTTCAACTGTTCACAGTAGTACATCTTTTATCAGCTGTGATTAAAAAAATAAATCATCTAAACAAACAAAATAAATTACCGAGCAAATATTTGAGCAAAATTGATGCAGAAAACAAAAATATGACTACGACAGAGTTATGGTTCGAAGATTCATCGGATGATGAAGGAAGCTTGCTAGAACTAGCAAGAAACAGAAAGCGATTAAGAGATGCATCCAATCCTTTGGAGATGAATTCCACTGCGTAAGTGTACATTTACAAAAGTGTTAATTAATGTTTGATAATAATAAAGTTTTTAAACAGATTTATGGGCCTAAGCAATTTAGCTGCGTAGTTATTTCCTCCCACTTTTTTGCAGCCTGGGATTTTGAATAAACACCTCTTGCTAGGCTCGGATTTTGGTGCATTAGAGAAACCAACGTTTCCAGCTGTTGTTTTGTGCTGACGACCTTAGACCTACATCAAATTAATGCAAAAAAGTTAAAATTAGTACTATAAATCAAAAAAGTAGAATATAAATACAAAAAACTTACATTTTTAGTAATTTTAAAACATTTCGATACAGCGTCGAAAGCAAAATGCTATTCGTTGAAAAAATGGATACACAACGAAAATTTCGTCAGCGATGCGCTAGCCATAATATGAATTTGAACATCGAATGCAGCTCATAATAAGGGCCTTTACCTCATTTTTGGTATGAAAATGCCAAACCATTGTTGTAAAGAACCATTTGCCTAAATATATTTTTGTATGAAATTCAGTCACTCATTGCGTACCGCCGCTGAGGCAACTATAGGGTTCCAGCGAGCCCACAAGAACAACTGGTACGATGAGGAATGCTAAGCCTTTTCAGAAACAAGAAAAGTGAGGCCGAAAGGCGGTGAGGAGCTTGAGATGCTGCCTGACAGAAACGATGCCCGAAATTTCTATGAAAAGATCCGGCGGATGACGGAAGGTTTTAAGACCGGGGCAAGTTCCTGTAAGGACAATAATGGCGACCTGGTAACCGACGTACAGAGTGTACTTAAATTAAGGAGGGAGCACTTCTCCTCACTGCTAAACTGCGAGGGAGACGTCGAACCCGATACCCTAATCCCTGACGATGGAAAAGTCGTCCCACCACCTGACTATAATGAAGTGAGGATAGCTATATCCAGGCTCAAGAACAACAAATCGCCTGGAAAAGACGGACTACCCGCCGAGCTGTTCAAACACGGAGGTGAAGAGCTGGTAAAAAGCATGCATAAGCTCTTATGCCGAACATGGTCAGATGAGTGCATGCCTCCGGATTGGAATTTAAGTGTGCTCTGCCCAATCCACAAGAAAGGCGATCCCGATAACCGCTCCAACTACCGCGGAATCAGTCTTCTTAATATCGCATATAAGGTTATTTCTAGCGTATTGTGTGAAAGGCTGAAGCCCATCGTAGACAAACTAATTGGACCTGATCAGTGTGGTTTAGACCTGGTAAGTCTACCATCGACCAGATTTTCACCATACGTCAAATCCTGGAGAAGACCCATGATAAAAGAATCGACACACACCATCTCTTTGTCGATTTCAAAACCGCTTTTGAATTTGACTTCCCTGCAAAGCCTATACGGATTTGCCAAATGACGTTGAGCAATACCAACAGCTCCGTCAGAATCTCCCTGAGCCATTTGAAACCAAACAAGGCTTCAGACAGGGTGACGGGTGACTCCCTTTCGTGCGATTTCTTCAACCTGATGCTGGAGAAGATAATTCGAGCAGCAGAGCTAAACCGCAACGGTACAATCTTTTACAAGAGCGTGCAATTGCTGGCGTATGTCGATGATATTGATATCATTGGCCTTACCAACCGCGCCGTAAGCACTGCCTTCTCTGGACTGGATAAGGAAGCGAAAAAGGAGGTCTTGCGGTCAACGAGAACAAGACGGAGGATTTGCTGTCATCAAAGAAAGAATCGGCGCACCTGCGCCTTGGCAACCATGTCACTGTTGAGATGAGATGGCCCTTGGAGTATTTGAGAGAAAAGTTCTCCGGAAGATTTATGGTCCTTCCCGTGATGCCAACGGCGAGTATCGAAGGAAATTTAACGATGAGCTGTACGAGCTTTACGCAGACCTGACCATAGTCCAGCGAATTAAAGCCCAAAGACTCCGCTGGCTGGGTCATGTTATGCGAATGGACAAAGAAGCTCCACCACAGAAGGTTTTCCTATCGTCATCTGAATTCGGTAGCAGAGGAAGGAGGAGGCCTCGACTGAGATGGAAACAACAGGTGGAGGATGACTTGAACTCCCTTGGGGTTTCCAAATGGCGTCAGTTATCGCTATAAAGGAATGACTGGCATGCTTTTTTCATACGTTTATTTGGCATTTCAGCGAACCGCATTGATTTTTAAGCAAACAACGCCGAAACACGTGCACGTGTATCGTATTAAAACAAAAACTAACAAAAACTGTACAGATAGCGACGAAAATCCAACGACTACCGAGCGTAATATGAATAAATTGGGGATTCCCCTTTTTATATATATTTTGCAACAAAAATAACAAAATACACTCTGAAACTAGAGTTTTCGATTCTAATTTCAGAGCGTGTAATGTATTCAAAAAGTTGATTCTAATTTCAAGAAATTCTAATTACTAAAAGTTCTAATTTGTGAGCGTCTTCTGTATCTGCAATATACAGACGTCAACCTGTTACAATGGTATTAAAAGAAGAGATGTTGAAAGTTACAAAAAAAAATCCCCAAAAATACAGTTTTTCCTAGATCTTGGTAATGTTATGCTTAAAGTGTTTGTAATTGAGCAGTTGCGTGCAAAAAGGGCACTTCTCTGAAAAGTATATTTTAAGATATTCGTGTTTTAAACTTTTGAAGCATTGTAACATTGTAACGGGGTTGATATTAATTTAATATAATGTATTATCTTTTTACTTGGGAAGTTACAAGAAGGACACTCCACATCGCTTGCCAGAAACGATGAAATAAAAAGGTGATAGATGTGCTCTTTCTGCATATAGCTAGGAAAGCGAAGGATAAATCTTGTTTTAACTTCAAAAAAACATACACCCAGAGAAAAAATACAGTAGAACGAACTGGATTACAGGTTAAAACAACAGATTTCACATTCAAAACCATCCAAACGATATATCTGTTGAAACAACAGATGCTGTTCGTTCGTGAACAGTTTTAGCTGTTGTTTTAACAGAAAATTTTTGTATTTAAGGTATTCCGAGTTCGATTCTCGGTGAAGTCAACATAACAAAACAAAACAAAAACAAAAATTTTTTTTCCACAGTTCTTGTATTCTGAACTCACCGAGAATCGGAACTCAGGGCTCTTGAACACTCAACCCAGGTGTCTACTGTATAACCATTATGCCATCGCTTACTTATGCTTCCCAGCGTCTAATTACAGCTTTGTTTTAAATGACACTTTCCCACGTTGCTTTGTTGCCTCCACCGAGAATCGTGCTCACGCTGCTTTGACTGTTAACGGAGATGTTAACCATCATGCCATCGCGTACTTATGTTTGATGGCGTCGAATTGCAGCTTTGTTCTATGGCAGTAATGGGAGTATCTTCGCTGTTGAATTACTGTTAAATCTGTTAGATTAACTGCAGAAGTATGTTGTGAGAGTGTTAAATCTGTTGGATTTACTTAAATCTGTTGGATTAACTGCATAAGTCTGTTGTGAGAGTGTTAAATCTGCTGGATTAACTTAAATCTGTTGGATTAACTGTATAAATCTGTTGTAAGAGTGTCTTCGCTGTTAAATTATTGTTAAATCTTTTGGATTCACTGTAAATCTACATTACTTGACCAGATTTCCGTCAATTCAACAGTTTTTGGTATTAACAGTAGAGGACTGTTGATATAACTGTAACTTTTTCTCTGAGTGTATGTTCTGTAAATATTTATTATTTTTTAATCCATGTGTACTTTTATTAAGTAAGATAGTACACATATTTATATACGAAAAAGTGTTATGAAGCTGTTACGGAAAATTAAATGGAGTCTAACCAATATTGGACCTTGGGTATTTATTTCGAAAAAGGACCGAGAATTGTGTCAAGGTCCAAAGAAATAAGCTTATCTTAATTGTTAACCAATCATCATCATTTATTGCCGCTTAACCGCCTAAGCGATTTTGGCCGTTGCATATCAAAGTACGCCAGTCATTCCTTTTTAGCGACTGACGCCAATTGGAAACCCCAAGGGAGTTCAAGTCATCCTCCACCTGTTGTTTTCATCTCAGTCGAAGCCTCCCCCTTCCTCTGCTGCCGAATTCAGGCGACGATAGGAAAACCTTCTGTGCTGGAGCTTCTTTGTCCATTCGCATAACATGGCCCAGCCAGCGGAGTCTTTAGGCTTTAATTCGCTGAACTATGGTCAGATCTGCGTAGAGCTCGTACAGCTCATCGTTAAATTTTCTTCGATACTCGCCGTTGGCATCACGGGAAGGACCATAAATCTTCCGGAGAACTTTTCTCTCAAATACTCCAATACTCTTCTCTTGACATTGTCCATGAATCTGAGCCATACATCAGGACAGGTATGATGGGAGACTTATAGAGCGTGATCTTTGTTCTTCGAGAGAGGACTTTACTTCTCAATTGCCTACTCAGTCCAAAGTAGCACTTGTTGGCAAGAGTGATTCTCCGCTGGATTTCTAGACTGATATTATTTTCGGTGTTGATACTGGTTCCCAAATAGATGAAGTCCCTCACAGTTTCAAATTTGTAACTATCAACAGTGACATGGCTGCCAAGACGCAGGTGCGCCGATTCTTTCTTTGATAACAGGAAATACTTCGTCTTGTCCTCGTTCACGGCAAGACCCACTTTTTTCGCTTCCTTATCCAGTCCAGAGAAGGCAGCGCTTACGGCGCGGTTGTTAAGGCCAATGATATCAATATCATCGGCATACGCCAGCAATTGCACGCTCTTGTAAAAGATTGTACCATTGCGGTTTAGCTCTGCTGCTCGAATTATCTTCTCCAGCATCAGATTGAAGAAATCGCACGAAAGGAGTCGCCCTGTCTGAAGCTTCGTTTGGTTTCAAATGGCTCAGAGAGGTCCTTCCCGATTCTGACGGAGCTGTTGGTATTGCTCAACGTCATTTGGCAAAGCCGTATAAGCTTTGCAGGGAAGTCAAATTCAGACATGGTGCGGTTAGCGGGATCGCCTTTCTTGTGGATTGGACAAAGCACACTTAAATTCCAATCCGAAGGCAAGAATCGTCTGACCATATTCTGCATAAGAGCTGATGCATGCTTTTTACCAGCTCTTCGCCTCCGTGTTTGAACAGCTCGGCGGGTAGTCCGTCTTTTCCAGGCGCATTGTTGTTTTTGAGCCGGGATATAGCTATCCTCACTTCATCATAGTCAGGTGGTGGGATGACTTTTCCATCGTCAGGTATTGGGGTATCGGGTTCGACGTCTCCCTCGCAATTTAGCAGTGAGGAGAAGTGCTCCCTCCATAATTTAAGTACACTTTGTACGTCAGTTACCAGGTCGCCATTATTGTCCTTACAGGTGCTTGCCCCGGTCTTAAAACCTTCCGTCATCCGCCGGATCTTTTCATAGAATTTTCGGGCTCCTCACGCCTTTCGGCCTCACTTTTCTTTCTTCTGAAAAGGCGTCTCTCTTCCTTCTTTTCCTCACGATATTGTTGCCATACACTGCGGGTTGCGCCCGTTCGCAACGTCTCCTTGTAGGCAGCGTCCTTTTTTTTCGAGGCAGTTTTGCATTCGTCATCGTACCAGTTGTTCTTGCGGGCGCGCTGGAACCCTATAGTGGCCTCAGCGGTGGTACGCAATGAGTGAGAGATATGCTTCCATTGCTCGGTTACATCGTTAGGTCGAGGATTGCCCTCTGCTAGCAGGTGTGAGAGTCGAGTTGTGAAATTATCAGCTGTCTGTGTCATGCGCAGCTTCTCGACGTCAAACTTTCCTTCCGTTACTGTGCGCACTTTCTTCGTTGCACAGAGGCGTGTGCGTATCTTGGCTGCGACAAGATAATGGTCAGAGTCAATATTGGGACCACGCAGTGTACGCACGTCCAGAACGGTGGAGCTATGTCTGCCGTCAATCATGACATGATCAATCTGGTTTCTTGTTCTTTAATCAGGGGACAGCCAGGTGGCTTGGTGTATTCGTTTATGCTGGAACCTAGTACTACTGATCACCATATTGCGAGCAGCGGCGAAGTCAATCAACCTAGTGCCGTTGGGTGATGTTATATCGTGGAGACTAAATTTTCTAACTATAGGACCAAAGACTCCTTCCTTGCCCACCTTGGCATTAAAGTCGCCGAGCACGACTTCGATATCATGTTGGGGGCAGCGATCATAAGTTTGTTCAAGTTTATCGTCGTCCGTCTCCTCAGTCGGCGCATAGGCGCAGATAAATTTTATGTTAAAAAACCTCGCCTTGATGCGGATCCCAGCGAGACGCTCGTCCACAGAAGTGAACGCTAGTACTTGGCGGCGAAGTCTCTTTCCTACCACGAATCCTACACCACGCGCTTTGCCGCGTGTCTGGCCACTGTAGTATACGTCACAAGGTCCGATGGTCGTCTTTCCTTGTCCCTGTCCATCGCATTTCCTGCAGGGCGGTAATGTCAGCCTTTGCGTTCAGGACATCAACCATCCCTTGAAAGGGTACGGACATTCCAGGTACATGCCCTAATATCCTTCTCGTAGTCCTTATTTCGTTTTGCCGGGTCGTCAACATTAAAGGGGGTTCTCATCCGAGGTTTTTCTTTGCTTTTCATTGGAATAAAGTTTTTAGGTGGTGGGTCCCAAACCCAGCGCACAACCCGTCTCCGGGATTTTGATAAAAATATTCACACATTTATATAGCGAGCCGCTTGCTACAAGACAGACACCCGCTTGCAGCCGCAACATGTGGTGAACAGACGCTGCGAAAAAGACCTCGGTGAGCCCTTAAACCAAGTATGTCAGAGTGGCCCCACCGGGGCTCCCTCTCTTTCTGCCGCGAGCCTAGGTAGCTCCCGTTGCCCAGAGTGCACGAACGAGAACGCAAGAGTCGGGATTGAGCAAGGTCACTTAGCAACCACACTCCATTACACTTAATTGTTAACCAATAGTTTCAATCAAATACATGTAGTAATTCATAAGGATTTTTTTTATAAAGAACAAATTTATTTTATTTCATACTATATCTTTAATAATCTAAATCACTATTACTATCTTCTGCATCAGATACTATATAAGAACTAGCGGGTATTTCATTAGTGAAATTATTATTTTTATACCAGTCTGCATCATTTTCTTCTAAATAACGCATTAAAACTTTTATTTTATTCATTTTTTTCTGGATTAATTGTTACCGAAAGTACGGCCAGCAAATTAACTTCTAAATTTTCTTCTTTTTTGCCTCTCAAAGGCGAAAGGAACAATAGATCTCATTGTATATTTCACCAGCTAATATTATTACTGAAGAGGTAAAATTGGGAATGCAATATGTTCTTAATTCAAAGTTGTTATTCGTTTTGTGGACAAACTTGTGCAGCTCTTGATCCCAACTCTTGATACATATATATTGAAGCTTCGATAACTAGAAAAGTTGATGGATTTTTTCGGCATTCGCGCAAAATTTCAATTTATTCTTTAGGAGTTTTAAGAACTTCTAACTTTTTTAAGCATTTCCACAAATACCCAAATTTCGGTCACAGACACAATATGAATGACCACGCACTTGGAAAATGTGTTTTATGTGAATATTATTTCTTCTTGTAAACCACAAACAAAAATGAATCATGTTATAGTTTTTATTTTGACCTGGTGCTGCGTCAGAAAATAAATTAATATTGGTAACATTAGGATATATATTTTTATTACAGTATAATAAAAAAAGAGTTTCTCAGTAGTGTTCATTAGAGTGGTTCTCAAATATGGACTTTTTGGAAATTCAAAAACGCTTCCTTGAAATATTGTTCCTTGTGACAAAAAAAGAGCCTGCTATTTTTTTATTACAAAAACAAAGGTTGTTTAGAGGTGTTTGCAATTTTTATTTTATTTTAATATGCTTAAGTACAACAAAAATTTTATTTTTTGTTTGGGCTTCGCTTCTAAATGGTTTATGACATCGCTAATTGTGAATCCGAATTAAGTTTTTTCTAAATTAAAAATGGCGAATCCAATATGGCGGTGATTTTTTTTAAATTGACTGGATTGTTTTGATTCTTTGTATTCGGGGCTTCATATAGCAGCAGATGACGAATCCGATATCACTTTTACAAAATTCACGTTAGTGGATCTGATAAAATTCAATTAGTTTACAAAAAAAGCACCGCTATATCTTATGAAACACTTCGAACTTTGAAAAAGTGACTTTGCATTCGTGATAAGGAACTACATGAACCCGAGTACCAAGTTTCAAAGCAATCAGTTTTAAAAAAATGCATCGCCATATTGAATGCACCATTTTGAACTTTGAAAATATAACACCGGATTCATAATAAGCGATGACATAAACCTACTCGAATACTGATATAGGTGCTGATTACGAATCTTATATCACCTTTTAAAAATTCAAAATGGTGGATTCAATAAAGTCCGACTACTTTAAAAAAATGTACAATATTTCGAATTTGTAAAAAGTAATAACGGATTCGTAATCAGCAGTTCCATGAAGCCCCGAGTACCAAATTTCAAAACAATCCAATTAGTTTTTAAAAAATTCACCGCATTTTGAATTTTAAAAATCCAACACCGGATTCATAATTAGCGATGACCTTCTAAATGCGAAATTTAGCCAAAAAACAGTGCGCGATCAGTCGGGGTCAGTATACGCGTTTAAGTTGCACCAGTTTCAATTGCGAAACATGAACACTTGCTTTTGTGCTGTGGGGTGCGCGCTTAGTATACACGACTATAAAGCTCTTTACTGTTTACAACTAAAATAATAAATTATCATTTTGAATTGTTTCATACAAATCTTCTAAAAAATCTAATTATTATAAAATGAACTGTGTAGTGTGCGGAAATGGTTGATCGATTTTATCTAACAAAAGTTGAATGTATCGATTGCGATATTTATTTTCACGGAACTCCTTGGATTGAGATACTTTGGTTTCAACTCAACCTTTGCAACAAGAAAGTAATCCACCAACATTTAATCAACCGACGTTGAAATTGTTGGGATTCCTAATATAGTTACCGACAACATATACAAGTGCATTGGTAAAGTATTTGCAAATGCTTTGGGTGTTTCTGTCTCGCCTGGTCAAATTAAGAGAAGTTACTTCAATACATGCAATGACTCTTCCTCTTCACCGCGCAAAATTCTTTGTTTGCGATTCTCTTCGCGTGAGTTTAAGAAAAAAGTAATGAGTTCAAAAACATTAATAAAAAAATACGCCAAAAACTTGTTAATTTTTTAGTTAATGTAGAAACTTTTAGTAAAATTGTGCAATAAGTACCCAATTGTAGTAGAAGACGGCCGTCTGGGAAATAATGGTTTTTCTAAGCTTGATTAAAGAATATAGTAAGATAATTTAATGAGAGCTTCATGAGAATCTTAAGTTTTCTCCTAAGGGACAGTTTACATGATTTTTCTGGCACCTAATTTATGTGATGCGTTCTCCGTTTCCGAATTTTAACTCATTAACATTTGACAATGCGAAACCGGCCTGCATGATTAACTTGATTGAAACAAATTTGAATTTTTTTCGTGCAATTTTTAATTGATATTCTTATGACACTTGCGACCACCTGAACGGCTGTCAGATGCAGATGTTGAAATTCCGTTTGAGTACGTCGATTTCTCATTTTGAATATATGTATATTAGGATGCACATAATTCGAATTACATATATATCATCTTAGAAGATATTAGGACCATTAACAAAACAGTTGCTTCTTGTTTGCCGACGAAATTTGAAAATTCCCAAGTTTACGTAGGTAAGTATGTCATTTTATTTGATATTTTTAATTTTGTTGTTTATTTTTTTTTAACTTAATTTTTTCGAAAACTACTTTTTATTTACGAAATTTGGATTTTTGTATGCATTTTCAACATAGTCTAGCTCACAGAAATCTTATTTTCTGTACCACTTTGAGTGTAGTGTTGAAAAATATTAAATTTTATAATTCCTTGCGAAAATAATTACACTTTTTATGAAGCGCCCTAATGCAAATGTAGGTATATAAATCTTTAGACCATATACACTTTGAATTACGTTTCAGTTGTCTAAGTTGTGACTTTGTGGTTGATCTTTGACATAAATTTAGGAGTGCCGTTCCGCTACGTGTTTCGTTTGGTTTTCCTTTTTTTTCAATATTTTTCCATATTAAGACTATGCAATGGGTGCTTGAAAAAAGTTCCAAAAATTATACAAAAATTTACTTTGAAAAAAAAATTTATATTGGTTTAGGAAATCCATCAGCAAAGACCCTTAGTATGAAAATAACAAAACGAAATGTTGAGGTGTTTGAAGCTAAAGATCAGGACTGAAGTCCATGAGAAATTCGTATTTTTATCTCTTGATAAACATGTCCGTTTTCGAGCCTGAAAAGCATGATTTTTGAAAATTTACAAATTTCGAGATGATAATTTATCTATAAGGAGTGGGGTTTTTTGGCCGATGGATGGGTTAATTTCTTCTAGAAAATTTCTTTCTTTAATTTCTGACAAATATTGAGTGGCTACTTAAAACAGTAACGACGCCAGAGTCGGCTAAAGTCGCCGAAAATCGATAAAAAAACGTATTCAGTACCGGGTTTTTAATACCAGGTACTCGCTATATGATTTAATATTTATATTTAAACATACTACTATCTTTTTCCTTTAAAACGCTATATCGAATGTAAAGATATCTCTAATGGAAACATTTTTACAGCTAAAATAGGGTAGGCCTAAAAAGAACGTTTTTCAAACTTTGAAACTTGACCAGTCCGAAACGAGTGGTTATAAAAAATAAATGTGTGTCAATATGTTTCTTAAGGACCCTAAAGAAGTGTCCCTGAAAGTTTGAGCGAAATCCGAGACTAGCCAGCTTTTTGAATTAGACGTTTTCATATGGATTGTCCCAATACAAAAAAAAACTTGTTTGATTTAATTTTTTTTATTTTTTTCATACAAAAATATAGAGTTAGTCTTGTAAATATGTATTTTAGTAAAAGTCCGTATGAAGACCCCATTTTTTGAAATATATTGATTTTGTAGAGAATTTAATAAGCAATCGAATGCTGGTATTTAGAACTAAAAATGTTGTGGGTAACACTGTGCAGTTGCAATGTTAAAAATGCAGTTGTTATAATAAAAATAAAAAAATGCAAAATGCAAAAAATTTATTAAGGAACGCAAAGCCTGATTCATTAGCTTTCAAATGAGCTCAAGTTGAAGTTTGTAGAATTAGTTCAAGCCGAGATATGATAGACTGAGTAGGTACATGTTTTCATTAGTTTAAGAAAAATTCCAAACTTTGACAGATCATATTTCCGAAGAATATCGAAAAATTGGCAAAACAAAAAATACGTGTCAAATCAATTTATAGTCCCTACGTGTAAGCCGAATTTGAATAAAATCCGTAGCATGACGGTTGAAACTTGGATCACTTGAAAAAGAAACGCTCCTATATCTGATTGAATTTGATTCTGTTCTATCCCAAATTTAGTTGATCCATTATTTTCCGGTTACTTTAATTACAAATTGTGGTTAAGGTTACTTGCCAAGCCAGGTTTCTTTAATTTAGATGAATTCTTTGAAGCACATATTGTGTTACTCCATTTTTTTTTTTTTTTTATGTTAGGCATGAAAATGTGTGGGGAAATACGTGTTCTGCTTAAATAGCTAACGGTGAAACTCTATTCCCATGTTAACATACATACTTGTGTCACCAGAAAACTTTTAATATCTCGAAACAAGAAAATTGGAGAAAACCATTTTTGTATACATACATATGTAACTGCACCTGCATATTTATTTTTTTAACTAACAGCCTCTAGTTATAGCTATTTACTACGTTTTATCACTGTTAATAGTAAAGATCTCAGAATAAAGAGAAAAAATTTCACTAACGAGTTAAAACGTTGTTTTTTATTAGTTATGGCGATTCTGATGCAAAAAAATTGATTTCAGGTTTAAAAAAGTTATCAATGTGTTGCAGTATGGCCGTGAATGGGGTAAAATGCTATACATCTACAAATCTTGTAGAGGCATAACGATTCTTATTCAAATAAGTGGATTTCAGAATTTAAAGAAAAAACATATGCTATCAATGGGTTAATACATAGCCGCTAATGGGTTAATATAATACACATTGGCTATTTTTGTACAGACATACAAATGGTGATTTAAATAATTTGGTTATAGATCTTGAAAAAACAATTGGTCACCAAAGGGTTAATTCATGACCGTTAATGGGTTAAGATTCCAAAAATGACTCGTTTTAGTGTAGCTACTACAAATATGATGTTAATATTTTGATTTAGGAATTAAGTGAAACAATTTTGGGTCAAAAATGGGTTAATGCGTGGTCGTTAAAAGATTAAAGTTCTTGGGATTTACTAGTTTAGTATCGATATACCGATTCTGATTCAAGAAAATTAAATTCGAAACTAAAATAAAAAAACATAGGTCACCAACGGGTTAACCCATGGCCGCCAATGGGTTAAGATGCTATAGATTAACTGCTTTAGTGCAGATAAAGCGATTCTGATGTAAAAAAGTTGATTTCAGAATTTTGACCGTCCCCATATATATAAGTGGCCCCAGTGTGGGGCGCCAGCAGAAGCACAAAATATACAGCCTCACACCCTCTAACAGAGCTCTATATAATGCTATTAATAAAATTAAAAAGGAAAAAAATATAAATATGCATGGTTTAGTAATACTAAGTTTATGTCGAGAAAAGCTGATAATGATGCAGTTGTTGTTGTACAATCGTTTGATTATCTTTCTGGTATACCGGACTAAATTTATAATTTTTTATTAATTTTCTTTGAATTTTTTAACTTATAATGGAGTTCAATGATCTCTACATCGACAACCCTATCATTAACAGCCATCTAAATAATGTAGTCTGCGGCAAAACTTCGATTCCCTACTGTGTAATGCGGAAACGTTTCCAGTCTACCCAGACATAATCAGGCCGATTCTAAACAATTTCTCACTTTGCGGATTTTCTCACTCTAATATGAGCAAAAATGTATGAAAAGGTGAAACGGTTTGCACCGATTCACTAGTGAAAGATTGTTTGGAATTGTCATGATAATTTGTGTCGGTGATATGGATATATTCCCATGACACCAGCTTTTATGATATCCCAAATTATAACTTTTTTTTGCAAATAATAACGATGAATATTCTGCAGGAGGGTGTGGGAGCTTTCATGCGAAACACGGTTGATTGTACTGTGGCTAAATACAACTTGCCAAGTGCTGAAATTTCAAAAGTTTTGCTAAAAAAAGTGATAAAAATCTAGCCGTAACATGTGTTTATAGGTTTCATTCTGAAACTGGTCAGGTTTTTCTCCAATTTTCTGAATAGCTTAAAAGAGAGGGATGCAGTCATATCAGGTGATTTGAACATAGATATATACTAAACAGGGTTCAATTGTTCATCTGAACCTACTCTTCTAACCCCTCTGTCCCTCTGGACAAACCCTGTTGAAACTGCACGTTTCCTTGGACTCCCCTTAGAAGAGCTTGATGAAGATCTTCGGAATGATCATACACTCTAGACAGGGCAATGCATTGTTAACAACAACAACAACAACAACAACAACAACATAGATATATTGCAGATGAATGCCGTATCTGAAAGCTACCTAGCACTATTGGCCGGTCACGGTTTTACATCGCTCTTAAACGAACCGACGAGGTATTGTTCGGGCACTTGTCTGGATCATATCTTTTGCCGTCTCAACAGCTTGTATGAGTACACCATTATTGGCATTAATTTGGAATTAGGTATAACAGCTCACAGTATGACTGGTGTCAAACTTGATTTTCGTAAGAAAAAGAAACAGGGCTTATATTATTAAGCGCATGTTGTCCTGGTATGCTTAAAATTTTCGTAATTAAATTACCTACAACATAGGAGGGCTAACTCTTTTTCATCCATCGACTTTTTCTGATTTTAAAGTGGTTAAATCTGAAATTATGTAAAAAATTTCGTTTTTTTTACAAAATTTTTTGAACGTTTTTTGCAATAACGGCAAAACTACTGAAGATACTTATAGAGATGAAGGCAAAAAATATTTATGGAAATTAGTATAATGTATAATTCAACAGTTTAAACCGAAACATTAAAAAAAAAAAACATTTTTTACCTATATAAAGTAGTGTTTGCCAAATCGGAAACTAGATCTGCCACAGAAAAATGGATGTGATATTTGGAATCAGGAGAACATTTTACATTAAAAAAAAATGTACTTTCATTCTTTGAGATTTTTCTTGTCAGGTAGTGTATTTTTAATGATTTCTTTGTGTCTGTTGGTCAGTGTAATATTTCTTCTTGCAACTGCATTACGAACCTTTCACAGGCACTGAGCTCCTTGCAATAATAAAAAGTCTAAGCACTCTGGCTCTAGTAGATACGATGGTATTTGTAATAAGCTTCTTAAGATAAAAAAACTATAGTCCTATTTCAATCTATCCTCTATCTCTAAGATTTTTGAAAAAGCCCTTAAAAATCGAATTATGCAATTTCTGGAGAGAAGAAGCTTTTTTAGTTCAAGAGAGTTTGGTTTGCTCTACTGAAGATGCTCTCCTAGAGTTCTGCTCTTTTATTTATCAAGAGTTGGACAATAAAAACAATTGCGGTGGTCTTTTCGTAGATATAACCAAAGCTTTTGACACGTTATATCATGTTATTTTACTAAATAAATTATATGATGCCGGGTTTGGAGGGTTTATACACATGTGGTTTCAATCATACCTTTCTGGAAGGGTACAACGGGTCAGGGTTAGCGGAAAGCTGGGGAAATCCAATCAAATAAAATAGGGGTTTCCACAGGGTTCGGTGCTCGGTCCCATCTTATTTTTAATCTATGTCAATTCAATTTTTGATATGCCCTTCCTGGGGAAGCCACTGCATTCGCAGATGATCTTGCGATGGCCTATGGTTTTTCTAATACCCTTGATTTGATAAGTAGTATAAATCATGATGTAGATCTTCTGAGAACTTGGTTTGCAAAATATAAGCTCGTTGCTAGCAATAAGACCAAGCTCATGGCTTTTAGTCTAAATACAAGGAAACCTCCAGATGTAAGAATTGTCTTTCATTCAGCGATTTGCGAACGATTTGCTCTACATGACAATATGTGCCAAGATTTTCAATCCGGTACCTTCGCCTCGATTGTGTCCTGTGATAAGGACTGCTTCACGATTTTAGTATTTGGGTGTAACGGTCGATAAAAATATGAGCTGGGGCAACCATATATCCCGTCTAAAAAAATATCTTCAATCCTCTTTACGCTGTTTTTATCACCTAAGAACTTCCTGTTCCAATAATATCCTTAAAATAGTTTATTATGCGCTTTTTCACTCTAAATTACAATATGGAATCCGCTGTTGGGTTGGCGCCACCCTTAACAAAATCCAGCCTATACTAGTATTGCAAAAATATGCTGTTCGAAAAATATCTAATGTTAACCGGCTGCATCCATCAAGGGAGACTTTTAGAAATCTAGAGATTCTTCCAGTCAAGGACCTGTATTATTTTAAAGTCTTAAAAATGTGTTTCATTAGATGTGGTTACCTGCAAAGTATGAGGTCGGATGCATATAACCTGAGGACAAACTCACAAACTAGAGTCGTTGTACTGTCGACCAGAACCACGCATTCAAGCAAGTTTTTCACAATTATTTCCCGAAAACTCTTCAATTTACTTTCCCCCGAAATACGTTCTTTACGGAATCTTCGCCATTTAACTGAACGTGTTAAGTCCTATCTCTTAAGCCTCGCACGTAATTCGCGTAATTGCTTTTCCTTTCATTTATCCATGGGTTTGTTGTAATTTTAGCTAAATATTCTACATTTTATAATGAAATAAAAGAACTATTTATATTTTAATCACTTTTATAACAGTACACCCCACTGTGTTTTTATACCTTTCATGAATATGAAATGGTATTATAACTTTGGTCCGATGTTTGTAAATATGAGAAGAAGAAGAGATAGACCCATCAATAAGTATACCGAAATGATCAGGATGACGAGATGAGTTGATTTAGCCATGTCCGTCTGTCCGTCTGTCTGTCTGTCTGTTTGAACGCAAACTAGTCCCTCAGTTTTTGAGATATTTGGCTGAAATTTGGTATGCGGCCACCATTTTCCAATATAGGAATCATTTGTCGGAACCAGCAAGATCGGACCAATATAACATATAGCTCCCATACAACCGATTATTCCGATAAACGGATTTTGGGCTATAACTCCTGTAATTAAACACGTAGGAACGTGAAATTTTGTAAGTATTGCTATTTTTATATGTGAAATATCGATGTTGAAACTCATAGAGATGGATAAATATTTCACATAGCTCCCATACAATCGATTATTCCGATAAACGGATTTTGGGCTATAACTCCTGTAATTAAACACGTAGGAACGTGAAATTTTGTAAGTAATGCTATTTTTATATACGAAATATCGATGTTGAAACTCATAGAGATGGGATAAATATTTCACATAGCTCCCATACAATCGATTATTCCGATAAACGGATTTTGGGCTATAACTCCTGTAATTAAACACGTAGGAACGTGAAATTTTGGACGTATTGCTATTTTTATATGTGAAATATCGATGTTGAAAATCATCGAGAGTGGATAAATATTTCACATAGCCCCCATACAATCGATTGTTCCGATAAACGGATTTTGGTAGATAACTCCTGTAATTATATAGGTAGGAACGTGAAATTTTGGAAGTATCGCTATTTTAAAATGCGAAATATCGATGTTGAAAATCATTGAGATGGCACAAATATTTCACATAGCTCCCATACAATCGATTATTCCGATAAGCGTATTTTGGTAGATAACTCCTGTAATTATATCGGTAGGAACGTGAAATTTCGTAAATGTTGCTATTTTAGAATGTGGAATGTCGATGTTAAAAATCAATGAGATTGGACCAATATAACACATCGTCCCCATATAATCGATAGCTCCGATAATTTCGGTATGAGCTAAAGTTAAATTCACACAGGCTGTACTGGGAATCAAACAGTGAAAATCGTGACGCTTATTCATGAAAGGTATCTAGCCTTCTGCACAGCCGAAGACAGCTTTCCTTACTTGTTATATTTGCTAGAATGGACATTTGTCACTATGGTGAATTTGCATAAAAATGTCTTAACTTTTCCTTTATGTACTTGTAAATGTACATACATACATATATTCCATATAAGATTGAATTGTTTGCTTTTCATACGATTTTATTTTAAGATGAAGGTACATTCATAGATATAAGGAAAATGCCCAATAAATGAATGAATGAATGAATATTTTCAGGCGTTAAACCCATGATATAAGTACTACAGGTAAAACCGTTCTCTCTTTTAAATTTGTTTTGACGTTTTTAAGCAATATAAAATTTGTCAGTATATAAGTCATATAAAAAAAAATATTCAAAAAATTTAAAATAAGAAAAATTTGAAAAAAAATCAAAAAATATTTTCCAATTTACACTGCACGTTGAGGTGGACGCCTGGACACTCTAAAATGCGGGAAATACGATGGTAGATTAGCCTGCTAGAGAGGCACATTCGCTCCGCTTTTACAGTCCTTGGGCCGTAGTCATAATCGAAATAAAGTAGGTACTGAAGTTAGCGTCAGCTTTTTTGACAGATAGTCCATTGGAAGTGGTTAGCTGACGCTAACTTTAGTACCTACTTTATTTCTACTATGACTATGCGTCATAATTTTTAACCATTCTAGCAATAGTTCTAATGGCAAATTGAAGAACAATGAAAATAAATTATTTTGATTTGTAATTTATTTGCTTGAAAAACACAAACAGAAAAGTCGTGGCAAAAAATAAATGAGTATGAGAATTGCTTAAAAATGTCATTAGTGTCATTAACGGTTTTACCTGTAGTATTTATATCATGGTTAAACCTATTCTACCCATTCAAGGAGGCTATTAAATTACAGAAATATTCGCCAATGAAGACAGAATAATAACTGATAAGAAACCAAATTTTTGGTGTACTTAAACATATTAAAATAAAAATTACAGATTAGATATTTTTTATAAATACGAGTAGCGCGACCTCTAAAGGTTGTTGTTTTTGTAATAAAAAAAATAGTAGCCTCTTTTTTGTTACAAGGAACAATATTTCGGGGAAGCGTTTTCGAATTTCCAAAAAACCTTTTTGAACCGCTCTAGTGTCAACCAGTCCGTCCTCACATCTTCACTTTTGCCTATGGGTAAAAAGCAATAAGAATGCGGAATTTCGTTAAAATCAATTTTTTTTATCACTAACGCTAACAAGGGTATCGAGCTCATTTTAAACAATTTTCAATATCAGTACACTACCAATTTTCACACGCTTAAAATTAACACCTTATTGGACTAAAATTGATTCCGCTAAAAAGCTGTATACTTCAAAAATATCAAGAAAACTTAAAAATTTTCACGAAAGTTCGTCGAATTTTTGCGATTTTTGCATACCTTTTTTTAAATTTAGTTGTACGGTGTCTTCTCTATTAAGGATAGTCAGTGGATAAATACTTTCTAGCTTCGCTGGGAATTTTATCTAGAATGATCTTGTTTATTTCATCCACTATTTGATTTCTCGGCGTAACTATAGCCCTCGTTTGGTTGACATTTTTGTATTTATGCTGGAAAAAAGTAGAGGTGCTGACTCGAAGAGCACCCTATTTCTATCCCAGGTCCTCATTTAGTTTGATATTTCGAAAAAGGTGACCTAAAAGCCATGTTAAAGCACTCGTCAACACCTTTCGTTTAACGTCCATATTGTAGGAAACCCGTTTAGGACCACACTTAGCCCACATTTTGGCAAATATCTCCAAAACGGGATCTCATATGGGACTTATAACTACACCATGTTAAAGCACTCGTCAACACCCTATTTCTATCCCAGGTCCACATTTAGTTTGATATTTCGAAAAAGGTGACCTAAAAGCCATGTTAAAGCACTCGTCAACACCTTTCGTTTAACGCCCATATTGTAGGAAACGCGTTTAGGACCACACTTAGCCCACATTTTGGCGAATATCCCAAAACGGGATCTCATATGGGACTTATAACTACACCATGTTAAAGCACTCGTCAACACCTTTCATTTGACACCCATATTGTAGCAAAACCTCTAGTTATATATATTGGTGAATATCTCGAAAACGGGGTCTCATATTGGACTACATCATGTTTAAGCACTCGTAAACACATTTCGTTTGACATCCATCCGTCTGGGGCCCACCTGGTATATATCGCCGGTTCCAAAGTATACAGAAGTATTTCAAAATTTAAATTGTTTTTGAAACGGCATTCAAAATTTCATTTTTACAATGGAGTTCTATGAAAAAATAAAAGTTTGAAATGCTGTTTTCCCAAAAATTTTAAAAAGTAAATACATCTGCATACTTTGGAACCGGCGATATTTTGGTGAATATCTCGAAAACGGGGTATCATATGGGACTTATAACTACACCATGTTAAAGCACTCGGGAACACCTTTCGTTCAATACATATATTGTAGGAAAAGCGTCTAGGGCCGCACCTGGTCCATATTTTGGTGAATGTCTCGAAAATGGGGTCTCATATAGGACTAATAACTACAACATGTTAAAGCACTCGCCAGTACCTTTCATTTGATACCCATATTGTAGGAACCCCGTCTAGGTTCACACCGGGTTCATATTTTGGTCACTACCTCAAAAACGGGGTCTCAGATGTGACTTACCTCTACACCATGTTAAAACACTCGCCATCACCTTTCATTTGATACCTATATTGTAGGAACCCCGTCAAGGTCCACACCTGGTCCATATTTTGGGCAATACCTCGAAAGCGGGGCCTCATATGAGACTAATAACTACACCATCCCCTGCGGTTTGGGGTTCTAGAATATGCCCCTGTCGTAAAAGGCGACTAAAATCCAAAGAGAGGACAACTCAATAAAACCCGTAATCCCGAGTGTGATCCGTACTGTGCTCATGGGATGAATGGCACTACGTTAGTGTGTCTTATAACGGTGGCCTCCAGATACCTGGCGGCCTCTGGTTGTAATTAGTCTTACTGGGATATCGGGGGCTATGTCTCAGCTGACCTTCTTTCCCCTACACTCGTGGGAATTACATGTACCGATTAAATGAGAAAAACCATACTTTAGATCATAATAAAGTTGAATTGCTTTCAAGTGATCAGGCCAGATCTGGCCTTTCGGTTGATACCGAATCAAAAGCTGAAACCGCAGGCATGGTGGGGCTGAATAGACCCCCATGATACTGAAAATGTTGCAAAACGTAAGCACTTGAATGGTGCCGCTCGTAAGCGTCTTAGGAAACTCCTGGCTAAGGTTGTCAGGTACGAAACCGCCTTAGAAATTGCCAAACAGCCCTAAGGGCCGGCACAAATGGAGGCGACCAATAAAAGGGGCGATCCAATAGTACGACCCCACCAAATTTCCAAAAGACGAATAGGCAGATGCCTCCTCTTGATGGAGAGGCAGCCAGTGCCTTAGTAACCGTGGCTCATCCTGACGGTGTGTCATCCGGATCTTTTAGAGATGCCCTGACCACTATTAAGCTGGGCATAATCCCACAGGATTATCCTAGTACCATCTGGTCTTCTGAACAACTGAAGATCATAAGAAGGGCCATTTTGAATGAAGTGTTTAAACTTCAAGTTGGCACTATTAGTCCCCGCTTCACGGGCTGAGCGATTCGCCAAGGATGGCTTTCAATTGTCTGCGATGATTCTTATACTGCAGAGTGGTTAAAAGACATCGTCCCAAAACTAGTTCCTTGGGAGGGGGTGAAACTGAAGGTAGTCTCGGATGCGGAAGTACCCCGTCGCATTATCTTTGTCGGGTGTTTTAAAGAGGACGATTGCCCCTGAAACGAGCATATCCTCAGAGTTATTTTGGTTCAAAACCCGGCCCTAGACACCAGATACTGGAGAATCTTCAATCGGACAATTAGGGCCACAGTGGCGGAAATTGCAAAAGCTGTAGATTCGGTGTCAGCTGAAACAATCCGTCATCATAATTATACAATCAGTTTGGCGTATGCCAAAGTGAAACTTCGGTTTAAAACCAAACCGTCTCTGCCCCGGGTAGCTGCTGAAGCCAGCGGCATTGATGAAAATGTTGCGGTAGAAAAGAAGGCTGTAGAACAAACAGCCTGCAGTTCAAAATCGGCAGAGGTGACGCAGGGCTTGGAGGATGTACAAACTAAGATTCAGCTGGAGTCCACAGCAGAAGCTACGATTATCGAGACTCCACCGCCCTCACAAAGCTGGCAAATAAATCAATTACGTAGCGAGAACCCTAGACCCGGGGTCGACAAAAAAACGGGCCAAAGTCAGGCATCTAATGGGGATGCTTTGCTCAGCGGCAACCTAAAGTCATCGGTGGCGGACAGGGACCGAAAAAAATCTTTATAATGTCAGCCCTCCCAGCAAACTCTCGCAGTTGAGGCGTCTAAAATGCCTCCAGGTGAATCTTCACCACGCCAAGGCAGATTCGGATGTTCTAAGCAGAAGATTCAGCAGAGAGGGTCTGGGAGTGGCCTTCATTCAAGAGCCATGGATTTTACCTGGTTCTGTAAAAGGTTTATGCAGTACTGACTATAAATTAATATATGCCACCGGTTCCCGTCCCAGGGCGGCGATGCTTCTAAACAAGAAACTGTCGTTTATCCCGCTCCTACAGTTTATGACGGATGATTTGGTTGCCAGCTCAAATCTAGATCCTCCCAGCTCAATCTAGATCCTGCCAGTTCATTATGCTATTTCATGGAAAACTTTCACATAAGAAAATTAGTAAACTAATCAGTTTTTGATTAACCATTTTTAAAAATACTAGAGTAATGCTCGTTTTGATTACTCATAATTTTGATTAATCAAGTAATCGATTAACTGAATAAAGGCACACCCCTAAAAATAATGTGCTGAACTAATTAATATCAGTAGTGGGCAGCAAAAGAAGGAGCTGATAACCAAAATAAAAGATCTGCGCAAAAATGGGTGGAACCCAGAAACCATAATAAAGCAGCAGCACCAAAAGGGACCATTAGGAAATTTATAGTAAATTTTAATTTAATTTAAGTAAAAAATGAAAAAATTAAAAATATTCCCAGAAAAACAAAAATTATAAACATATTTCACTTTCAAATGGATAGGAAACCAAAGTGGTTCAATTAAAATCCTATTGATAGGGACGAAACTAAGCTAATAAAAATACAAAAAAAAATTTATTTTTTTTATCATTAAATTAAATAACAAGAACCAACAATAAGGAAAATTGTTTTTCTCATTCACATTTGTAATTTAACACGCTAATATTAAAAAAATTTTCAAAGGTTCAACGAAGATTTTTTTTTTACAAAATTGCACTAAACGGCATATTAATAGGAATAGCGGCATACGAAGTAGGAAAAGAAAATTCATTTGAAAACACCTCCGATACCAAAATAGTTAAACCACACCCTATCGTAGACCGCGTTTGCATGCGTAGTAACATGTTTAATTGTCGCAGTGGTAATCTTGATAAAAAAATTACATCAAAAATAAATTGAGACAATAAAACAATGTACAACAACGTGTATAATTTTCCCAATAAAAAGTAACAACTTCCCAAAAATGCCAAAAGTTTTCATCCAGAAATGAATCAATGGAAAGAAATCCATGACACATTATTGGAAGAAAAAATTAAAGCTATTAAGGGCCGCTTGCATAAAAGCTGATAACGACTAACCGGAGTTTAATTGACGTATTTTGTATGGTTAGCTGTCAAGTTAATCAACGATTAGGCTTAATCGGCTTTTATGCAAGTGGCCCTAAATCATACAAATGTATAAACCCGAGTATTCCCATAACAAAAGAAACTATAGTACCACATTTGAACATAATCTTGGAAGCCCTTAATAATACTAGACAGGTGATCAATGCAGCACCCTCTTTAAGTGAAGGGGAAGATACCAGTAAAGTAAAAATCCCAATCATAAACGTCACAATGGTACAAACAGTAGTCGAATTCATTAAAACTGCCTCGTCAGTACTCCCAGAGTTTGATGGGAAGCCAGAAAACTTACACGGTTTCTTAGATGCCCTTGATCAAATCAAGGATGAGCACGAACTTTTAGCAATTACAATGATAAAGTCCAAACTAAAAGGAACGGCAAGAAATTTTATCAGTAAAGAAAACACGATAGGACAAATAAAAACAAAGCTCAAAACCGCGATAAAAGGTGAATCGGTAGAGGTTTTAACCGATAAACTCCTAAACGTTCAACAACGTAGTAAAACGGCTAACCAATACACAGCGGAAATAGAAAAAATTACCAAATCACTAGAAGGAGCATATATCTCGGATGGATTAAACCCAGACTTAGCAACGAGATATTCTACACAGGCAGCCGTCAAGGCAATGTGTAAAACAGCTCCAACAATAATGTTAAAATGATAATACAAGCAGGAACGTTCACAACACGATGCGATCTCTAAGTTCACCAACAGCTGTACCGAAATAACAGGCAGCTCGAATACAATTTTGAACGTACGGCAACAGAGTCAGTACAGGAACAATTTTCGTGGAGGGTACCGAAGTAACAACTATGGAAATTACCATAATCGGAGATTCAGACCACAACCGAGATACAACAATAACTCGAGGTCGTACAGCAATTATAACAATAACCGAAGAGGATCACAAGCCCCAAACGGCAATAGGTCCTACAACCAGACCCGTAATGTGCGCAGCTGCACCCAGAAAAATATGTGTACTGAATCTAAATCTAAACAGCTATATATCCACAAGGACATCCCTAAATAATTCGATTTCAAATTTTTTAATCGATACGGGAGCAGACATTTCCATTATAAAAATGCATCAAATTAGTAAAACGCACAAAATTAATAAAGAACAAATTAAAGATTTAAAGGGCATTGGTCAAGGAATAACCAGCACATTAGTCACAATTAAAGCGGATTTAAAAGGTGATGCCCTTCTAATTTACCATAAGTTCCATGTCGTCGAAGACGACTTTCCAATCCCATGCGACGGAATAATAGGACTAGATTTCATAAAGATATACAATCTTGGATTATGGCAAAATAGAAGACAAATTAATCCTAAGGCAATATGATTTCCCCCAAACAATAACAATGCACCTAACAAATTGTTTGTCTGTCAACACACTTACTATCCCTGCTAGATCTGAAGTCATTAGACATTTGACTAAACACCGATAACAAAAACATCCTCATACCACACCAACAATTATCTGAAGGCATTTTCATAGCAAACAGTATCACAAATAAAGACCAAACTTTTGTTAGAATTATCAACACAAAACATAAAAGCACAACTATCCAAAATTACAAGATTAATACCGAAAATTTAGACGATTACACCCTAATTAAAACAAACACACACAATAAAAATTGCAAGGACACAGAGAAATTAAAAAGATTAACAAAAAACTTTCCACAATTTGTCAAACCTCAACTAACAACACTATGCACAGAATTCATAGACATATTTGCACTAGAAACAGAACCAATTTCCTCTAATAATTTCTATAAACAAAAAGTACACATGAAGGATGACACCCCCGTCTACATAAAAAATTATAGATTGCCTCAAACACAAAAAGGAGAAATAACCAAACAAGTGACTAAGCTAATCGAAGATGACATAATAGAACCTTCTATTGCAGAGTATAATAGCCCAATCTTATTAGTCCCTAAAAAATCACTCCCAGGCAAAACAGAAAAAAGATGGAGATTAGTGGTAGACTACAGACAGGTAAATAAAAAGCTAGAAGCAGACAAATTACCACTTCCAAGAATTGACGACATTTTGAATCAACTTGGATAAGCAAAATATTTTTCATGCTTAGACCTTATGTCAGATTTCATCAAATCGAATTACATCCAGACTCCAGGGATATAACCTCATTTACAGCCGATAATGGCACCTATAGATTCAAAAGACTACCCTATGGATTAAAGGTAGCATTGAATTCATTCCAAAGAATGATGACCCTAGCATTCGCAGGTCTCAAACCATCTCAAGCATTTCTCTATATGGATGATTTAGTTGTATTAGGATGTTCTGAAACCCATATGCTGAAAAATTTAAGAGACGTGTTCTCCACTAAAATTACATCCAGAGAAATGGCTATTTTTCACCCAAGAAGTAACTTATTTAGGACATAAATGTACAAACAAGGGAATATTACCCGACCCGAGCAAATTTGAAACAGTCCAAAATTACCCAACACCAAAAAGCCGATGAAGTTAAGAGATTCGTAGCTTTCTGCAACTATTACAGAAGATTCGTACCGGATTTCGCAGAATACTCACGAAAATTAACTAGACTTTGCAAAAAGAATGTTTCCTTCGATGAGTATATAGCCGGAAAAGAAAATCATATTGCGGACGCATTATCCCGCATATTAATTACAAACTTAAAAGATATGTCAATTGAAGCAAGTAAAATATTAAAAATAAAAACAAGATCCGCAGAGAAACAGAACAGCAGTAATGCTGAAAATAAAGAAAGTCACAAAGAGAACCCCAAAATTTACGAAGCGCTAAATAAATTTGAAGTCAAAAGACATGTAGAGCTCGTTTTCACTACTTCAAAATTATATTTCAAAAAAGGAAAGAAAATTTGTAGCACTTTGGATACAAGCAACCTAATTGTTGAGGATAAGATTGACTTAGGACAATTCTTTACCAGGCTTGAAAGAGAAGCCGCCAATTTAGGACTTGTACAAATACAGTTGTCCTTAGGGGACAAATTGTTTAAAAGAAATTATACTGCAGTAGGCAAATTTATAGAAATGGGTAACAAAATTCTCAAAAAGCTAACAATCGCTCTGACCCCAGAGGTTATATATGTGACAAATCCCGGGAAAATTAAAGAAATTCTGCACAGATACCATGACGATCCTATTAGAGGTGGCCACCCAGAAATAAATCGCATGACAGATAAAATCAAGCAGAAGTATAGCTGGCTGTATATGAAAAACGACATAAGAGATTACATCTAAAACTGCATCCACTGCAAGAAAAATAAGACCAATAAGCATATAAAAGAACCAATAACAATAACGGAGACACCTCCGAAGGCATTTGATATTGTACAAATCGATACCTACAGTCGGCTATTACTGAAATCGATAAATGGAAACGAATATGCAGTTACCATCATATGTGATCTAACCAAATACTTGGTAGCGATCCCCGTTCCAAGCAAACACGCAGCAACAGTCGGCAAAGCCGTGTTCGAGAACGTAATTTTGATTTGTGGACGCATGAATACAATAATGACAGAAATGGCCACAGAATACAAAAACAACTTATTAAAAGAACTGTGTAAATTATTAAAAATTGAACATAAAACTTCAACACCGTATCATCACCGGACATTCAATGAAAATATACGTTCATACATATCCATTGACAAAGATGACTGGGATGAATACCTCAGGTATTTCACGTATTGTTACAAAACGACGCCATCAACCACACATAAATATTATCCATTTGAATAAATATTTGGGAAAAACCCACCGAATTATGAATTTTTAAAAGAAAATAAAATCAGCCCATTATGCAACCATGAAGCTTATGACAAAGAAGTAAAATATAGACTTCAAATAGCACAGCAAAGAGCTAGGAAACTAGTCCAAGAGGCTAAAGAAAAACAAAAAAAACAAATTATGATAAAAGTAACTATAGTAAGGAAATAAACATAGGTGATTTAGTGTTAGTTAGAGAAGAGGCCTCCCATAAGTTAGAAAATAAATATGACGGATACTAGAGAACAACAGTTTCACTTTAATACCGCATATCATAGGAAATAGCATTAAAACAATAAAGAAATTATAATTCATAAGAATAGACTTAAAGCTATATAACTCTACTAGGAATAACAAAAAAAAAAAAAAAAACAATAAACACTCATCTATCCATTTTGATAAACATACACACAAACAAAATACAACATATCATGTCCAAAACACAAAAAAAAAAGTCAGTGCAATAAAGACACATGTAAAACAAATGTAAACAAACTAAAAGAAAGAAAACCTTTTCCGATGGCATAACATTAACCATAAGCTAAGGGGTCAAACATTTTATTACCTCATAATAGAATACTCATACATTAACCAAAATGTATGAGCATTCTTTTAAAGAGAGGAGGTGTAGCATGACAGCTAAGCAAAATAAAATGTTCACACAATATTAGTAAAAAGTTCAATATTCTTTTGGCAATAACTAGGCCAAAGTACTCAAATCAATTTAGCTTGCGCTGCACTTCTCCAATAACATAAACTCGATTGAACCCATATACATTTATGTATGCATGCGCAATAACGTAGAGTCATAAGCGTGACTAACAACTTAGAAATGTAAGTTTGTAAATTAGATTACTCATAAGGCAGATTGTAAGCATATGAAAGACGGCGATGAGCCGAATAAATCATTCCAATTTTAAGACTCAGCTCTTGTGTTTTAATTGCGGAATCTTGTGGGGCATTTTAATGCTCACCCAATGCGGCTGAAGAGCTAAGATAATACTCAATCATACCCCAAACATTACACTGGCTCCATCGTGGCCACAAGAGGATACCCTCAAGGAGGTGTACTTTCTCCTCTACTTTGTCATAGACGAACTTCTTTACCTTTTAAAGGGCAATGGTTTTGACGTTCAGGGCTATGCAGATAACTTGGTCGTCTGCGTAACAGGAATGCATGACGAAACAATATCCGATCGCATGCAACAAGCCCTTAGCATCTGTTACGGTAGATGTGCGGACGGCCTTAGCCTTGATGTCAAAGAAGTTTTGAGTACGGCAAATGCAACTATGCTTGCCCGATAAAAGAACTTTCTGAACGCTTCCCAAAGCAAATGTCACAGATGTCAATCGTGGCCACGTCATTGCGCTCTGTTTCCGGCCTTTTTATTGCCGACCGCCAAACAGTCAACCACGAGCAGACCACAATAAGGAAAATAACTCCGATTAGGTAAGAGCGTGAACAATTCTTCAGGTTAGGAGGAAACACTTGAGTGAGACGTTATTTCTTTTATTTCATTAGTAATCTCGCTGGGAAACGCAAAATATTTAGCAGAGAATAGCATTGATCCCCAATTCAGGCGCTGACGTCGCCCTCTAGCAAAAGTCGCGGTTTGGAAGAAGCAGCGCTGCGCCACGAGAGTCATACCTCACACCTTATACTGGCAGATAAAACACCTTGCCTGAATTCACACAGTGGAGCGACAGCAGTGTCGGGAGAAAAGCAGCAAAGCCCAACGACGGTGAAATAAGCGAATCAGCGGTCAGGGTATCGGAACAGCAAACGTGGGCAGCGCGGCCAACGCCAATAAGCAATATCAAATTTGAAAGTAACATCCGGAATGCGACAAGTAAGAATGTTCCTTATTTTGGGGTAGCCGTAGTGGGGTGAAATATCATATGTAGCAGTAGCTGGCTTGTGTCTAGCTTATTTTGCGTGCGACTTGTATTGCAAGACGGCCGGCATGCTCATGCATGGCCATATAACTTGGTTAAATTCCATCTCCGTGGCGTACTGAAAGAAGGGGGCAGCGGCGCGAGCAAGCCTCCGCTCCCAGCAGCAGCGCTCTCATACCAGCGCAAGGTCAAGTAAAATATACAATCAATCATTGAGCGGCCAAGCAATAAATCTGCTCAGGCGAGGCTATCACTAGCGGTGCTGGTGGATTGTAACACACGCCGACGGCGTAGCTATATGCGTGAGGGGGGAAGGTAGCAGGTCAACGTTGTCGAGTACGAACACCAGGGAGCGTAATTGGATGAATAGAGCGGCAAGCAGCGTGCTTGCAGAGCAAGGGACAGAGACGCGTGTAGAGCGGCTATATGAATGTGTAGTTCTAATAAGATAGTTAATTCTAAGTAGCCAGGCAGGGGAAAAGGTGAGATCCAATCTGTGAGCGCGAGGCATGCGCAGTGTGGTGAGCGCACTAAAGTCGAAGGGAAAAGCGTAAGAAGCGCAGGAGGGCTAACAATTGTATACAGAGGCGCCTTAGGTATAGTTGTTAGGCCAGTAAGTTGTACGCGGGGTGAAAGACACCGAACTTCGCCACTCAAGCGCATGCTGAAGGCATATTTTTTTTTGCTACACATTATCGGGTCGGTAGTGACCGGACACGTTTATACAATTTAATCATACACAGCGTTGAATAGCGGGCTGAGGCAGGAGAGAACAGAACCAATATCACCAAACGTGGAGCGCGCGTTTCGCGCGGTGGCGTAAATGTCATGTCATGTTGTACTGGAGCATAACTCTGGTCGAGTTAGTCGATTTCTTGGTTGATGGTTCTGCTCTTGAATGTCTCACCGCTATAGTTGCGCATCTTCATAAATGTGCACTATATTGTACATGCATGCGTGCGTAATTATTGTTTGAAATTATAGTCGCGCATCTTCATAAATATGCACCATAACGAATATATATATACCTACATGTCATTTGGGAATTAAAACATGCATATCCTCACAAAGATGTGCTTTGCTGACTATACTTGCAAAACCTTTGTTTGGAATTAATACATGGGCATCTTCACGAGGATGAACCATATTAAACATATATAATAAATTTTATTTTGATTGTTATATGAGCAGGATAATTATCATAATTATATATTAATAATTGTTTGGATAAAGTCATATTGATTTTTATGTACATATGAATTTGGGCGCACAAGAGTACGCACTTCTTTAAGGGAGAACATCACACCTTATTCTTACAGGTGCATTTGATTTTTGACAGTCGCATACATGCGATTAAAGACCAGGTTGATCGAGCTGGTGTGATGAGTATTAAATATTAGCAGAAGCTAGGGTAGACTAAGATAGCCTAAGGGAAAAGTGGTGTACGCAGGAAATGCTGCCGCTGACTTGTAACCAAATTAAACGTTAAGCATTAAAGAGACCATGAATTGTTAAACCTAAACAAACGTGTGTGATATTTTGATGTTGGGTGATGCTGGGGTAAGGGTGACAATGTGGGGACAGACGTCGCAATGAGGGCGAGTGGGGGGGGGGGCGACTCGTGTCGTGTCAACAGCGAATGGTGGTGAGAACAGCAAACCATAAGGGTACGATTTTTCCTTGTGTTAGCGCGGTACAATCACAATCAACATCTAGGGTGATTTCAGAATCCCATCCCGATCCGGCGAGCTTAGCCGCAACCAGCGTACCCAGGTGATCATCCGGCATCTATAAACAGCAGTATCGCGCACGCCTCAAAAGGGAGGTAACATATAAGAAATGGCGCCCAACGTGAATGGCCCGATTAGGGACAATCACAAACAAATATTAAATAGTTAATACATTAAGGAGGGTTTCGCGAGACATGATAGGAGTCGCGGGACAGTTTACACTAAGGGACGGGTTACGCTCAGCGCAGCTCCACTGGCGGTTTAAATAGCTACGTTGATTGTGCGCGGGAGCAAATGACAGAGTAGCAGGAACGGCCACTGTTAATCGGATTTTTTTTGACGATATTCATGAGGTGTTCTTGAAGGGAGTTCTGGGGAGGATCCTCACTGGGGTGGCTACTATACCGCGATAGTTATATCTTGTGGTATATGAGGTAGCTCCAAAGAAGTATCCCACAGAACAGTGCTGGGGAGAGATGTTCATAGGAGTGGCTACTATATTGCAGAAGTTTGATCCCGCAGTATGTGAGGTAGCTCCAACAGAATGTCCCCCGGAACGGTGCACGCTCCTCCATCCCATCTGGGTGAGGGTCAAGCCCAGTTCGCAGTGGAGAGAGCAGGGGAGTGAACTTCGGACAAACGTGACAGGGGAGACGGACTAGACTCGGCATCACCCGAACAAAACAAATATCACACACACATTCATGATCATATTTAAGCAAGTTAATTAGTTGAGTTAGGAGACAATCAGTCGTGGATATTTACTCGATTTTCCTTATTTTTTTCATATCGAAAATCATATTTTGCTATTCTTGAAATATGCCGAAAAGAGGCAGGAAGTCAGGCCTGCGCAGACAGCGTATGGCAGAGTCGGATGATGAACGGGATTTGGTGGGTCAAGTGACCCAAAACCAGTCGAAGACGACTTCGTCGGTTAGCGAGCCAGATCCGTCATCGTCGCGCGGGGGGCAAAGGGTAATCCCGGTAGGCGATATACCTTCGCCCGAAGTAACGTTGGTTGACAAAGTTAGTGGAGACTTGCTCCAAAAGTTTGAGGTGATGTTTATCCAATACCAAATGGACGTCAATCGAACAACCACCGAAGCAATTCGTGAGGCCATGCACACGGTGCGGAACGACGTGCGTAGTCTAGGCCAACGAGTCTCGGACGTAGAAAAGCATCATCAAGGCGACAAGGAGGGTGGCTCGGGTCCCCAACTTAGTCAATCCAGCGAGCTTAGCAACGAGATCGATGAGGATGAGGGAGGCGCAGTAGATAAGCTGCAAGAGCCAGTGCGCCGGCAGTTATTCACTCCGTCCACTCATGGCAAACAATTACAAACGGATAAGACCAAATTTAAAACAATTCGGGATTGGGGGCTGAAATTCGAAGGCAGCGCAAAATCCATTCCCATTGAACGGTTTCTGTTCAGAGTGGAAACTCTGCAGAAACGACATAATATTACATCACAGGATCTGTACGCCAGCTTCCATCTCTTATTAGCAGGGGCCGCGCAAGAGTGGTTTTGGCTCTATATGGAGGAGCAGGCGGAAGATGAAGTTGACGGTTTTCCAAAGCTGCGCGAAGCACTCCTCGAACACTTTCGTAGATCGGATTGTGACGAGGAGATTCGCCAAGCTATGAACGAACGTAAGCAGGAATACCGTGAATCGTTCGATGATTTTTACGCGGCCATAAGAGGCATGGCATTTACGATGAAGGCAAGGATGCCCGAACGTAATCTGGTCAATCTCATGAGGCGGAATTTGAAGTCGAAGATTAAGAATCTAATATTCGGTTGTCAGATAGAGACACTAACTCAACTGAAAATCGAATGTAGGCGTGCGGAGAAGCACTTGAGCGAGCAGGAGTTCACCGCGTCAAGGAAAAGGACCGTCGATGAGGTTAGTCTAGTCGGGAGCGTAGGTGCCGTAGACCCAGAAGAGACGATAGAGGCAATTGACTGGAGGGAGCGCAAAGGCTTTCGCAGAGATATGCCAGGTAAGGCATCGGGAGTAGCAGACAGGAAACCGACGGAAAAACCGACGGGCGATAAGTGCGATTCGCAGTTCCATGAGTTAGTGTGCTTTAAATGCAACCAGGCAAGCACAAAGTTCATAGTATGCGACAAGTGCAGGCAGGAAAACCAGGTCCGTGGCAGCAACACCGGGGTAGCTCGCCAGGAGGCCTCACACCCGGAAAGAAAGTAAAGACCATCACAATTTTGCAAAACGAGGATCGCGTTCCCGAGGTAAGGGAAACGATCTACAAGACACTGGAGGAAAGACAAAAAGAGTACAATGAGATAAGGAAGCGGATATTTGGGATAGCTTGCATAGAGGGACGTCAAAGAAGCAAGACACGAGGACGCAACGCAAAGAAGATAGCTAAGCTACGTGAGAAAGTTAGACAACGGAAACGGATTAGACGAGCCATGGCGGCCACGATAATCCGAAGCGAAACGGATCGTAGGCCATATGCCGAAGTGCTGGTGGATGGAACGTCTATGAAGGGACTGTTGGATAGCGGAGCTTCGGTCAGCTGTCTGGGGGGTTCAGCTGTGGGTCGATGTGATAAAACGACGGTTTTCCTGATTGATGAGGAGCTGAAGACGGCGGATGGAAAAGGGCAAGCAGTGATAGGTAGGATCAATGTGGAGGTAGCATGGCGCGGTAAGACGGCGCGACTAGACTTGTACCTTGTCCCAAGTCTTAAACAAGATTTGTATCTTGGCATAGACTTTTGGGAGGAGTTTAGTCTGTTGCCAGCCACCGTGTCAGAGGTTACGCTGGATACTAGTGGTACGATTGATCTCAGTCCTAAACAGTTGTCGAGACTGCAAAGCGTTAAGTCCTTATTTCCCTCCTCGGCAGAACTAGGCTTGGGGAAGACCCATCTCACTGAACACATCATTGAGGTACAGGATGAGACAGTGCCGGTGAAGCAACGGTATTATCCGATGTCGCCGGTGAAACAGCGTTGTGCATATGAAGAGATTGATCGCATGCTGACTCTCGGCGTCATCGAGGAGAGCGACAGTGCCTGGAGCTCGCCAATTGTATTGGTCCAGAAGCCTGGCAAGAATCGACTGTGCGTAGACATGCGAAAGTTGAATGAACGTACAAAAAAGGATGCGTACCCGACTCAACACGTCGAAGGAATTCTGAGCCGACTACGCGATACGTTTTTCATTACCGGAATCGACCTTAAGGATGCCTTCTGGCAAATCCCGTTGGAGGAGAAGTCGCGGGAGAAGACGGCGTTCACAGTCCCTGGACGACCATTGTACCACTTCAAGGTCATGCCCTTCGGGTTGTGCAATGCGAGCCAGAGGCTGTGTCGCCTGATGGATAAGGTGATACCGTCTAGGCTGAGGGAAAATGTATTCGTCTACATTGACGACTTGTTGGTCTGTTCGCCGGATTTCGACACCCACTTGCAACATCTTTCGGAGATAGCGGAATGTCTATCCAAAGCAGGATTGACCATTAATCTGCAGAAATCGAAATTCTGTCAGAAGGAGGTGCGTTATCTGGGTTTTATCATCGGACAAGGGGAGTTGCGAACAGATCCGGCGAAGGTACAAGCCATGATGGAGTTTCCTCTGCCGAAGACGGTCAGGCAGCTCCGGCGATTTCTCGGTCTGACGGGATGGTACAGACGTTTCATTCCCAACTACGCTGCGGTAACTGCGCCACTCACCGACTGTCTTAAGAAGAGAAAGGAGTTCTGCATGACCGCAGAAGCTGCAGCGGCATTCGAGCGGCTGAAAAATGATCTGGCTTCCCCGAAGGTACTCGTCAATCCGGACTTCGCTAAGCATTTTTACGTGCAGTGCGATGCATCTACGACAGGCATAGGAGGAGTATTGTTTCAGCTTGATGATGAGGGAAGTGAGAGACCGGTCTCGTACATGTCCCAGAAGTTGAACTCAGCTCAAAGAAATTATACTGTTACCGAGCTGGAGTGCTTAGCGGCCGTGAAAAGCGTTGAGAAATTCCGGCCATACATCGATGGTACGCGGTTCACCGTAATCACCGATCACATGAGCCTCAAGTGGCTCATGAACCAAAGGGACCTGGCGGGACGCTTAGCGCGGTGGAGCATCAAGCTACAAGCCTTTGATTTCTCCATAGAGCATCGTAAGGGCGCGAAGAATGTGGTTCCGGATGCGCTTAGCAGAGTTAACATGGACGAGTTAAGGGTTGCCAGTCTCGATACAGACGTTTCACTGCAGGATCAAGAATTCCGATCCGAGAGCTATCTCAGGCTGCAGAAGGCCATAGAGGACAACGCGGAACGGTTACCGGACCTGAAAATCAAGGAAGGTATTATATATAAAAGGACAGGATTCCGAAAAGGTGAGGAGACAGAGGACTTTGTTTGGAAGGTGTGGGTGCCGGAAGGACTACGGGAGCTGTTGTTGGAGCGGATGCATGGCGGATCTTCGGCTGGTCATGGCGGGGTGGTGAAGACTATCCAGCGGCTACAAAGCCGGTATTATTGGCCAGGGATGGTGGTTGCCGTAAAGAAACATGTAGCGGCGTGCGAGGTGTGTAAGCGTACCAAAGCTTCCAACACCATATGTAGACCGCCTATGGGGAGTCGCGTGGAAACGTTAAGACCGTTTCAGCGCCTCTACATAGATTTTTGTGGACCATATCCGCGCTCAAGCCGAGGCAACTGCTATGTCTTTGTGGTCTTGGATCATTTCACCAAGTTCATCTTTCTCAAGCCCATGCGTAGTTGTGACGGACTTTTCCTTTAAGCCGGGGTTAAGCTCAGTCCGTCCAGGGTTCCTGTGGGTTAGAGAAGTCCCTAACGTCTCCTTTTAAAGAGAAAGACCCTGGTTTGATTTAAATTATAAAAATTTCAATTTATTAAATAAAATTCAGTTTCTACTTCACTACTATTCAACTATTTGGAGGTGGTGGAGGTAGGTAACCACTACCAGTCTTCCAAAGCTACCTTATGCTAAGATAGCGGAGTTAGCAAACCACCGCTTTTCTTCTAGACGGCGGAGGTAGGGAACCACCGTCGTATATATCTTAAAAATATTCCTGCGCTCTTAAAGACTGCGGAGGTAGCGAACCACCACAAATCTTCCAAAAATAAGCTAGCTTAAAAGCCGCGGAGGTAGAAAACCACCACAAACTTTCGGACAGCGGAGGTAGGAAACCACCACTGTATATAAGATTGAAACTCGTGAGCTGGCAAATCCCAGGAGTTCCTTCACTGTTGAACAAGGCGTCAACAAGCTACTATGCCTACCTAACGTCTGACTATACTGAGCAAAGTGCTCGCCTTTTATACTTTTCCGCGCGCAGGCGGACAGTTAAATTACAATAAAAGTCCTTATTCTATATATTCTATTAATTACATGCATTGCTAGCCTTGATATACAACATTTTTACATATCTTAGTAATTCTTAACAGTTATTTTCATGGTTTGCCTGTGAATTTACATTTATATTATTTGCACATTATTTCTTAGCTTAGCTTTCCAGTATATGCTAATGCTCTATTTACAAATTATTTCTTTAGACCCTAACAGTATTTGCTACGCGCTCGCTTGCACCTGGAACGCCCCATTGTATTTGGTCAGCTGTTTCCTCCCACTGCATCGATCAGCTGGACATCTTATCGACATACATAAATATGTTTGCTGGCAGGTTTGCTGCAATCCCACAGCCTATTGTTCTAGCTATGCTACCAATGCATTTTTCGTTTCCTCTTTGTGCGATGTCCGCTCGCATCGCCAGCCTCAGTAGCCTCAATGCTTGGTTGTAGATTTGTATGGACGATTGTTAACAAAGCACCGCTGCCTTGAGTTGGCTGACCGACCCTTTTTTTCATGCTGGAATGCCGGCTTGCAATTGTTTGTGTACATTTGTCATCGAGTCTAAAAATTGTCGCTTGGTTAGCGGCTCATCTAATTTTTGCAAAATTATTAAAATATGTTCATAAAAAATGTGCACATTAGACCGTTCATAATATTATATATATTTATAAAAATGTATACCCCGAAATTCAATTGGTATAGATGTTGCTTATTTATATATAATAAAGAGATATGTATAAATATGTATGTAAATATGTATATTAGGGTGTTCAAAATTCATTAATAATTTTTTTATTCATAAAAATTCAAATTTCAAAGTAAATAAACTAGGGACGGGTGTGTTCGCGTGTGGGGCTCCAAAACCGGTGGTTTTGGGGTCCTCACACTCTCCCCTCACCTGCCACTACGAGAGTTATCGTCACCAGGCCCGTTCTTGTTATCCTAATTCGGTAACTCCGACCATCAATGTTCCGGTGGAACGTCTGCTTCTTCTTCTTGTCTCGGGCGTCCTTACAGTGCGCCTCTATATCCTCAGCTAGTGCCTCTGGGAGGGGGTCTACTCCCGATCGGTTCACCCACGTGACCCTCGTTGCTGTTGTTGTTGCCATTTCCGCTGCCGAGCTCGTTAGCCATTGCTCGATCTCGTTTATTATCTCTTTATTGTTGTTGTTCATATTGCTGTTGTTGTTGTTGTCGACGCCGCTCTTGGAGCCCGTAGCAATGTCGCTGCCGGTGATGCTCAGCACGTCGCTCATTTCGGTGCGCGCGTGGTCTTCGATTGGCTCCTCGGCTGGCTCGCTTGACCATCTCGGGGCGCTGTCGTCGGCTGGTGCGCATATATAATTTGGGGCGCTGCCTTCGGTCGGGTCGCCCTCGCATGGATTGGGTGGTGCGCACAAGTACCGTGGGGTGTTTTCTTTGCGCACATATACCTTGGCCGGGGGTGGGCTCGCGTCATCTTCCTCTGCCGGCGTCTCGAAGTCATTATAGCGGCGTAGCCGTATGTTCAGGCGTTTTGTGTACTCCATGTACCCCGGGCCCGGTGCTTCTTCCTCCTCTTCTCTCACTGAGACCACATAAAAGTTTGGGTGCCGCGCGTAGTGGGCGTCCTCTTCGGGTTCCGGGATGTCATCTGGCACCAGCGGCCCCTGTTCCGCCTCGTCTTCCATTGGGCTCGGGCTCCGAATTTGGCTACCCTGGTCGCCCCTCGTATCCACAGAGCCACACTCCGACACTGTCTCGTACTCCGGGCTCCGGATTGACTCACCCTCACTCATGCGGCCAAACTCTTCGGTGCCTTCGCTATCGGCATCGCCTTCTTCGGCGTGGCGCTCCTCTTCTTCTTCAACGTAGCGCTCCTCATCTGACCCTACGCTGACCGGGTCGGTGTCGCTCGCCTCCTCGTCGCTGTCAATGATTATGACGTCGTGCTCGTCTTCGCTGCGCACCCTCTCACTTGCTCCTTCTCCATTCCGCCTGATCCACACGCGGAGAGACCCGTCGTTTGCATTTTCGCTCGAATATACACTTGACTCGCGGTTGTCCATGATTAATTACTTTTTGATCTATTTGTGCGTTGGCGCCTCCTATTTATACCTGTCCTCGCCTCCTTCTTCTAACTGTTGTTTTCCAGCAGCACTGTCTTTGCGGTCGTCTTCGCTTTGTTCTTGCAGGATAATTCCACTTCTTCATATGCTCCAGCGCTGCTTTGTTTGTGTGATTCTGCGTGGTGTCACTTCCTATTGTTTCTATGTACATATGTATCAACGTGTATAGATGTATCCATTTCTATTGCTTAGGTGTGATGCTCCATTGGGGTAGTGTGCGCTGCCTGCTATTGTTTTGTGTGCGCCTGGTACTTGTTCATGGTGCTTGATGCCTGTTTGTTGAGCGTTTTCTTTGATATGCGCCAGGGATGCTAGTACTTGATGTTTCTTATTTTATGGGATTATCTCTCGCGATCTGGGCCTTGTCCTAAAATGAAAAGTTATGCAAAATTCGGTTATTCGGTTATAGCACTGGCTGGCTATGTTGTTGGCGTAATTCATCGCCATCTGGATCCCGGTATCCATTGTTGGGGCTTGTCCTTGCGCTTGTGTTGTCTGCCATGTACTCTGATCCCTGCTTACCACCTGTTGCTCGCCGCTTACCCTTGTTGGTTCGACTCTTGGAACGTTTGGAACTGGATTGGGCAGTGCTAGCGATCCACATATCGCCACTGTGTTGTAATCCATATGTTCTTCTTCCGAGATTTCGATGGTTTGGGTTCTTTTAACGCGTGGTGTTGTTGCTACTATGGCCAGTTGCTCTTCTCTACTGACTGCTGATAATGGTGCTAGTTGTTGTGTCGTTATCGTCGTCGGACGCCTCGTTTGTTCCCCGGTGGGAACTTCGGTGAAGCCCCCAGTCGGGGTTTGGCGAGATGCCCTAGACCTACCACCCCCTAGGGATGACTTTGCTTGACTCTCTTCTGCTGCCGGATTTGCTTCTTCGCCTGACGCCTGATAGTATGGTTTTAACTCGCTCACGTGTGCCCTTCTCCTCTTGCCATTATGCACCTTGTCTAGCTCGACGATTACTTGCGATACGAAGTTCGTTACACGATGAGGCCCACTGTACCTGGGTGCTAACTTTGCTGCGAAGTTGTCTACTGCCTTGGAAAGTTGGTGCTCCTTGACTAGCACCAGGTCACCAACGACCGGTAGCCACTGTCTTCTACGTAAATTATAATGTTTTGCTTGCTCCGCGGACGCCTGCTGTTGTGTTCTACGTACCATTTGATAGACCTCTCTCATCTTCGCCATCTTTTCACTGAGAGCTACTTTCTCTTCGCCTGTGCCAAATGTTTGCTCATCGTAGAGGGCGTTGGGGATCCTTGGTTCCCTACCCTGCACTACGAATGCTGGACTGTAGCCTGTTGACTCGCATACGCTCGTATTCAGTGCTAGTGTCATCTCTGGCAACAACTCATCCCATACCTTATGCTCTGTACCAGTGAATTGCGCTATCATCCTCTTGATGTTACGATTTGCTCTCTCCGTCGGATTCTCTTGCGGTGTGTACGGTGCCGTTAGCTGGTGCTTGATGCCAGCTTCTTGTAGAAACTTTTTGAAATGCCTGCTCGTGAACTGTGCTCCATTGTCTGTGATTAGGACTTTTGGCGCGCCAAATCGGGCCAAAATCCTCTCCCTCATTCCTCTGATCAGATTCTCTGTCGTCGCCTTTCGAATCGCTATGACCTCTACCCATTTTGAAAATTTGTCAACAAAAACTAGGGCCATCGTATTTCCATGTTTCGATCGAGGAAGTGGTCCAACGAAATCTGCGCAAACGGTAGCAAAAGGTTCATCAGAAATCTGCGTGAGCATCTTACCTGCAGCTTGTTGCTGGCTGGGCTTGTAGACTTGGCACGCGTGGCATTGTTGTACGTATTTTCTTACGTCTCTGAACATTCCAGGCCAGTAGTACCTCATCATTGCACGCGCGATGGATTTCCTTATTCCCATGTGCCCTGCACTCGGTGTGTCGTGTATCTCGTTGAGCACTCTTTTCCTCTCTGATGTCGGCACGCATAGTTTCCACGGTACTGCATCCTCGCCATCCATTTGACCTTCAATTCTTCTGTATAGTCGACCTTCCTCTATCACGTAATCTGGGAATTTCTGCGGCTCCTTTGTTACTTCGGCTACTTTTGCGGTGTACCATTTACATGTAATATTTTCTTCCTGCATACTTCCCAACTGTTCTTCTAGCGGCTGCCTCGATAGCGCGTCTGCGACCACGTTCATTTTGCCTTTTCTATACTGTACATCGAATGAATATTGTTGTAGTTCGAGCGCCCATCTCGCGATCCGACCCGATGGGCTTTCGATCGCATTTAGCCATTTTAACGCCAAGTGATCAGTGATTACTGTAAAAGTGTACCCTTCTAGATACGGCCTCATCTTTCTAATGGCCCAAACGATGGCTAGACACTCCTTCTCCGTTGCCGAGTAGTTGGTTTCGGCTTTATTCAGCCGCCGGCTCGCGTATGCTATCACCCGCTCTTCGTCGTCTAGACCCTGGGTGAGAACTGCACCAAGACCATAATCGCTCGCGTCTGTCTGCAATCGGAACCTCTTCGTGAAATCTGGGCATGCCAATGCTGGTGCTTGTATTAGTGCGCTTTTCAACGCTTCGAACGCCGCCTGGTGTTCCTCGCCCCATTTCCACCTCGTTCCTTTCTTCAGCATTGCAGTTAGCTTGTGTGCCACTCGTGAAAAGTCCGGTACGAATCTTCGGTACCACGAAACTACTCCTAGGAATCGCCTTAACTCTCGTATGTTCTGTGGTGGCGTTAGCTCTTTGATGGCAGCGATTTTGTCTGGGTCCGTATGGATACCTTCTTCACTGACCACGTGACCTAAATATTTTAAACTTTTCTTAAAGAACTCACATTTCTCCGGGTTAATTTTCAAATTGGCTCGTCTCAATCTTTCAAAAACCTCTTTCAGGTGGGTGATATGCTCTTCTAGTGTCGTGCTGGTGATTATTATGTCGTCTAGGTAGGCAAACGCGTGTGGTTCCATTTCGGGGCCAATTACTCGATCAAGTGCTCTCTGGAAGGTGGCTGGGGCAGAGTGTAATCCAAATGGCATCACTTTCCACTGGTACAATCCTCGTCCGGGCACCGTAAATGCTGTGAACTGCTTACTACTTTCCTCCATCGGGATTTGCCAATAACCGTTTTTAAGATCCAGGCTGCTTATAAACCGTGCGCTGCGTAATCTGTCTAAAATGTGTTGTATTCGGGGTAATGGGTAAGCATCTGGTACTGAACGAGCATTGAGTTGTCGATAGTCGACGCAGAGTCTCCATTTGCCGTTCTTCTTTCGGACCAGAACTATAGGCGCGCTGTGTGGGCTACGGGATGGTTCGATGCAACCTTTCTCTATGAGCTCGTCTATCTCCTTGTTTATTATCTCTTGCATCTTTGGGTTCTTTGGAAAATATCGTTGTTTTATTGGCCGATCATCGCGCATTACTATCTTGTGGGTGGCCACGTTCGACAAGCCGGACATCTCTTCGAAAATCTGTAACTCGTGTTTAAGAAAGTTACTCACCGCCTCGTCCGTGCTCTCCTCTACTAGCAGGGCTTCTTGCTCACGCCTCACTGTCTCCTTGCCGCTTTTGCTCTCCTCCCGGTCTACCATGGTCGTACATGTCACTGCGGTCTGTTTCTTATCATCCACTTGTAATACTAACGTCTCTCCGCCACACTTTAGCTCCAGTCTCGACTTTGCCAGATAGTCTGTGCCAATTACCACGCTGTCCACTAGCCCAGGCAAAACTAACAACTCGCTCGTATGCTTTTGTTCGCCTAATTGTATCTCTGCCTCCACCGCCTTAATTATCCTCTGTGCTCTACCATCACCCATTACCACTCGTGTCTCCACCTGCCTGAATCTGCGCGTGTCCAACCTCGATGCTACCTGTTCATTCACAAAGCTCCTTGTCGCTCCCGTATCGATTGATGCTATCATCTCGTGTCCCTCTAGTGTGATTGCAGCCAAGATTCGCCCTTGGGTCTGCCTAAATACATTTGTCATGCACGAGGATTTGTTATTGGAGACACCACCCCTCGTCCTTAATGGGGTCTCTGGCCATTTCCCGACTGTCTTCTACAGCAGTCACGCGTCAACACGCCTGGTCGGCCACACTGCCAACAAAATTCACGTCGCTCGTTCCGGCATCCATACGCAAAATGCCCGCTCTCCCCGCATCTCCTGCACGCGCTTCTTGGGTCTATGGCCGCTTGCTGTGGCCTATTCGTGCCATTTTGCGCTCCCGTGGTATCCTGCCTTTGGTGTTCTTTCTCTCGCTCGCCCGCTTGCATATAATGGTATCTTTCATCCGGTCTTCTTGGTAAAAATGGTTTGGCTGTTGGTCGGAGTGGTTCCTTTTCTGGCGCAATGTTGTCGTAGTCCTCGACCAGGCTCACAAATCCTTCGAGGCTAGTGAATTCACTCCTCTTGACGTACAGCTGGTACTCTCGCCGGGAATTTCTGTACATCCTGTCCAGCTTCTTCTCGTCAGTGTAGTCGGCGTGCCGCATCAGCGCCTGTAGAGATAAGACGTAGTCTTTAAATGGCTCACCTGGTCGTTGAACTCGCTGCCGGATTTCGTCATCCAAATTTTCAAAATATCGAGAACTTAGGAAGAATTTCAAGAAGTCCCTTTTAAAGGCTTCCCACTCCTGCCAATGCCTGTTGTTATTGCGATACCATACGAGCGCCTTGTCCTTCAAGAGCTCCGGTAGCGCTTTTGGGATGGAGTCGCGACCAACTTCATAACTGTCGGCCAGCTCCTCCACCCGTTCGATAAAAGATAGCGGGTCCTTGCCGCCGTCATACTTTAGACCCCACTTACGTACTCGGTCCATTATATTTGCGTGTGATGTTGGTTGGTATATTACATATGGTTTTTGCTGTGTGGCTACCTCGTGGTCATGTGTCGCGACCGGGTTCTTCTCCTCAATTGTTTTATTCGCGGCTGAAACGCCACTGCCACCTGGTAACACGAGTTGGTCGCCCGGTCTTGGAGTTGTTGGTCTTGGATGTTGGAGTGCTAGCTCGTTGAAGCGAGCCTCGAGATCTGGATCGCTACCGTTTGATTGGATGAAGCTCGCCAAGCGCTTCCGTAGCTCCTCCACCGTCCCACTGCTCTCCAGCTCGAACTCTACTGCGTATTTCACCAGATCTTCTCGGCTGAGGTAATATACCCACGTTACTCTTGCCATGGTGCCTCTTGTTGATTCCAGTATCTTTGCTTATTCACGTAATTGTTGGTTTTCTCTGTGTGTTCACCGCTGAATTCTTTGTTAATGTCCCTGCTCGGGCGCCAATTGTGACGGACTTTTCCTTTAAGCCGGGGTTAAGCTCAGTCCGTCCAGGGTTCCTGTGGGTTAGAGAAGTCCCTAACGTCTCCTTTTAAAGAGAAAGACCCTGGTTTGATTTAAATTATAAAAATTTCAATTTATTAAATAAAATTCAGTTTCTACTTCACTACTATTCAACTATTTGGAGGTGGTGGAGGTAGGTAACCACTACCAGTCTTCCAAAGCTACCTTATGCTAAGATAGCGGAGTTAGCAAACCACCGCTTTTCTTCTAGACGGCGGAGGTAGGGAACCACCGTCGTATATATCTTAAAAATATTCCTGCGCTCTTAAAGACTGCGGAGGTAGGGAACCACCACAAATCTTCCAAAAATAAGCTAGCTTAAAAGCCGCGGAGGTAGAAAACCACCACAAACTTTCGGACAGCGGAGGTAGGAAACCACCACTGTATATAAGATTGAAACTCGTGAGCTGGCAAATCCCAGGAGTTCCTTCACTGTTGAACAAGGCGTCAACAAGCTACTATGCCTACCTAACGTCTGACTATACTGAGCAAAGTGCTCGCCTTTTATACTTTTCCGCGCGCAGGCGGACAGTTAAATTACAATAAAAGTCCTTATTCTATATATTCTATTAATTACATGCATTGCTAGCCTTGATATACAACATTTTTACATATCTTAGTAATTCTTAACAGTTATTTTCATGGTTTGCCTGTGAATTTACATTTATATTATTTGCACATTATTTCTTAGCTTAGCTTTCCAGTATATGCTAATGCTCTATTTACAAATTATTTCTTTAGACCCTAACAGTATTTGCTACGCGCTCGCTTGCACCTGGAACGCCCCATTGTATTTGGTCAGCTGTTTCCTCCCACTGCATCGATCAGCTGGACATCTTATCGACATACATAAATATGTTTGCTGGCAGGTTTGCTGCAATCCCACAGCCTATTGTTCTAGCTATGCTACCAATGCATTTTTCGTTTCCTCTTTGTGCGATGTCCGCTCGCATCGCCAGCCTCAGTAGCCTCAATGCTTGGTTGTAGATTTGTATGGACGATTGTTAACAAAGCACCGCTGCCTTGAGTTGGCTGACCGACCCTTTTTTTCATGCTGGAATGCCGGCTTGCAATTGTTTGTGTACATTTGTCATCGAGTCTAAAAATTGTCGCTTGGTTAGCGGCTCATCTAATTTTTGCAAAATTATTAAAATATGTTCATAAAAAATGTGCACATTAGACCGTTCATAATATTATATATATTTATAAAAATGTATACCCCGAAATTCAATTGGTATAGATGTTGCTTATTTATATATAATAAAGAGATATGTATAAATATGTATGTAAATATGTATATTAGGGTGTTCAAAATTCATTAATAATTTTTTTATTCATAAAAATTTAAATTTCAAAGTAAATAAACTAGGGACGGGTGTGTTCGCGTGTGGGGCTCCAAAACCGGTGGTTTTGGGGTCCTCACATAGTGCCACCTCGAATGAGGTAGTGCGCTATATGCAAGATGACATCTTCCATATCTTCGGAGTGCCAGAGACAGTCGTATCGGATAACGGAAGGCAATTTGTCTCCGAGACATTTGCGAAGTTTCTCCAGGGATACGGTGTCCGTCATCTCAGAACAGCCGTGTATTCTCCACAGGCCAACGCGTCAGAGCGGGTGAACAGGTCGCTTCTAGCTATCATTAGAGCCTATCTCGAAGAGGGGGAGCAGAAGGCATGGGACACACATGTGTCAAGAGCGGCTTTCGCGCTCCGTAGCGCCGTGCACGAGGCGATCCAAACCGAACCCTACCGAGCTCTGTTTGGCCAGACAATGGTACAGCACGCGGAGACCTATAAGCTGTTGAGAAAGCTGGGAGAGATGGAGGATTCCGAGACGGACGTGCTGGCTAAGGACTTTCGAATGAAACTCCTGAGAGAAAAAATGATGCAGAGTCTGAAGCTTGCCTACGCCAAAGGACAAAGGGCGTATAATACGCGCGCAAAACCCATTGAGTACTCGGTAGGACAGGTAGTGTACCGGAGGAGTTTCAGGCAGAGCGACGCTTCGCGAGGATTTAACGCTAAGTTAGCTTCCAAGTTTATAAAAGCGGTGGTTGTCCGACGGGTGGGCAATTCGCTCTATGAACTGGCGGATATGAACGGAAGGCCCGCAGGCATCTTCCATGCCAAAGACTTAAAGGTTTGACACAGGGCCCCACGCGTGAACTCAAAGCCCATCATTCGTCTTTCGAGCCCATCGAACTAGTTCTACGGGGAATTGATCCGATGGACTCGCCCTGTTACGGTAGATGTGCGGACGGCCTTAGCCTTGATGTCAAAGAAGTTTTGAGTACGGCAAATGCAACTATGCTTGCCCGATAAAAGAACTTTCTGAACGCTTCCCAAAGCAAATGTCACAGATGTCAATCGTGGCCACGTCATTGCGCTCTGTTTCCGGCCTTTTTATTGCCGACCGCCAAACAGTCAACCACGAGCAGACCACAATAAGGAAAATAACTCCGATTAGGTAAGAGCGTGAACAATTCTTCAGGTTAGGAGGAAACACTTGAGTGAGACGTTATTTCTTTTATTTCATTAGTAATCTCGCTGGGAAACGCAAAATATTTAGCAGAGAATAGCATTGATCCCCAATTCAGGCGCTGACGTCGCCCTCTAGCAAAAGTCGCGGTTTGGAAGAAGCAGCGCTGCGCCACGAGAGTCATACCTCACACCTTATACTGGCAGATAAAACACCTTGCCTGAATTCACACAGTGGAGCGACAGCAGTGTCGGGAGAAAAGCAGCAAAGCCCAACGACGGTGAAATAAGCGAATCAGCGGTCAGGGTATCGGAACAGCAAACGTGGGCAGCGCGGCCAACGCCAATAAGCAATATCAAATTTGAAAGTAACATCCGGAATGCGACAAGTAAGAATGTTCCTTATTTTGGGGTAGCCGTAGTGGGGTGAAATATCATATGTAGCAGTAGCTGGCTTGTGTCTAGCTTATTTTGCGTGCGACTTGTATTGCAAGACGGCCGGCATGCTCATGCATGGCCATATAACTTGGTTAAATTCCATCTCCGTGGCGTACTGAAAGAAGGGGGCAGCGGCGCGAGCAAGCCTCCGCTCCCAGCAGCAGCGCTCTCATACCAGCGCAAGGTCAAGTAAAATATACAATCAATCATTGAGCGGCCAAGCAATAAATCTGCTCAGGCGAGGCTATCACTAGCGGTGCTGGTGGATTGTAACACACGCCGACGGCGTAGCTATATGCGTGAGGGGGGAAGGTAGCAGGTCAACGTTGTCGAGTACGAACACCAGGGAGCGTAATTGGATGAATAGAGCGGCAAGCAGCGTGCTTGCAGAGCAAGGGACAGAGACGCGTGTAGAGCGGCTATATGAATGTGTAGTTCTAATAAGATAGTTAATTCTAAGTAGCCAGGCAGGGGAAAAGGTGAGATCCAATCTGTGAGCGCGAGGCATGCGCAGTGTGGTGAGCGCACTAAAGTCGAAGGGAAAAGCGTAAGAAGCGCAGGAGGGCTAACAATTGTATACAGAGGCGCCTTAGGTATAGTTGTTAGGCCAGTAAGTTGTACGCGGGGTGAAAGACACCGAACTTCGCCACTCAAGCGCATGCTGAAGGCATATTTTTTTTTGCTACACATTATCGGGTCGGTAGTGACCGGACACGTTTATACAATTTAATCATACACAGCGTTGAATAGCGGGCTGAGGCAGGAGAGAACAGAACCAATATCACCAAACGTGGAGCGCGCGTTTCGCGCGGTGGCGTAAATGTCATGTCATGTTGTACTGGAGCATAACTCTGGTCGAGTTAGTCGATTTCTTGGTTGATGGTTCTGCTCTTGAATGTCTCACCGCTATAGTTGCGCATCTTCATAAATGTGCACTATATTGTACATGCATGCGTGCGTAATTATTGTTTGAAATTATAGTCGCGCATCTTCATAAATATGCACCATAACGAATATATATATACCTACATGTCATTTGGGAATTAAAACATGCATATCCTCACAAAGATGTGCTTTGCTGACTATACTTGCAAAACCTTTGTTTGGAATTAATACATGGGCATCTTCACGAGGATGAACCATATTAAACATATATAATAAATTTTATTTTGATTGTTATATGAGCAGGATAATTATCATAATTATATATTAATAATTGTTTGGATAAAGTCATATTGATTTTTATGTACATATGAATTTGGGCGCACAAGAGTACGCACTTCTTTAAGGGAGAACATCACACCTTATTCTTACAGGTGCATTTGATTTTTGACAGTCGCATACATGCGATTAAAGACCAGGTTGATCGAGCTGGTGTGATGAGTATTAAATATTAGCAGAAGCTAGGGTAGACTAAGATAGCCTAAGGGAAAAGTGGTGTACGCAGGAAATGCTGCCGCTGACTTGTAACCAAATTAAACGTTAAGCATTAAAGAGACCATGAATTGTTAAACCTAAACAAACGTGTGTGATATTTTGATGTTGGGTGATGCTGGGGTAAGGGTGACAATGTGGGGACAGACGTCGCAATGAGGGCGAGTGGGGGGGGGGGGGGGCGACTCGTGTCGTGTCAACAGCGAATGGTGGTGAGAACAGCAAACCATAAGGGTACGATTTTTCCTTGTGTTAGCGCGGTACAATCACAATCAACATCTAGGGTGATTTCAGAATCCCATCCCGATCCGGCGAACTTAGCCGCAACCAGCGTACCCAGGTGATCATCCGGCATCTATAAACAGCAGTATCGCGCACGCCTCAAAAGGGAGGTAACACATCATTGAAAGATGGTGTGCTAGCAAAGGACTATCTATTAACACAAACAAAACAATCTTGGTGCCTTTCACGCGGCGAAGAAATCTGTGCAACAAGCCCTTAGCATCATTGAAAGATGGTGTGCTAGCAAAGGACTATCTATTAACACAAACAAAACAATCTTGGTGCCTTTCACGCGGCGAAGAAATCTGTCCTTGTTAGAGCCGTCCCTAGGAGGCAGCCGCATAAGTTTTTCAACGGAGGCAAAATACCTAGGAGTAAGATTGGACAAGACCCTCACATGGAATGCTTATATGGACATAAAAAGGGTCGGGATCCCGGGATTTCGGGATCCCGGGATCCCGGGATGACATCCCTAATGGACAATAAAACTGCATACTCAAAACTTTTCTGAAAATTCAATTGAAGATTGGTTCACAGTTTTATTTCTATTTTATTTCATTTTTTTTATTTAAAATTTAAATTTGCCTACTGTATTTTAGTTTTAGCGATTTACACGAGTCGATACCGTCGTAAATGTTTTATTATTCCACCGTGTAAATAGCTATTCCACCGATCGACAACCTGTATTTGATGGTTAACGCCGTTGAACGTCAAAAAATCTAAAAGGAAATCAGCCCGTGTAAAGCAGCCTTAACCATAATAAAATTGTGACAATTTAAATAACCAAAAAAATATCTCAAATTCTTTTACTATCAAACAAAAGTTCAAATCGTTTGAAAATTACGACCTTCAGCGCGAAATTTATTATTTTTTTTTCAAAATTGGCCCCCTGTGCGTTGCGGTTGATGACAAAGTGCATAGTTAGCTATGCAATGAGATTATAAGTGTTTGGTTTTGGGTGTCTACTACTTCAACCACGCAAGTTTAAAAATCTATTACTTTTTAAAGCTCTATAAAAATTAAATTGCTCACAAAAAGAGCAGGCTGGCAGCATATTAGTCAGAGGCAAGCCAAGTTGTTGAAATAAAAGCTTTTGTCAGTACTTACTTTTGGCACACATTTTCTTTGTGATCATTTTACAAAATGGTTCAATGCCTACTTGGTAGGATATTAACCACAGTTTAATATTAACATTTTAATTTTACGGTATTTGTTTCCTTTAGCACCCAACCACTAATAAATTAGCTAACATTAGGCGAGGATCACGAATCCGGAAGTGGTTTTTGTTTTAGGTTATGGCCAAAAAAACGAAAAATTACCCGGGTTCGATAACAAAATTGGGGCGGAATCCATGGTATTTATGTACGAAACACCTTTGTGTGTTGGAGGCCTTCGACCGCGCTTATAGAAAATAACCCTGGGCTACGCCATCCTAAGTCGGGATGGTTGCCCGAACCGTGGCGCCAGCGTTTTTTCGCACGTTTTTAGGTACACCTAATAAAATTACAACAACCACATGAGAACTTGCTACTTTGATTGCAAATATCTCTTCAGAGAAGCAAAATATTAAAAAAAAGGATTTGTGATCCTGAGGCCAAAACCCGTCTTTTGAGCCCTCCCCTATAATTTTAGCTAACTTATTAGCAGTTGGGTGCTAAAGGAAACAAATACCAATTTTACTAACATTTTTGCAATTATGGGTTGGCATAAAAATGAGAAAAAACTGTTTTCGAATTTCTAAAAACATACAATATGGGGTAGTTCAGGGGTCAAAGTTCTAATTCTCTTCCCTCCAAATGCATTTTCTGAAAGTTTGGGGACGAAAGACAAGATCTGCAAGAATATCTAGCCATCTGTAGTGAAAAAGCTCCATGCTTTTTTCTGGCAACCCTAGAAGTCGCCCAATTGCATTTTTTTTTCATATCTTCGGCATTTTTTGTCGGATTTTAAAGTGTGGTGCCACAACGAAATGCATGAGCTCAATGAACTTCTTGAGAAAAAGCCTCCTCTTTGAGACGAAAAAATTGAAGTGTCAAACTTTAAAATCCGACAACAAATGCCAAAGATTTGAAGAAAAATGTAATTAGGCGACATCTAGGGTTGCCACAAAAAACCTTTTTTTTAAATCTTTTCAAAAACACTTCGTGTGAGGGGAAGTACAGTCGACTTTTTTTTTGCCTGTAAGCCCGAGACGCTCTAGTCGACACCTTGCCGCGGTAGGAGGGCTTAAGTCGATAGCCAGAGTGCTACGCTACCCTTGTGATAGATGCGCATGGCACTACATCACGAGAGCAGCCTAGCCTCTCTGGCACGACGACAAAGATCTTCCTCCCAATCCAGGGTGTTATGCGATACCGTGCCCATTGGACGTTTGCAGCCGGGAGGAAATCGTGGCTGTAGTCGAACGGAGCCACTTTGATATCGGGCCGCCTCAGAGAGTATCTATGGTCTTACCGCGGTATGAGGCTTAGCCGCGGCGGACGACCCACTTCCCCTCACTCCTACCTTGGCCCTAAGCCTTGTCCGGCGATGGGTCGTACGAAGAAGATAAAAAACACAAAACAAAACTCTAAACAATCAACAACTTTGTTCACTCCTCAGCAGAGGAGAGTTATGCTGGGTCAAGCGAAAGCACAGCGTCGGAGGAAAACCTCCACTTCAAAATCAACCGGGGGACTGACAGCGATGGCAACTACGGGTCGGTTAACCTATAAATCTCTACCAAGTAAGAGTGACTTGATGGGAGCCAGCACCAGTGCGGCTGCCTACGTAGCTAAGCGGAAAACGGCGCATGCTGATTTTTCATCAACCACTAGTATGAAAACCAGTATCTCAACGGCTGTGGCAACGGTCTCACGACCTGCTCTCAGAGATCCAAAGGAAAGAGAAGCAGGAAATGGGCTGTCAGCAAAAGGAGCGACCGCGATGGAAACTATGGTTTCGGACTTCCAAGAGACATCTCACCGCCGCTCTGCGTACCTGAAAAAACGATTGGCCGCTACGATCCTGAAGAAATATGAGGGAGTTCCGCAGGAAACGCTGTCGCCGAGTTCCAGGAAGTGTGTCGAATTAGCACAATCTCTCCGGATTTCCAAAGCAGTTATGTGCCGAAGATCGTAAACGGAAATCCTTTCAAACGCCAGAGATCGGACGGGAGTTAAAACCCCATCCCAAGCGGCATCAAAATACCCCCGGAGTGGGTAAACCAAGCTATGCTGATGTAACCAAAGACAGGATCCTAATAGGCATTCCAATGGCGGCACATCCGGAATGCACCCGGAAACGCTGTCATCGACGTTTATTTGGAGTCTGCAGCTGGTTCCGCAGTGGTCACGGATGCGGACTGGCACCAGGGACAGATCAAAATTGTCGACGCAAGAACTGTAGATTATTTCTATAAATTTTGAAATATAAAAATCCATAATTTTTCACAGGTCCTTAAATTGTGGACTAAACGAAGTGGTTAGAGGTCAACTAAAATATTACTAAAGCCAACAACTCATTTCTATTCATCCAGATTCACAACCCGAACACCAAACAAGTCTAGACAAAATTTGACCACTTTTGAATAAAATAAAAAAAATCAATATAAAATGTCTTTTTAAATATTTGTAAGTTATGGTTAATGAAAAAAGCTATAAAACCCTCAAACTTACTTTTTTTTTTCAAAAATCAAATCAAAAATCAATATAAAATGGCTTTTTAAATATTTTCAAGTTAGGGTTAAGGAAAAAAGCTAGAAAACCTTCAAACTGTTTTTGCATAAGGCTAGATTTAGCGCTTTTGAATAACTTTTTTTGTTAAATCAACATACCCACATTTTTTTTAATGCAAATCAAAAATCGATATGAAATGTCTTTTTAAATATGTCTAAGTTATGGCCAAGGAAAAAAGCTAGAAAATCCTCAAAGCCTATATTTTGCCCGGTTTCACCACTTTTTAATATATTTTTTTTTTAATCAATATACGTACTATTTTTTCAAAAATCAAATCAAAAATCGATATAAAATGTCTTTTTAAATATTTCTAAGTTATGGTTGAAGAAAAAAGCTTAAAACCCCTCAAACCGATTTTGCATAAGGCTAGATTTTGCCCGGTTTAACCAATTTTGAATAACTTTTTTTTTAAATCAACATACCCACATTTTTTTCAAAAATCAAATCAAAAATCGATATGAAATGTCTTATTAAATATTTCTAAGTTACGGCTAAGGAAAAAGGCTAGAAAAACCTTACACAATTTTTGCAAAAGCTACATTTTGCCCATTTTCACCACTTTTGAATATTTTTTTTTTTTAAATCAATATACGTACTATTTTTTTTCAAAAATCATATCAAAAATCGATAAGAAATGTATTTTTAAATATTTTTAAGTTATGGTTAAGGAAAAAAGATAGAAAAACCTTTAACAGTTTTTGCAAAAGGCTAGATTTTGGCTGATTTTACCACTTTGAATACATTTTTTTTTAATCAATATACCTACATTTTTTTTTTAATCAAATCAAAAATCAAATTAAAATGTCTTCTAAATATTGCTAAGTTATGGATAAAGAAAAAAGCTAGAAAAACCTTTAACTGTTTTTGCAAAAGCCTAGATTTACCCTAACCAGCATTTGTAATTTACCAACACTAAATAATAAATTTCTATAAATAGAACTCATATTTCTACAAAATGAATTTCATTTTTTCACTCAATAAGCTCCTCCTATTATTAGAGAAATTATTTTCACTCCCTCGCTCATTGAGTACTTCGGTCCATTATCATCAATTATATTAATAGGCTAACAAATTTTACATATAAATATTTGCCAAGCTTAAACCCATACTAAATATGCATAAATATTTATGAAATGCATATGGATTTGTTGGCATACCTCTAAGGCAGTGCACAATTATCTAATATATAACCAATCCTGCTTCATTTATCTGTAATAAGCGAATGAAAATTTCTCATGCCACTTGAATTGGTTATCTGACAATTAATTTGTACATAAAGCGATAGCCCAGTGGGAAGCGTCGGTGGCAGTGGTCGAGCGGTTAATGGTTCAAGTACAGCTACACATTTTTTTTTTTAATTTTTTGTTATTGAAAATTGTTTTTATTTTTTCAATATATAAATATTTCTTATCTTGACTTTTTTAAAATTTTTATGTTTGTGATCTCTATTTTCGAGAAAAAAAATTGCTGAATATTTTTAGTTGACGGAAAGCATATGCATACATACCACCCATTATAGAAATGCGATAACCGCTTATTCAATTTGGGTTTTTAGGTCAAATTTTTGATGATATAAGATCGAAGTTGTGAGTTTTTTTCAAACACAGTAGTCTATTTATCGGACTTCGGTAGATTACTTCTATAAATTTTAGTGATTTCTACCGTTTGAGATAAAGTTGCTGATAGACTCCCTATTTAAAAAATAAAAATCGACAACATATTTAATATGTACTTAAATTTTTAACTAAATCAAGTGGTTAGCGGTCGTCTTAAATTTTACTGAAGGCAACAACTGATTTCTATTCATATGTACATATGTATTAACTTTTAAAAGGGCAGATTTGCAACCCGAGCCCCAAAAAGACTAGACCAAATTGAATAGAAAAATTAATATATATTTTTTCTTTAAATCAAATAAAAAATCCATATAAATTGTCTTAAATATTGCTAAGTTATGGTTAAAGAAAAAAGCTAGAAAATCCTCAAACTTTTTTTGACCTAACCAGAATTTGTAATTTATTCCCTCTAAAAAGATTTAAAAACACGCCTGTATAATAAGTTTCTATAAAAAGAACTCATTTTCTGCAAAATGAACATTTCAATCTTTCACTCAACAAGCTCCTCCTTTTATTAGAGAAACTATTTTCATTCTCTCGCTCATTGCCCATACAGCTTGAATTGGTGATTTGACAATAAATTCGTAGATAAAGCAGTAGAGCAGTGGTTAGCGCATCGGATAGCGAGCGAACTGTTGTAGGTTCGAGAACAGCTCCGGGGTACAATTTCTTTTTTTTTCATTAAAATAGTTTTTTTTTTAAAACATCTTTAGGTATATGAGTATTTCTTATCTTGATTTTTTATAAAAAAAAAAAAAAACTAATGGCGGCGATATACCTACAGGTTATCATCATAACCTCTAACGAGATTTTTAGCCGAGCTTCTCTTTCCAACTTGTGGTGTGTTGCTTTTTTTGAGTTTTTCCTACAAGTTGGCGGGACCTACAGTTTTTTGCCGACTCCGAACGGCACTTGCAAAGCAAATGAATTTTTTGCTGAGAAGCTTCTCATGGCAGAAATACACCCGGAGAGTTTGCCAGACTACTGCCGAGGGGCGACCCCGTTTTAGAAAAATTCTTTTTCTAAATAATTTTTGATGTTACTTTTGCCGGGCATCGAACCGCCACGACTTGGTGTAGAAGGCCGAACACTTAACCGCTACACCACGGCGGCCGCATTTTGATTGATTTTTTATAAGCTCATTAAAATTTCATAAGACATATTCTTATATTTGTGATACTTTTTTCGGAAAAAACTTACTGCGAATATTTTCATAAATATACATACATACCACCAACTATAGAAATGAGATAACCGCTTATACAATTTGGGTTTTTTGGTAAGTTTTTCCGAAAATTTAAATATTTTTAAAAATACCCTCATATTCATAAAAAATAAAATTGGTTTATAAAGCTTTTTAAAATGACATTTTCATACAAATTTTGAATAATAAGAGCTTAATAAACTTTTTATATTTTTTATGAATAAGGGGGATATTGTTCTGTTTATCGGACTTCGGTAGATTATTTCTATAAATTTTTAAATATAAAAATCCATAATTTTTCACAGGTCCTTAAATTTTGTACCAAACGAAGTGGTTAGAGGTCAACTAAAATATTACTAAAGACATTTTGCCCCTTTTCAATATACCTAAATTTTTTTTTTTTTCAAAAATCAATATAAAATGTCTTTTTAAATATTTTCAAGTTAGGGTTGAGGAAAAAAGCTTAAAAACCCTCAAACTGTTTTTGCATAAGGCTATATTTTGTCCGGTTTAACCAATTTTGAATAACTTTTTTTTTAAATCAACATACCCACATTTTTTTCAAAAATCAAATCAAAAGTCGATATGAAATATCTTTTTAAATATTTCTAAGTTATGGCTAACGAAAAAGGCTAGAAAATCCTCAAACTATTTTTGCAAAAGGCTGCATTTGGCTGGTTTCACCACTTTTGAATATTTTTTTTTTTAAATCAATATACGTACTATTTTTTTCAAAAATCAAATCAAAAAATCGATAAGAAATGTATTTTTAAATATTTTAAAGTTATGGTTAAGGAAAAAAGATAGAAAAACCTTTAAAAGTTTTTGCAAAAGGCTAGATTTTGGCTGATTTTACCACTTTGAATACATTTTTTTTTTAAATCAACATACCTACATTTTTTTTAAATCAAATCAAAAATCAAATTAAAATGTCTTCTAAATATTGCTAAGTTATGGATAAAGAAAAAAGCTAGAAAAACCTTTAACTGTTTTTGCAAAAGCCTAGATTTGCCCTAACCAGCATTTGTAATTTACCAACACTAAATAATAAATTTCTATAAATAGAACTCATATTTCTACAAAATGAATTTCATTCTTTCACTCAATAAGCTCCTCCTATTATTAGAGAAATTATTTTCACTCCTTCGCTCATTGAGTACTTCGGTCCATTATCTATTATATTAATAGTCTAACTTTGTTGTTGGTATATTGTTAATTTTTAAATTCTGATTCTCATAAAGCCTAATTGCAGAATTTGATAACTGCTTTGTGCATAAGGTAATGGCGCGGCGGTGAGCGTATAGAATACGGTGTGCACAGTTGCAAGACCCGGTTGCGGAATATTCCATTTTTTTCTTAAATTATGTTTTTTTATATTAAAAAACCTTTAATCTTAACTATTACAATTTACTTAATTTTCAACCTAATATTTTTTTGTTCTTCACCTGCTCAAAACGATCGCATAAATTAGTGGCTATTTGTTAAGCACAATCTCATCATCCGATTATTCAAGTGCAACATAAAATCTCGAAAACCGAATATTTGCATGGCATTTGGCTGATGTATTTTAATATTTTTATTATATAATAACAGCCGCTATTTTTTAAATTCTTTGATGGCCTCATTTTGCCTATAGATGAGTTTTTAATGTATACATTTAAGTTGGTCGAGTTTCGGCCACGGGTCCTAAAGGCAGCTATTGACAAAAAGTTGATCAGACGTTTGAATAAGTTCAACTATTTTAAATTGGTCGAATTTCGACCACGGGATATACTAGTAATTATTAAACCGTGTTGGGAATGAACGCCGCTGGTTACCTCCATAAGAGTTATTTTGGTAACCTCTGCGGAAATTACCGCGAAAGTAATTTTGTTGACGTATGTGCAACAATGAGATAACGGGTTTCTGTGCAGCTATTGGTGAATTTGGATACAGCTTCGTTCATCGAAGTGAACGTTCCAGCTTGCATAATTATTTTCACCTTATCATTGGAGCAGTTTTTACACATAGCTTTTACAGCTGTTTGTGTAGCATATTTGGTTGCGAGGTCTGTTGTTAAACCATCGGATATATATGCTCCTTCCAATGATTTCGTTAGTTTTTCAATTTCTGCAGTGTACTGGTTAGCTGTTTTACTGCGCTGCTGGATGTTTGGGAGTTTCGCTGTTAAAACTTCTACTGACTCACCTTTTATCGCACTTTTTAGCTTTGCTTTTATTTTTGCTATTGTGCTTTCATTACTAATGAAGTTTCTTGCTGTGCCTTTCAGCTTAGTTTTTATCATTGATACCGCGATAGCCTCATGTTCATCTTTGATTTGCTCGAGGATATCAAGAACATCTAAAAAACTAGACAAGTTTTCAGGTTTGCCATCGAAATCTGGTAAAATTGATGACGCATTTTTAATGAAAGATACCACCGTTTGCGCCATGTTGACGCCGGCTTGTATATTTTTGTCAATCTGTGTGATAGTATTTGTTTGGGAATATGCCGCTTCTCGCTCAACAATTTCAGTTTGAGCGGACTTATTGGTATTTGGACGAACTTTTTCTTCTTTTGCTATTTCGTATTTTGTTTCTGGTTCTTCTTCAACATCCGAAATACCTTCTAACAACTTGGTGTCGAAGTCTATCTCTATATCTTTGATATAAGATGTTGGTACTTTAAATTCAATGTTATACCGTGATAACGAATATACTAACCTGTCTCGAACGCTCAAAAATATTTGGGAAGCTTCCGCCAGGTGAGCTTTTGATAGGATGTGCTTTACCCTTTGTAATATTTTTCCCGTATTATTCAATGACAGTAGTATAATATTGAGGTGTTTCTTTATTGTTTCTAATTTTATTTTTGCGTTTTTGCTTATGCATTTGTATTATTTTTCTGCGTTTATTTTCTCGTTAGTAAGTTCCTTTAAAATATCCTCCCACTTTTCCATTTGTAAAAAAAAAATAATTTATTTATACTTTTTCCAGACCATCTGCACGGCTCTGGTACTTCTTCTTCAAAAACTTATTGTGGGCTAAATATATTTTCAGGAACAAACTAAGGCAAGTGCAAACCGTTACAATCAGTAGCAAAATTTTTATAAAATCCAATGCTTCACTATGGTCAACCACTTTAATCGTATTGACAACATTCGCATTTGGGGTATCTATTTTAGACGTTTTCCGCCCATACTGAACTTTTGATAAATATTTTTAATCTTCAGGGAAATATTTTCTTAGTTGTCTCATAATTTCCTCTTCTCTAGTGGTTGGGTTGAGCACATCTTCCATAGTTGGCTCTCTGGTCATTCCGATATCTTTCCAGAATTGTTTCAACCATTCAAGAGTTTGCTCATTAGTAACTTCTTCATCCAATTCATGGTTAGATAGTGTTTTGGAAAAATCCCTGCGGGGTCTAGAAAAATTCCTCGGCATTGCGAATTCAAAATTGAAACAATTTCTTACAACATTTATTTATTAATCTTTTCTTTCTTTTCTTATACAAATTATTTCAGTTTTCTCAACTGCTGAATATTGTCTAAAATTTCTAGTCTCTCATTGTTAGTCATAGCCAAATTCAAAGCTCTATGGCTAATTCTCTTTTCTTTCGATACCTTTTTCCTGCTCGGTGGAGGAATTTTCGGTTCCTTTCTTTGTCTTTTCAAATTGTTCCGCCGCCGATATTCTTCAATGGTTATCGGCTGCTTGTCTTATTACTGTTGAGGTCTGAGGAACCTCTTCAGTGGCTCTTGCAGATGTTTGGGGGGCCTCTTCAGTGGCTCTTGCAGGATCCAGGTTATCGTTTTCGACTTCCAATGCAAACCTTTCCCATTTATCGAAAATGGAGTCAAATTCCTCTTGGGAAATGTCTTGCATTGGATTTAGTTTTAGACAAAAATTTTATTTTGGGGAAACAAAAACTATTTCGAGAAGAAAAAAAAATCTTATTTACTACCCTAAGCAGATAAATCTGCTACTTGTCCGGCGCCGGTATGACGCCAAAGAGTTCTAGGTTTTACAAATTTTATTAATTAATCATATACTTATATTTTGCTGATTTCGGCAAAGAAAGCTGATTTGGGATTATCCAATAATTCGATTGACGAGGCAAAATTCAGTGACATCAGCCTTATCCTGTTTGTTCTGGCAAAGAAAGTTTATTATCCAATAATTCGGTTGACGAGGCAAAATTCAGTGACATTAGCTTTATCCTGTTTGTTATCCAATAATTCGGTTGACGAGGCAAAATTCAGTGACATTAGCTTTATCCTGTTTGTTATCCAATGGTTCGGTTGACGAGGCAAAATTCAGTGACATTAGCTTTATCCTGTTTGTTATCCAATAATTCGGTTGACGAGCTGCACTGGTGGGTTCTCATCAATCCGCTTCCTTTTGATTAGCGGTCTGATGAATAACACCACAGCAGGATCAGGCCAGTCTGCTTCCTTTTCTAATGTAGCAGATTGGCAGGATCGCCATAAAGTGTTCCCAAATGTTTTAGTTTGTAGTCTCTGCCACAATGACGGCAGAACAACAATTATCTTTATTCAATTAAATTTCAGCTAATTTATAGTAATTCTTAACACTAAAATTCTTACTTGCTAAATACATATTTACTTCTAAGCCTATGTACTGGCTGTGTAGCTCAGTGCAGTCAGTAACATACATACAAGCATATAGAGCTCGCAGCTACAAGTAATGCCGTTACATACGTACGCACACATATACTAAGCGTGGAGCTGCTAGCAATGCAGTCGCGCACATTCATACATATCCGGCTAGCGTATGCAAGGCGATATGAAACTCTATAGCTAGTGCCGCTTACATATTTGGTGAGAAAGTGAACGTAATTATGAATACGTTGACTCTGCAAAATGTTTACATTCCACAGCCAAACATTTAGAAGTCGGCGTGTGGCTTTGCTGTTGTTAGTGACATGCTCTGATATACTACACCTCTTTTCCAAAAAAAAATCGTGAATACATATGAACGATTTTATAGCTGTGATATATTTAAGTGGTTTTTTTTTCATTTCTACAATTACATAATTTATGAGAGTTTGGGTTGATACTTTTCAGATTTGCTTATCTTTTTTTTTTACAAAATTTTTCTGTTATGCCTGCTAATTACTTATGTTACAATTTTTTTTTCGGCTTGTTTATTTAATTTTCAAGTGGACAACACATAACTCATGCTTTTAGATGTTTGTTTACTTGTTCATTCATTCATCTGATGCATTTTACTTTCTTGTGAGTTTGTTTAGCTTTGGGACACTTTACATAAGTGTCGGTTTTTTGTTTATGCTATTAACTTACTTAAACGTTTTGTGGAAAAGATTTTCTAATGGTCGAAAAAATTTTATTTTGTAAATTTACGAGCTAACATTTTAGTCAAAATGAAATTAATTTATTCGAATAGCTTGAGTCTATTTTTATGAATTATGATATTCTTATTGTCATTATTTAAACCTATGTTTTCTATGTTATAGTGAGTTAAAGTATAATTATTCTTATTATTATCGATATTTACTACTCTATAGGGACCTTTGTATCTACTATCTAACGTATGACCTGCTTCATTCTTAACTAATACTAAATCTCCTAAATTTATTTCCTTATATTGTAGATTTTTATCAAAATAAAACTTTTGTCTCTCTTTAGCTTCTTTTACTAGCTTATTGGCTCTTTGTTGAGCTATTTGTAATCTAAATTTAATTTCTTTTTCGTAAGCCTCATAATTGTATAATGGGCTGATTGTACTTTCTTGTAGGAATTCGTAGGTATGAACCGTGGATGGTGTTGTATTATAACAATATGCAAAATATTTGATATACTCATCCCAATCATCTTTGTTAGTGGATATATAAGAACGGATGTATTCGTTAAAAGTTCTGTGACTACGTTCAACAGTGACCAAAGTTTTGTCTTGTGCTCAATTTTTAAAAGTTTACACAATTCTTCAAATACGGTGTTTTTGTATTCAGTTCCCATATCAGTTACGATTGTTTTCATACAACCATAAATTAATATAAAGTTTTCAAAAATTGCTTTGGCCACTGTTATCGCGTGTTTGCCCGCAATCGGAATTGCGATCAGATATTTTGTTAAATCACATACAATTGTGACTGCGTATTTCATTTCAATTTGCACTATATCGAACGCTTTCGTTGGCATTTCTGTTATAGTCATTGGTTCTTTTAAATTTTTATTTATTTTATTTTTACTTCATTCTACGCATTTTTTAATATGATTTCTTATGTCATATTTCATATTTTTCCAATAATATTTCTGTTTTATTTTGTTCGTTGTTCATTGATTCCTGGGTGGCCACCATTAACAGGATCATCGTGATATTTTAGCAAGATATTTTTAATTATTTCTTTATTAGTCACATGCATAACCTCCGGAGTTAATGCAATTGGTAAATTTTTGAGAACTTTGGTACAAATTTCTTTAAATGTGCTTACTCGAGTATATTTATCTTTAAACAATTTGTCTCCTAAGGACAACTGTATTTTATTTATTTTCAAATTGTCGGCTTCTTTCATTAGCCTGGCAAAGAATTGACCTAAATCAATTTTCGCCTCAACAATTGAATTACACTGGATCACAAATTCCAACTTTTTTTCTGCACCAGAGACGCCATAGTGAAATTCCTATATAAAATCACCTCCTAATTCCGAAAATCAAAGTTATTTTTACTTGAATGGTACCGTTTTTGAGATATTTACGATTTGCCGTTATTTCAAAAAACAAAAAAGATGGCTCCACTTAATCGTGTATATCTCAAGAACAAATTGAGCTATTCGAAAACGGTTTGAAAAATTTGAAAGCTTATAAAATTTACTATAATCAGTACATACAACACTTTTTGCTAGGTCCTGCAGATTCAAACATAGTGAACAATCATTACGGATTTTTTTAATTTTTTTTGTAAAAATATAAAAAAAATTGTACTTTACGAGGAAGCATCTCGAAAACTTTGTTTTTTTAGCAGAACTAATACAAAAGTTATAAGCATTCAAGTAAATATATCCATTTAGTGCTTAAGTACCCTACTGGTACATATGTGTTAGTATTCGTATATCAGTTAGTTAGCAGGTAGATTTTCGAAAAGTTATTAGATCAGATAGATCTGATTTTTCAAACCGTTTTGGAAGAGCTCAGTTTGTTCTTGAGATATACACGATTAAGTGGAGCCATCTTTTTTGTTTTTTGAAATAACGGTAAATCGTAAATATCTCAAAAACGGTACCATTCAAGTAAAAATAACCTTGATTTTCGGAATTAGGAGGTGATTTTACATAGGAATTTCACTATGGCGTCTCTGGTGCATTTTGGCTGTAAACCACTGTTATCAATATTTGGATTGCCGGCTTCTGTTGGAAGCCTGGCAAAGGATTGACCTGAGTCAACCTTCGCCTCAACAATCATACTATTAATATTTATTTCGCCACAAATTTTCTTTCCCTTCCTGAAATATAATTTCGGAGGATCGACAACGAGCTGGATTAGCCTTTTAACTTCACATTTATTAAGCGCTTCATATATTTTTGGGTTCTCATTGTGACATTTTTCTTCATTATTTTTATTATTGGAATTTTTATTAGTTTCCGATCGAGTCGTAACCTTTATTATCTGACATGCTGTTACTGACATGTCTTTCAATGCGTGATAATGCATCCGCAACGTAATTTTCTTTTCCAGCTATGTACTCCACCTCAAAGTTATATTCCTCCAACTCCAATCGAACTCTAGTTAATTTTGATGAAGGGTTTTTCATCGAGAATAAATATGTTAAGGGGCGATGGTCTGTTTTAATTAAAAGTTTTCTGCCATAAACGTATGGTCTGAAATAAGCTATAGCCCAATGGATTGCTGCCAGTTCTTTTTATACCCAGCTGTACTTGTACACAGGGTATTATAACTTTGTTAGGATAACGGTTGGTTGTACAGGTATAAAGGAATCGAGATAGATATAGACTTCCATATATCAATATGATCAGGATCGAAAAAAAATTTGATTGAGCCATGTCCGTCCGTCTGTCCGTCCGTCCGTCCGTCCGTCCGTCTGTCCGTTAACACGATAACTTGAGCAAATAATGAGATATCTTCACCAAATTTGGCATGCGTACTTATTTGGGTTCAGAATAGATTGCTATTGAAAATGGGTAAAATCGGACCATAACCACGCCCCTTTTTCGATATCGAAAATTTCGAAAAACGTATAAAATGGGTTAATTCAATATTAGAAGCAGCTACAATGATAAAATTTGCAATATGTATTGATTTAGATGTTCTAAGGCCGATTTTATAAAAAATTTTGAAAAGGGGGCGTGGTACCGCCCACGTATATTTGAAGAAATTTTAAAATTTTGACTCTTAATAACTTCAGAACAGTTTATACTAGTATAACGAAATTTGGTAGAGGACATACTATTGTTGTGGTAAATTCAGCTATAGAAAATAAACGAAATCGCTTCGCGACCACGCCTACTTTTTCATAAAAGTTATATTGAAAGGAGGTGGAAATATTGAAAAGTCCATATCTAATTAACTGATTTCGCTATAATAATATAATTTGGTACATACATCAACTTTCATATTCTTTACATAATTTTTTCAAAATTTTGGAAAGTGGGCGTGGCACCGCCCACTTATGAGTCAAGTAATTTTTAAATTCGACTGCTAACAACTTCAGAACGGTGTGAGATAGATTTACGAAACTAGGTACCAGGCATGTTATGTTTATGTAGAGTACTACCACAGAAAATAAGAAAAATCGGTGAACGATCACGCCCACTTTATGTGCACAGCTGGGTATGTAATGTTCGGTTTCACCCGAACTTAGACTTCCTTACTTGTTCAATTGTTGCTTTGTTACTTTCACCTTTTGTGAAAGCTCTTGACGCATAGGCAATTGGTAATTGTTTGCCTTCATATTCTTGACTAAGAACTGCGCCACAGGCAAATCCACTGGCATCTGTTGTTATACAAAATTCTTTATTGAAATCTGGATATTGCAAAAGATTTGGGTTTATTAATGCGTCCTTCAAATAGACAAAAGCTTTTTGGCATTCTTCGGTCCAATCGAAGGAAACATCCTTTTTACACACTCGCGTTAAAATTCTGCAAAATTTGGAACAAATCTTCGGTAATAGTTACAAAATGCTACAAATCGCATATCTTCGTCTGCATTTTTTTGAATTGGATAATTTAGAACTATTTCAAATTTACTGGGATCAGGTAAAATTCCTTTATTTGTGCATTTATGTCCAAGATATGTAACTTCTTGGTTAAAAAATAAACATTTATCGGGATGTAACTTTAAATTGTATTTTCGGCAAGTTGAAAATACATCTCTCAAATTAGTAATCATGTGTTTTTCGGAGCATCCTAATACTACTAAATCATCCATATAGAGAAAAGCTTGGGATGGTTTAAGGCCCGTAAATGCCAAAGTCGTCATTCTTTGAAATGAGTTAGGGGCTACTTTTAAACCATATGGCAATCTTTTGAAGCGATATGTGCCATTGTCTGCTGTAAATGATGTGATGTCCCTAGAGTCTTTGTGTAATTCGATTTGATGGAAGCCAGACATCAAGTCCAAGCATGAAAAATATTTAGCTCTACCTAATTGATCTAGTATATCATCACTTCTTGGCAATGGGAATTTATCTGCGGTTAAATTTTTATTTATTTGTCTGTAATCGACTACTAATCTCCATCTTTTATCGTTTTTTCCCGGTAGAGTTTTTTTTGGGTACTAGCAGAACGGGGCTATTGTATTCTGACATATATGGCTCTATAATGTCATCTTCAATTAATTTATTTACATGTTTACTAATTTCGTTTTTATGAGCTTGTGAGATTCTATAATTTTTTACATAAACGGGATTATCATCTTTCATATGTAATTTTTGCTTGTAAAAATTATTAGTGGTAATGGGTTCTGATTCTAGTGAAAAAATGTCTATATATTGATTAACAAATTTTGGAAAATTTTTATTTAACCTTTCCAACTTTTCTTTATTATTTTCTGTTGTTTTAGTTTTATTATTTACTATTTTGTAATCATCTAAATTTTCTGTAGTTATTTTGAAATTTTGAATGGTTGCATTTTTATCGGTTGTATTTATGATTCTAATGAAGGTGTTGTTTGAATTTACTAAGGTATTGGCTATAAAAATGCCTACAGATAATTTTTGATGGGGGATTAATAATTCAGAACTGCAATTTTCAATATGGATTTGTCGGATTACTTCCGATCTTGCGGGAATTGTTATGCAATTAACTGTTGGTCTATTTGTCATTTCTATTATTATGTTTTCTGGGTAATCATATGGACGTAGTATTAGGCTGTCTCCGTTTTTATTGTAATCTAAAATGCAATTATATTTTTTAATGAAATCAAGTCCCAAAATTCCGTGACATGGGATTGGGAAATTATCTTCTACTATGTGAAATTTGTGTTTAATTAATAGATAATCATCTTTTAAATCTGCAGTTACCGTGCCAATAGTACTTGTTAAACCTTGACCAATGCCCTTTAAATCAGTTTTTTGAGATAGTTAATTGTGACATTACTGTCAATTGACCCTTTTTTATAATTGATATATGCGCTCCTGTATCGATCAGGAGGGTTGAAATGGAATTATTCAGTGTTGTTTTGGAGGATATATAGCTGTTGAGGTGTAGATTGAAAACATATAATTTTTTATTTATTGAGGTGGAGTTTGCTGGTTTTCCATCTGGTTAACATTTCTCACATTTCTAGTGTTATTGCGATTAGAACCGCGTGTTTGACTTCCGAAATTTCTCCCGGATCTATTATTATTTCTATTATTATTATTATCTATTATATTAATAGGCTAACAAATTTTACATATAAATATTTGCCAAGCTTAAACCCATACTAAATATGCATAAATATTTATGAAATGCATATGGATTTGTTGGCATACCTCTAAGGCAGAGCACAATTATCTAATATATAACCAATCCTGCTTCATTTATCTGTAATAAGCGAATGAAACTTTCTCATGCCACTTGAATTGGTTATCTGACAATAAATTTGTACATAAAGCGATAGCCCAGTGGGAAGCGTCGGGGGTAGTGGTCGAGCGGTTAATGGTTCAAGTACAGCTATCGGCCACATTTTTTTTATATTTTTTGTCATTGAAAATTGTTTTTATTTTTTCAATATATAAATATTTCTTATATTGACTTTTTTAAAATTTTTATGTTTGTGATCTCTATTTTCGAGAAAAAAAATTGCTGAATATTTTTAGTTGACGGAAAGCATATGCATACATACCACCCATTATAGTAATGCGATAACCGCTTATTCAATTTGGGTTTTTTTGTCTAATTTTTGATGATATAAGATCGAAGTTGCGAAATTTTTTCAAACACAGTAGTCTATTTATCGGACTTCGGTAGATTACTTCTATAAATTTTAGTGATTTCTACCGTTTGAGACAAAGTTGCTGATAGACTCCCTATTTAAAATATAAAAATCGACAACATATTTAATATGTACTTAAATTTTGAACTAAATCAAGTGGTTAGCGGTCGTCTTAAATTTTACTGAAGGCAACAACTGATTTCTATTCATATGTACATATGTATTAACTTTTAAAAGGGCAGATTTGCAACCCGAGCCCCAAAAAGACTAAATCAAATAAAAAATCCATATAAATTGTCTTAAATATTGCTAACTTATGGTTAAAGAAAAAAACTAGAAAATCCTCAACCTTTTTTTGACCTAACCAGAATTTGTAATTTACCCCCTCTAAAAAGATTTAAAAACACGCCTGTATAATAAATTTCTATAAAAAGAACTCATTTTCTGCAAAATGAACCTTTCAATCTTTCACTCAACAAGCTCCTCCTTTTATTAGAGAAACTATTTTCATTCTCTCGCTCATTGCCCATACAGCTTGAATTGGTGATTTGACAATAAATTCGTAGATAAAGCAGTAGAGCAGTGGTTAGCGCATCGGATAGCGAGCGAACTGTTGTAGGTTCGAGAACAGCTCCGGGCTACAACTTTTTTTTTTTTCATTGAAATAGTTTTTTCTTTTTTAAAACATCTTTAGGTATATGAGTATTTCTAATCTTGATTTTTTATAAGCTCATTAAAATTTCATAAGACATATTTTTATATTTGTGATACTTTTTTCGGAAAAAACTTACTGCGAATATTTTCATAAATATACATACATACCACCCATTATAGAAATGAGATAACCTCTTATACAATTTGGGTTTTTCAGAAAATTAAATTTTTTTTAAAAATACCCTCATATTCATAAAAAATAAAATTAGTTTATAAAGCTTTTTAAAATGACATTTTCATACAAATTTTGAATAAGAAGAGCTTAATAAACCTTTTATATTTTTTATGAATAAGGGGGATATTGTTCTGCTTATCGGACTTCGGTAGATTATTTCTATAAATTTTGAAATATAAAAATCCATAATTTTTCACAGGTCCTTAAATTTTGTACTAAACGAAATGGTTAGAGGTCAACTAAAATATTACTAAAGACATTTTGCCCCGTTTCAATATACCTAAATTTTTTTTTTTTTTTTCAAAAATCAAATCAAAAATCAAAATATTTTCAAGTTAGGGTTGAGGAAAAAAGCTTAAAAATCCTCAAACTGTTTTTGCATAAGGCTAGATTTTGCCCGGTTTAACCAATTTTGAATAACTTTTTTTTTAAATCAACATACCCACATTTTTTTCAAAAATCAAATAAAAAATCGCTATGAAATGTCTTTTTAAATATTTGTAAGTTATGGCTAAGGAAAAAGGCTAGAAAATCCTCAAACTATTTTTGCAAAAGGCTACATTTTGCCCGGCTTCACCACTTTTGAATATTTTTTTTTTTTTTAATCAATATACGTACTATTTTTTTCAAAAATCAAATCAAAAATCGATAAGAAATGTATTTTTAAATATTTTTAAGTTATGGTTAAGGAGAAAAGATAGAAAAACCTTTAAAAGTTTTTGCAAAAGGCTAGATTTTGGCTGATTTTACCACTTTGAATACATTTTTTTTTTAAATCAACATACCTACATTTTTTTTTAAATCAAATCAAAAATCAAATTAAAATGTCTTCTAAATACTGCTAAGTTATGGATAAAGAAAAGGGCTAGAAAAACCTTTAACTGTTTTTGCAAAAGCCTAGATTTGCCCTAACCAGCATTTGTAATTTACCAACACTAAATAATAAATTTCTATAAATAGAACTCATATTTCTACAAAATGAATTTCATTCTTTCACTCAATAAGCTCCTCCTATTATTAGAGAAATTATTTTCACTCCTTCGCTCATTGAGTACTTCGGTCCACTATCTATTATATTAATAGTCTAACTTTGTTGTTGGTATATTGTTAATTTTTAAATTCTGATTCTCATAAAGCCTAATTGCAGAATTTGATAACTGCTTTGTGCATAAGGTAATGGCGCGGCGGTGAGCGTATAGAATACGGTGTGCACAGTTGCAAGACCCGGTTGCGGAATATTCCATTTTTTTCTTAAATTATGTTTTTTTATATTAAAAAACCTTTAATCTTAACTATTACAATTTACTTAATTTTCAACCTAATATTTTTTTGTTCTTCACCTGCTCAAAACGATCGCATAAATTAGTGGCTATTTGTTAAGCACAATCTCATCATCCGATTATTCAAGTGCAACATAAAATCTTGAAAACCGAATATTTGCATTGCATTTGCCATAAATAATTTTGGAAAGGGCTGCTGTAATTTAATATTTTTATTATATAATAACAGCCGCTATTTTTTAATGTATACATGTAAGTTGGTCGAGGTTCGGCCACGGGTCCTAAAGGCAGCTATTGACAAAAAGTTCATCAGATGTTTGAATAAGTTCAACTATTTTAAATTGGTCGAATTTCGACCACGGGATATACTAGTAATTATTAAACCGTGTTGGGGAATAACACCGCTGGTTACCTCTATAAGAGTTATTTTGGTAACCTCTGCGGAAATTACCGCGAAAGTAATTTTGTTGGCGTATGTGCAACAATGAATTACGGTTACCCCTTATTTCTGTTCATCGAAGTGAACGTTCCAGCTTGCATAATTGTTTTCACCTTATCATTGGAGCAGTTTTTACACATAGCTTTTACAGCTGTTTGTGTAGCATATTTGGTTGCGAGGTCTGTTGTTAAACCATCGGATATACATATATGCTCCTTCCAATGATTTCGTTAGTTTTTCAATTTCTGCAGTGTACTGGTTAGCTGTTTTACTGCGCTGCTGGATGTTTAGGAGTTTCGCTGTTAAAACTTCTACTGACTCACCCTTTATCGCACTTTTTAGCTTTGCTTTTATTTCTGCTATTGTGCTTTCATTCCTAATGCAGTTTCTTGCTGTGCCTTTCAGCTTAGTTTTTATCATTGATACCGCGATAGCCTCATGTTCATCTTTGATTTGCTCGAGGATATCAAGAGCATCTAAAAAACTAGACAAGTTTTCAGGTTTGCCATCGAAATCTGGTAAAATTGATGACGCAGTTTTAATGAAAGATACCACCGTTTGCGCCATGTTGACGCCGGCTTGTGTATTTTTGTCAATCTGTGTGATAGTATTTGTTTGGGAATATGCCGCTTCTCGCTCAACAATCTCAGTTTGAGCGGACTTATTGGTATTTGGACGAACTTTTTCTTCTTTTGCTATTTCGTCTTTTGTTTCTGGTTCTTCTTCAACATCCGAAATACCCTCTAACAACTTGGTGTCGAAGTCTATCTCTATATCTTTGATATAAGATGTTGGTACTTTAAATTCAATGTTATACCGTGATAACGAATATACTAACCTGTCACGAACGCTCAAAAATATTTGGGAAGCTTCCGCCAGGTGAGCTTTTGATAGGATATGCTTTACCCTTTGTAATATTTTTCCCGTATTATTCAATGACAGTAGTATAATATTGAGGTGTTTCTTTATTGTTTCTAATTTTATTTTTGCGTTTTTGCTTATGCATTTGTATGATTTTTCTGCGTTTATTTTCTCGTTAGTAAGTTCCTTTAAAATATCCTCCCACTTTTCCATTTGTAAAAAAAAAAATAATTTATTTATACTTTTTCCAGACCATCTGCATGGCTCTGGTACTTCTTCTTCAAAAATTTATTGTGGGCTGAATATATTTTCAGGAACAAACTAAAGCAAGTGCAAACCGTTACAATCAGTAGCAAAATTGTTATAAAATCCAATGCTTCACTATGGTCAACCACTTTAATCGTATTGACAACATTCGCATTTGGGGTATCTATTTTAGACGTTTTCCGCCCATACTGAACTTTTGATAAATATTTTTAATCTTCAGGGAAATATTTTCTTAGTTGTCTCATAATTTCCTCTTCTCTAGTGGTTGGGTTGAGCACATCTTCCATAGTTGGCTCTCTGGTCATTCCGATATCTTTCCAGAATTGTTTCAACCATTCAAGAGTTTGCTCATTAGTAACTTCTTCATCCAATTCATGGTTAGATAGTGTTTTGGAAAAATCCCTGCGGGGTCTAGAAAAATTCCTCGGCATTGCGAATTCAAAATTGAAACAATTTCTTACAACATTTATTTATTAATCTTTTCTTTCTTTTCTTATACAAATTATTTCAGTTTTCTCAACTGCTGAATATTGTCTAAAATTTCTAGTCTCTCATTGTTAGTCATAGCCAAATTCAAAGCTCTATAGGCTATGGCTAATTCTCTTTTCTTTCGATACCTTTTTCCTGCTCGGTGGAGGAATTTTCGGTTCCTTTCTTTGTCTTTTCAAATTGTTCCGCCGCCGATATTCTTCAATGGTTATCGGCTGCTTGTCTTATTACTGTTGAGGTCTGAGGAACCTCTTCAGTGGCTCTTGCAGATGTTTGGGGGGCCTCTTCAGTGGCTCTTGCAGGATCCAGGTTATCGTTTTCGACTTCCAATGCAAACCTTTCCCATTTATCGAAAATGGAGTCAAATTCCTCTTGGGAAATGTCTTGCATTGGATTTAGTTTTAGACAAAAATTTTATTTTGGGGAAACAAAAACTATTTCGAGAAGAAAAAAAAATCTTATTTTCTACCCTAAGCAGATATAAATCTGCTACTTGTCCGGCGCCGGTATGACGCCAAAGAGTTCTAGGTTTTACAAATTTTATTAATTAATCATATACTTATATTTTGCTGATTTCGGCAAAGAAAGCTGATTTGGGATTATCCAATAATTCGATTGACGAGGCAAAATTCAGTGACATCAGCCTTATCCTGTTTGTTCTGGCAAAGAAAGTTTATTATCCAATAATTCGGTTGACGAGGCAAAATTCAGTGACATTAGCTTTATCCTGTTTGTTATCCAATAATTCGGTTGACGAGGCAAAATTCAGTGACATTAGCTTTATCCTGTTTGTTATCCAATGGTTCGGTTGACGAGGCAAAATTCAGTGACATTAGCTTTATCCTGTTTGTTATCCAATAATTCGGTTGACGAGCTGCACTGGTGGGTTCTCATCAATCCGCTTCCTTTTGATTAGCGGTCTGATGAATAACACCACAGCAGGATCAGGCCAGTCTGCTTCCTTTTCTAATGTAGCAGATTGGCAGGATCGCCATAAAGTGTTCCCAAATGTTTTAGTTTGTAGTCTCTGCCACAATGACGGCAGAACAACAATTATCTTTATTCAATTAAATTTCAGCTTATTTATAGTAATTCTTAACACTAAAATTCTTACTTGCTAAATACATATTTACTTCTAAGCCTATGTACTGGCTGTGTAGCTCAGTGCAGTCAGTAACATACATACAAGCATATACAAGTTACGGTTCCTTAAATTAAAAGGAACCAAAATAGTTTTATTGGACAGCGTGTCCGCTTTATTTGAAGTCAAATATCAACTCAAAAACTTAGATATAAAATTTTCACTGTTTATACTAGAATTATGCCTGCGCTGCAACTGCGGTTGACCTAATTTCTATGTGTGCGTTTCTTGTGAAAGCATTTCACCATATCCGAAAATAATTGATTGTATTGGTGAGTAACGGTCGAATTGGGAAATAGTTTGTTTACTTAAGTTGCATTTTCCCATATGACCCATTTCTGTCATTGTTAGCTCAGCGTTTTAATATTTCGCAAGCATTGTGTGGATGTTTGTGCTATGTCACCATTTAGCGTAGCTGAGTGCCGCTTTGAAGTGTATATGGCTTAGGCGGCTGAATTATGATGAGTAGTCATATTTCAGGCGACTTACGAAATTAATTGCTTTTTAGTTGTTTCTTACAGAAAAATGTTTTGACTTTGCATAAATGCATTGCGTTGTAATTTATGGCGTGCGATCGGAGTAGGGTAGGTTAAAGAAATGCAATGCTTGGGAATTTATTTGAGTTGACCGACTTATGAGTGATCATATTTCGGGTAGAATTCTTTAGAATGATTTTGTAAGCAATCATTAAGAAGAATTTATGGGCAATTACTATGAGCAATTTATGGGTGATTATTGGGGAATAATTTATGGGGGTTGGATCGGCTATTTTGTAATAGGCGATCCTGTTTCACGCAATGTAGGTGATCTTAACTTGTTACAAGTTAACTCTTCCCCTCTTAAGTCGATTGTCCTCAATCGGCATTAGCATTAGCGTAATAAGCAAAAAGAATTTTATGAAAAATTACTATGAAAGCAAGTGGTGTATGAGAAATTATGGAAAATTACTACAAATTGGGTTTTATCCGCAAGAATGGTCCATTTGTTATATTTTCAATGCTTCGCGTTGGCAATTGCAGCTCAGGTGATACATAAAATTTTAGTTTATATTTATAGATGTATATAGAAATAAAAATTGATATAATGACAATACATATAATTAGCAAATCAGAACTTAGACTAATTAAATGAATATTACTATTTTTTTCAATTAACAATTTTATATGTTCTTCCTGTTTGATTTGTTTAGTGTACAAATTTTCCAATTGTAAATTTTTATTTGTAAAATTATGATTTCCTTTTATTTTTGTAATTTTATTTGGTAAAATGAATGTATCATAAATCTTAATATTATAATTTTCGAATGTATTATTTGTAATTGAAATTTTACAATTTTCGAATCTAATTAAAAAGGTTCCTGTCTGTTTAATTTTTAGCTTGTTACAATCGTGTTCAATGGATGAAAAAAATTTTTAAATACAATTATTCCTGGCAGTATTTCACTTATACATGATTTAAAAAATAGATTTAGATTACAAAAAGCTTCTTCAAAGTTTAAAATATTTGTTATACAGTAATTTTCTATTATTTTTAAGTTTTTTCCAAATTGTCTTTTATATATTTATCATAGATATTATTGTTTTCATCCAACAAAATTTCGTTATTTTCTAATACAATTGTCATATTGTTTTTTTTGGAATTGGTTCGAATCTAATTTTGGAAAGATTTTTAGAAGAGAATTGTGGTATCAATATTGTTATTATAATATTGTTGTTTTGAAAAATTACAGCAATTTTAATTTCCTTATAACTGTCAAAATCGTGAATATGATTAAGTTCAATTTGAGTTAAAATGTCCGTGGGAATTATACCTATTTTGCTAGAAAAAATTATTTGTCCGATGTCGTTAATATGATTTTGTAAAAGGGTTATGTCGTTATTAATTTGGTAAGTATGTTGCATAAATTGTAAGTCATCTTCTAATGTTTTGATTTTATTTTGCGTTGTTTCCCTAAATTCGTTTATATAAGTTTGTATTAATATCTGTTGTTTATTTATGTGAGTCGTAATATTATTAATTTGGTTAGTTAAAAAATTATTATTATAAATCATTTTGTTTACATCGTCTGTTGTAGCCTGTTCGTTTTTTTGTATTTTGTCTAATGCATTCATTATTTGTTGTTCGTCGTCGCTGTCCATAGTACCTGCTATATATTTTAATCCTTTACCTAGTATATTAATCAAAGCTCGTTTTGTCTTAAATCTTGGTTGTAAATAGTCTATTTTTGCTTTTAGTAAGTTAAAGCTTTTATCTAAAGTGTCTATTAGTCGTTCATCTTCAAAAGTAGTTGCCTTTAATGCTTTAATATTGTCCGCGATTAATGAAATAGCTTGATCATACGTAGTTAAGTTAATAAAGTGAAGAATTTTGTCATAATGATTAATTGTTCGATGTTCTCCGATTTTAATTGGGATGTATCCGTTATTATTCGTTAAATCCTGTATATCAATTTGTTGCCCTTTAGTCATTAGTATAGTTGCAATGGTAGTTAATATAATAGTTATTGTAGCCATTTTGCCTTTTATTTTACCTAGTAGAGAAAGAAAAAGGAAACCAATTTCAGCTTTGTTTAAGATTATTTTTATGTACTATTCTACCTGATTGTGTTTTAACTGTAGTGTTATAATTTTGGGCGACTATCTCTTTGTTATACCTAGGTGTAAGTTTATTTCCTAATCTTTTATTTATTTTAACGTAAATTTGATCCCCTTGGTTATATTGTCTTACTGCTACCCTATTCTTGTTGTGGTAGGCCAGATCTGTAGTTTGCTTTTCCCTAATTTTATTTGTTGTCTCTAACCTATGTTTATCTAATAGTGAAGGGTCACTGCAGAGTCTTCTACCAAAATATACTTCCATTGGTCTTTTCCCTGTTGTGGAATGTATTGAATAATTATACTCTTTGATTGATCTTTCTAGAAGTTCATTGAAAGATTGGTGAGCTTTTTCGCGTTGTAGGCATCGCATTATTTCTTGGAGAGTGGAATGAAATCGTTCCACCTGCCCATTAGAGCAACTTCTGTATGGTGCCGTTCGGTGAATTTCTATGCCGAACTCATTTTCCATCATGAAGTTTATTTCTTCTGATTTAAATGATTTTTCGTTGTCCATCACAATTGTTTCTGGTACAAGAGAGAAGAGAATGTCTCGTAATGGTTGTTTTATATCCTCCGCTGACTTGGACTGAATTAGTTTTGCGATTGCATATTTTGAGAATTTGTCAATTGCGGTTAAAATTAATTGTTTCCCCATATGCAATATATCAATATGCACAATTTGACCCGGGAAAGTGGGTATTGGCGTTGCCTGAATTTGTGGCTTTGCTGGATGACGATCATATTTATTTTCCTTATATAATGCAGTGGGTAAAGTATTTGTATTTTTCCCATGACTGACTCTTCTGCTTTAATGCAGTTTATAACTGACGGATTTAAATACTTTTTTAATATAGTCAACAAGTTTTTTTCCGAATAATCTTGCTGTCTCACTACGTGGCGATGGTACGTAGGAAATATTATTTTGAATTCGTAGGATGGCGTGTTACCAATATTCAAAAAAATTTGATTTTTGAATGCATTTATTGGTCCTTCAACACTGTAGATTAAATTATGAGATGAACTGTCATCCGACCTTGATGCTACTGATAAACTATTGACCTGTGTCTCTTTGACGGGTATTCGCGATAGTGCATCAGCGACTACATTTTGTTTACCTGGTTTGTAACATAGCTCATATGAGTATTCCTCTAGAGCTGCTTTCCATCTTTTCATTTTTGCATTATTATTTTTATTGCTTAATGCGTATGTAAGCGGTTGGTGGTCAGTAAATATTTGTATTTTAGCTGATCCATAAAGATAATTTCTTAGTGAGTTCAAAGCCCATATTATAGCCAACATTTCTTTCTCATTAGCTGCATAATTTTCTTCAGCTTTATTTAATGTTCTTGAAATAAATGCTATTGGCTTTGACTCTTGCGACAACACAGCTCCAATAGCAAAATTGGATGCGTCTGTCGTCAATTCAAAACTATAATCAGGGTATGCAAGAGTGGCATCCCTTGAAATGAGTGAGTTTTTTAAACTGTTAAAAGTATTTACTGCTTGCTTATTTAAGTCGATTTTTACTTTTGAGGATTTATTTTTTGATATCCTACCTTCTTCCCCTCTTAAAAGAGTTGTTAGGGGTTTTGCCATTTTTGCATAATCCTTTATGAACTTCCTATAGTATCCGGACATACCAAGAAAACTACGGAGTTCCTTTAAAGTTCTTGGTTGTGGGAAATTCGCAATCGCCTCCACCTTTGCGGGGTTGGTTTTTACACCGTTTGCTGATATAACGAATCCCAAAAATTCAACCTCTTTTTTAAAAAAATGGCATTTGTCTAGTTGCACTTTCATATTTGCTTCTAGCAATGTTTTAAATATTTTTTTAATATGTTCAATATGCTCTTCTTCTGTTTTACTGAAGATTATTATATCGTCAATATATACGTAAGCATATTTAGCTATGTGTTCATGCAAAATGTCATCGAGCGCTCGCTGAAAAATTTACGGCGCATTTTTTCATCCAAATGGTAAACGAGTAAATTCGTATTTACCATTATTTACTGAAAAAGCGGTTTTTTCAATATCAGATCCTTTCAAAGGAATTTGATGGAAACCACTTTTCAGATCCAATACCGACAAAAATTTACTTTCTCCTAAATTAGAAATTACCTCGGAAATTTCAGGTATTGGGTATTTATCTGCTGTTGTTACCGAATTCAGCTTACGATAGTCTATTACCATACGGTATTGTTTATTCCCTTCTGAATCCGCTTTTTTCGGAACAATCCATATTGGTGAATTGTAGGGTGACCTTGATGGCCTAATAATTCCATCAGCTAACAGTTCTTTTACCTGTTTCTCTACCTCTGGTTTGAGAGAAGCTGGATATGGATAAAATTTTGAGTAAATAGGAGTTTTATCTAACGTCCTTATTTCTCCAACAACTTTTGTTGTATATGTTAATTTCTCATTTGGTTCTGAGAACAGTTTTGGGAATGCATGAATTATCTCGTTCATGTCCCTCTTTTGTTGTGACGATAAATGCTCGTCTTTTATTTGGATGGCATTTACTGCCTTGCAGGGAAGCTGTTTGAGTGTAATCCTTTTTCCATTTCCCAATATTATGTAATTTTCCCTAGTGTGGATTACAGCCTTTAAATCCCTTAATGTGTCGTTTCCTAAAATTGCATCAAATGTCTTTAGAGATGGCATTAGGAAAAATTCTATTTCTTTATTAGTATCGAATAATTTCGCATACGTGTGGTTTTCGATTTTAATGTTTCCTACTACTGACTTGGCGTAGAACGGAATTTTATTTTTAATAATTGTCTTTGCTCCCATCTGCCTTGGCTTCGAAATAGGGCAACGAGGAGCTCATAAAACTAAAAAATTGACATCCGATGGTTCATCTCCTGTTTGATGTCCTTCTTCTTGTTCCGATATATGGAAGGTCCTTTGAGCCTTACTATTTCTTTGCGCAAAAGATTCTGCAGGTCTTTTTCCCTGGAATTGGCCTTGGTTATTCGCAGGTTTATTCATATAGTTGACTCTACGAGAGTGTATGCTTTGGTCCACATCCATGGGCTCGGGCCTAGGTTGCGGTTTGGGTGGCCTGGGTGGTGCATTTGCATTCGTGTTTGAACGATTATTTTGCCACGTTTGTTGGTTTGGTTGCGGGTTATGGGCTAATTGGGGGTAAAAATTCTGCTGTTGTTGTGGTGAGGAATTGTATTTCCTTACTGGGATTTGGTTTTTTTGGTACGATTGCCTTATATTATTGGCATGGTTCGTCCTAAAGTTTTGATTATCCAATTTTTGGCACAGATGCAGAGCCTGAGGTAAATCAACAGGTTCCTTCATACCTAGTAGCCTTGGTAGATCCCCATTCAAACCTCTTATAAAGGTGTCTAACGCCTTATTGCGGTACGATTGCGTCAGCATACGCAGCGTTTAATTGCTTGTACCTTCATACCCTAGCTTATTTAATATCAACGAAAGGTGTTTGTATACCTGTTGATAAAATTCGTTTATTGTTTTATTACCTTGCACCAGTGTCGTCATCTGGTACTCCAAGGTTGACAAGTCGCGTCTGTCGGCATAATGCATCGCTAAGCATTTTGTTATTGCCGGCCAATCAAGTGGAGTGTTGTAGGATTCTAAGGCTGTGTCGGCTTGACCAGTTATCTTATTCCTAATCACACTCAGGATTCCATAATATTTGGGAGTTCCTTTTATTGGTTCGTATACATTGAGTATACGAACAACACTTTTTTTCCAGGAATTAAATTCGCCTGATTTTCCTGAGAATTCCTTCAGACATTTTACTACGTCCGGTATTTTGTCTAATTCATTTATATTTCCCCTATGCCTTTCCTCTATGACCTGGTCAACTGCTGTGGCCAAGCTTGCGTTCGGATTCAGCACATTTTGGACCACCTGCGGTCCTTGTTGCGTCAATACGCTTGTAGAGATGTCTGATATTAGTCTTCTCAGATCATCCATGCTTATTTGTTCGTTATTCGCCGCTTGAGGGGCGTTGGCGTTTAAGATTGGGGGCCTGATCAAATTGTTTTGGTTTGCCATTTCTCCCTATTTTCTTATTTTAAAAATCAAATCAATTGTAAAAAACTGTATTAGTTTCTGCTTAAATTTTTATTTATTTTGCGAAAAGAAAAAGAGAGAAAAAAAAATTCCTTTATAGCTTTTCTTTATTATAGCGCTTATTGGCCCTAATTATGGCTGTTATTTCTTGCTCTACTGTATCTTTATTTTCATAATCTGCTAAAGTAGCCCTTTTATTCTTGCCTATTATATTAAACACCATTTGCATACACACAACTCTACCTATTCTTTCTTCTTTCGTTGTCCACGTCAGATGGCAAAGCGTCCATATTATAATAATTTTGCAAGGATTTATTTGGCAAGGAGTCTTTGTCCTTTTTTTAGTTGGAAATTTTATTTTTATATTATTCTATTATTCTGTCTATAGATCCAGAATTCTCCACTAAAATATCCTTTTTTTTGCAAAAATCTAGCAATAATTTAGCGAATAAATTACTCGACTGGTTAAAAGTCTACAAATAAAATTTCCAAGTGCACAGAGAATAATTAATGTGTCAATACTTATGACTTAATTCTATGACTTACTCGTTTTTGTTACTTTAGGTGTAATACTATGCGTTATCTGCTTGTGCGTGCTGTTGCTGTTCGTATGCGTGCGTTGTTGATATTTGCGCTGCTGATTTTTGCGCCACTGTTCGTACTCATGTGCTGCCGTCAGCCTGACGTGACAAAATTCCAATGCGCTGTATTAAATCCACTAGGCTTACGCTGGCTTCGCGTGACATTAACTAGTGGTGTTGTATTAGCTCGCCGTTAAGTTTTTGGCCTTTGGCAAATTTTTCATATGTAAACTGGATTATTACGGCACTTTTTTCAACCGTTTCAGCCTTTGGCAAATTTTGCCTATACAGTAAATTGTATGGCTATACGGCACGATTGTACTATTTTTTCCGTTACGTGTACCGTATTCTTTTAGATGTCAAATTTCAGGTTTTTTTTTTTTTTTTTTTGTTTCTCAACTGCACTTTTAGCGTTTATTGTTTTTTTATTATTTTATATTCTTCTTTTCAAGTTTGTTTTTCTATATTCTTCTTTTAAAGTTTGTTTTTTTCTATATTCTTCTTTTTAAGTTTGTTTTTACTTTTTTGTTGAGAACATGGGGTGGCTGGCACGTAATGCCGTCCCTTTGGCTGTGGCTACTAGGGTACCACTTCCCAATGTTCATGCGGTGGAGTTTTTCTCGTAATTTTTATTAATTAATTTTTTCACCGCCGGATATTCCGGATTTTTTTATGCACACGTACCCTTACTTTTTGGTTTTCAGGGTTTTTCACTACCGTATATTTCGGATTTTTTTATGCACACGTACCCTTACTTTTTGGTTTTCAGGGTTTTTCACTACCGTATATTTCGGATTTTTTATGCTCCCGTATCCTTGCTTTTTTTTCCAGGACTTCTAAACTCGGGTTTTTACACTCCGTATTTTCGGGATTTATTAAGCTCGGGTTTGCCCACGCGTATCCTAACTTATTATTATTTTTTTCAGGATTTATCCGCGACTTTGGCATCGGGCGCCAGTTACGGTTCCTTAAATTAAAAGGAACCAAAATAGTTTTATTGGACAGCGTGTCCGCTTTATTTGAAGTCAAATATCAACTCAAAAACTTAGATATAAAATTTTCACTATTTATACTAGAATTATGCCTGCGCTGCAACTGCGGTTGACCTAATTTCTATGTGTGCGTTTCTTGTGAAAGCATTTCACCATATCCGAAAATAAGTGATTGTATTGGTGAGTAACTGTCGAATTGGTAAATAGTTTGTTTACTTAAGTTGCATTTTCCCATATGACCCATTTCTGTCATTGTTAGCTCAGCGTTTTAATATTTCGAAAGCATTGTGTGGATGTTTGTGCTATGTCACCATTTAGCGTAGCTGAGTGCCGCTTTGAAGTGGATATGACTTAGGCGGCTGAATTATGATGAGTAGTCATATTTCAGGCGACTTACGAAATTAATTGCTTTTTAGTTGTTTCTTACAGAAAAATGTGTTGACTTTGCATAAATGCATTGCGTTGTAATTTATGGCGTGCGATCGGAGTAGGGTAGGTTAAAGAAATGCAATGCTTGGGAATTTATTTGAGTTGACCGACTTATGAGTGATCATATTTCGGGTAGAATTCTTTAGAATGATTTTGTAAGCAATTATTAAGAAGAATTTATGGCCAATTACTATGAGCTATTTATGGGTGATTATTGGGGAATAATTTATGGGGGTTGGATCGGCTATTTGGTAATAGGCGATCCTGTTTCACGCAATGTAGGTGGTCTTAACTTGTTACAAGTTAACTTACAGCTCGCAGCTACAAGTAATGCCGTTACATACGTACGCACACATATACCAAGCGTGGAGCTGCTAGCAATGCAGTCGCGCACATTCACACATATCCGGCTAGCGTATGCAAGGCGATATGAAACTCTATAGCTAGTGCCGCGTACATATTTGGGGCGCGTGAGAAAGTGAACGTAATTATGAATACGTTGACTCTGCAAAATGTTTACATTCCACAGCCAAACATTTAGAAGTCGGCGTGTGGCTTTGCTGTTGTTAGTGACATGCTCTGATATACTACACCTCTTTTCCAAAAAAAAATCGTGAATACATATGAACGATTTTATAGCTGTGATATATTTAAGTGGTTTTTTTTTCATTTCTACAATTACATAATTTATGAGAGTTTGGGTTGATACTTTTCAGATTTGCTTATCTTTTTTTTTTTACAAAATTTTTCTGTTATGCCTGCTAATTACTTAAGTTACAATTTTTTTTTCGGCTTGTTTATTTAATTTTCAAGTGGACAACACATAACTCATGCTTTTAGATGTTTGTTTACTTGTTCATTCATTCATCTGATGCATTTTACTTTCTTGTGAGTTTATTTAGCTTTGGGACACTTTACATAAGTGTCGGTTTTTTGTTTATGCTATTAACTTACTTAAACGTTTTGTGGAAAAGATTTTCTAATGGTCGAAAAAATTTTATTTTGTAAATTTACGAGAACATTTTAGTCAAAATGAAATTAACTTATTCGAATAGCTTAAGTCTATTTTTATGAATTATGATATTCTTATTGTCATTATTTAAACCTAGGTTTTCTATGTTATAGTGAGTTAAAGTATAATTATTCTTATTATTATCGATATTTACTACTCTATAGGGCCCTTTGTATCTACTATCTAACTTATGACCTGCTTCATTCTTAACTAATACTAAATCTCCTAAATTTATTTCCTTATATTGTAGATTTTTATCAAAATAAAACTTTTGTCTCTCTTTAGCTTCTTTTACTAGCTTATTGGCTCTTTGTTGAGCTATTTGTAATCTAAATTTAATTTTTTTTCGTAAGCCTCATAATTGTATAATGGGCTGATTGTACTTTCTTGTAGGAATTCGTAGGTATGAACCGTGGATGGTGTTGTATTATAACAATATGCAAAATATTTGATATACTCATCCCAATCATCTTTGTTAGTGGATATATAAGAACGGATGTATTCGTTAAAAGTTCTGTGACTACGTTCAACAGTGACCAAGGTTTGATGGTGATATGGGGTAGAAGTCTTGTGCTCAATTTTTAAAAGTTTACACAATTCTTCAAATACGTTGTTTTTGTATTTAGTTCCCATATCAGTTACGATTGTTTTCATACAACCATAAATTAATATAAAGTTTTCAAAAATTGCTTTGGCCACTGTTATCGCGTGTTTGCCCGCAATTGGAATTGCGATCAGATACTTTGTTAAATCTCATACAATTGTGACTGCGTATTCATTTCCTTTTATCGATCTTGGTAGTGGACCGATTGTATCAATTTGCACTATATCGAACGCTTTCGTTGGCATTTCTGTTATAGTCATTGGTTCTTTTAAATTTTTATTTATTTTATTTTGACTACATTTTACGCATTTTTTAATATGATTTCTTATGTCATATTTCATATTTTTCCAATAATATTTCTGTTTTATTTTGTTCGTTGTTCATTGATTCCTGGGTGGCCACCATTAACAGGATCATCGTGATATTTTACCAAGATATTTTTAATTATTTCTTTATTAGTCACATGCATAACCTCCGGAGTTAATGCAATTGTTAAATTTTTGAGAACTTTGGTACCAATTTCTTTAAATGTGCTTACTCGAGTATAATTATTCTTAAACAATATGTCTCCTAAGGTCAACTGTATTTTATTTATTTTCAAATTGTCGGCTTCTTTCATTAGCCTGGCAAAGAATTGACCTAAATCAATTTTCGCCTCAACAATTGAATTATCAATATTTGGATTGCCGGCTTCTGTTGGAAGACTGGCAAAGGATTGACCTGAGTCAACCTTCGCCTCAACAATCATACTATTAATATTTATTTCGCCACAAATTTTCTTTCCCTTCCTGAAATATAATTTCGGAGGATCGACAACGAGCTGGGCTAGCCTTTTAACTTCGCATTTATTAAGCGCTTCATATATTTTTGGGTTCTCATTGTGACATTTTTCTTCATTATTTTTATTATTGGAATTTTTATTAGTTTCCGATCGAGTCGTAACCTTTATTATCTGACATGCTGTTACTGACATGTCTTTCAATGCGTGATAATGCATCCGCAACGTAATTTTCTTTTCCAGCTATGTACTCCACCTCAAAGTCATATTCCTCCAACTCCAATCGAACTCTAGTTAATTTTGATGAAGGGTTTTTCATCGAGAATAAATATGTTAAGGGGCGATGGTCTGTTTTAATTAAAAATTTTCTGCCATAAACGTATGGTCTGAGCCCAATGGATTGCTGCCAGTTCTTTTTCAATTGTTGCTTTGTTACTTTCACCTTTTGTGAAAGCTCTTGACGCGTAGGCAATTGGTAATTGTTTGCCTTCATATTCTTGACTAAGAACTGCGCCACAGGCAAATCCACTGGCATCTGTTGTTATACAAAATTCTTTATTGAAATCTGGATATTGGAAAAGATTTGGGTTTATTAATGCGTCCTTCAAATAGACAAAAGCTTTTTGGCATTCTTCTGTCCAATCGAAGGAAACATTCTTTTTACACAATCGCGTTAAAATTCTGGAGTGGGCTGCAAAATTTGGAACAAATCTTCGGTAATAGTTACAAAATGCTACAAATCGCTTAACTTCGTCTGCATTTTTTGGAATTGGATAATTTAGAACTATTTCAATTTTACTGGGATCAGGTAAAATTCCTTTATTTGTGCATTTATGTCCAAGATATGTAACTTCTTGGTTAAAAAATAAACATTTATCGGGATGTAACTTTAAATTGTATTTTCGGCAAGTTGAAAATACATCTCTCAAATTAGTAATCATGTGTTTTTCGGAGCATCCTAATACTACTAAATCATCCATATAGAGAAAAGCTTGGGATGGTTTAAGGCCCGTAAATGCCAAAGTCATCATTCTTTGAAATGAGTTAGGGGCTACTTTTAAACCATATGGCAATCTTTTGAAGCGATATGTGCCATTGTCTGCTGTAAATGATGTGATGTCCCTAGAGTCTTTGTGTAATTCGATTTGATGGAAGCCAGACATCAAGTCCAAGCATGAAAAATATTTAGTTCTACCTAATTGATTTAGTATATCATCACTTCTTGGCAATGGGAATTTATCTGCGGTTAAATTTTTATTTATTTGTCTGTAATCGACTACTAACCTCCATCTTTTATCGTTTTTTTTCCCGGTAGAGTTTTTTTTGGGTACTAGCAGAACGGGGCTATTGTATTCTGACATATATGGCTCTATAATGTCATCTTCAATTAATTTATTTACGTGTTTACTAATTTCGCTTTTATGAGCTTGTGGGATTCTATAATTTTTTACATAAACGGGATTATCATCTTTCATATGAAATTTTTGCTTGTAAAAATTATTAGTGGTAATGGGTTCTGATTCTAGTGAAAAATGCCTGCGCTGCAACTGCGGTTGACCTAATTACTATGTGTGCGTTTCTGGTGAAAGCATTTCACTATATCCGAAAATAATTGATTGTATTGGTGAGTAACTGTCGAATTGGTAAATAGTTTGTTTACTTAAGTTGCATTTTCCCATATGACCCATTTCTGTCATTGTTAGCTCAGCGTTTTAATATTTCGCAAGCATTGTGTGGATGTTTGTGCTATGTCACCATTTAGCGTAGCTGAGTGCCGCTTTGAAGTGGATATGACTTAGGCGGCTGAATTATGATGAGTAGTCATATTTCAGGCGACTTACGAAATTAATTGCTTTTTAGTTGTTTCTTACAGAAAAATGTTTTGACTTTGCATAAATGCATTGCGTTGTAATTTATGGCGTGCGATCGGAGTAGGGTAGGTTAAAGAAATGCAATGCTTGGGAATTTATTTGAGTTGACCGACTTATGAGTGATCATATTTCGGGTAGAATTCTTTAGAATGATTTTGTAAGCAATTATTAAGAAGAATTTATGGGCAATTACTATGAGCTATTTATGGGTGATTATTGGGGAATAATTTATGGGGGTTGGATCGGCTATTTTGTAATAGGCGATCCTGTTTCACGCAATGCAGGTGGTCTTAACTTGTTACAAGTTAACTTACAGCTCGCAGCTACAAGTAATGCCGTTACATACGTACGCACACATATACCAAGCGTGGAGCTGCTAGCAATGCAGTCGCGCACATTCACACATATCCGGCTAGCGTATGCAAGGCGATATGAAACTCTATAGCTAGTGCCGCGTACATATTTGGGGCGCGTGAGAAAGTGAACGTAATTATGAATACGTTGACTCTGCATGTTTACATTCCACAGCCAAACATTTAGAAGTCGGCGTGTGGCTTTGCTGTTGTTAGTGACATGCTCTGATATACTACACCTCTTTTCCAAAAAAAAATCGTGAATACATATGAACGATTTTATAGCTGTGATATATTTAAGTGGTTTTTTTTTCATTTCTACAATTACATAATTTATGAGAGTTTGGGTTGATACTTTTCAGATTTGCTTATCTTTTTTTTTTTACAAAATTTTTCTGTTATGCCTGCTAATTACTTAAGTTACAATTTTTTTTCGGCTTGTTTATTTAATTTTCAAGTGGACAACACATAACTCATGCTTTTAGATGTTTGTTTACTTGTTCATTCATTCATCTGATGCATTTTACTTTCTTGTGAGTTTATTTAGCTTTGGGACACTTTACATAAGTGTCGGTTTTTTGTTTATGCTATTAACTTACTTAAACGTTTTGTGGAAAAGATTTTCTAATGGTCGAAAAAATTTTATTTTGTAAATTTACGAGCTAACATTTTAGTCAAAATGAAATTAACTTATTCGAATAGCTTAAGTCTATTTTTATGAATTATGATATTCTTATTGTCATTATTTAAACCTATGTTTTCTATGTTATAGTGAGTTAAAGTATAATTATTCTTATTATTATCGATATTTACTACTCTATAGGGCCCTTTGTATCTACTATCTAACTTATGACCTGCTTCATTCTTAACTAATACTAAATCTCCTAAATTTATTTCCTTATATTGTAGATTTTTATCAAAATAAAACTTTTGTCTCTCTTTAGCTTCTTTTACTAGCTTATTGGCTCTTTGTTGAGCTATTTGTAATCTAAATTTAATTTCTTTTTCGTAAGCCTCATAATTGTATAATGGGCTGATTGTACTTTCTTGTAGGAATTCGTAGGTATGAACCGTGGATGGTGTTGTATTATAACAATATGCAAAATATTTGATATACTCATCCCAATCATCTTTGTTAGTGGATATATAAGAACGGATGTATTCGTTAAAAGTTCTGTGACTACGTTAAACAGTGACCAAGGTTTGATGGTGATATGGGGTAGAAGTCTTGTGCTCAATTTTTAAAAGTTTACACAATTCTTCAAATACGTTGTTTTTGTATTCAGTTCCCATATCAGTTACGATTGTTTTCATATAACCATAAATTAATATAAAGTTTTCAGGAGCAGCTCCAGGGTTTCCCCTTCCGTGCTGGTCCAGGATCCGTCAGGTTTCCGCAAATAGCTGATGGCTGTTTGACTTTTCGAGAGGACTCGTCTAAGTATCGCTGTGTCGTCGACCTTTTCGCCGCCAGTGCAGAAATTTCTCCACGAGGTTCTCTTCGCCTGTCTCAGAGCCTTTTTGTAGGCTCTTAGTTTAGCTTTATATTCGTGCCAATGAGGCTCAGAGCCGAGGCTCTTGGCCTTGTTATATTGTTTCCGGCTTGATTTGCGGAGCGAGTCCAAATCATAGGACCACCAATGTGGCCTGTGTTTACCGCGTGGTTTTGGCACTGGACAAGCCTTTCCTAGAGCATTTGAGAGCGCCGATGTAAATGTAGTAACAAGATCCTCTAGCTCCTCTACTGATGAGGGGGCTTGTGAGGGCAGCACTGGGAGGTCTCTGCCTAATATTTCATTGTGTAACTGCCAATTTGTGTTACGTGGATTGCACTTCATGATTGGTTGTTCTACAATAAAGTCTAAAACCATTTCTATGTACCGATGGTCAGAAAATGAATGCTCATCAAGAACACGCCATTTTCTGACCCACTCATAAGCGCCTTCGCTACAAACAGTGAGGTCTATAACCTCCCTACCAGCTTTAGTGATAAGAGTAGGCTCATTACCCACGTTGCAAATTACCAGGTTGGTTGTTAAGAGGTAATCAAACAGAGACTCGCCCCTGGCATTGATATCGGAACTCCCCCTTTGGACATGGTGAGCATTAGCGTCCGCTCCAATAATAAGATTACCCGTGCAGAAATTTGACACCAGGTCTTTCACCTCCGTTTGTGGTGGGGGTTCTTCGGCGTCGTAGGGCATATAGACCGACGCAACCGTCAGGCGGGTGCTGTCGACCGTTAGACTGATAGCGGTAATATCACCATTGGTGTAGTTAGGTAGGAGAAAGGAGTTCAACTCAGACTTGCCCAAAATACACGTTCTGACTTTGCTCTCCTCGCTGGCTCGAATGAGCTTGAATCCCTTAGTCCCCAATCCGCAGATTCTCGAGCTATTGACCCAGGGTTCTTGGATGAGGATCACATCCACGTCGCCTTTAGAAAGACGACTACTTAAAGCAGCCGAAGCCACTTTAGATTTGTGCAGGTTTATCTGAATCACCACCAACATGAGAGCGCTAAGACTTCCCTGCCGTCCCCATATCGTCGAGGTCTGCCCCGTCCCGAAGGCTGTCTCTCAACGACGAGTTGTTCAGAGCAACTGTAACGGCTAGGAGATGTCTCTTGGGAGTCCAGACCCGTAGTTGCCATCGCGGTCGCTCCTTTTGCCGAAAGCCCATTTACTGCTTCTCTTTCCTTTGGATCTCTGAGGCCAGGTCGTGAGCCCATTGCCACAAACGTTGAGAGACTGGTTTTCATCCAGCGGTTGATGGAAGTTCATCATGCGCCGTTGTCCGCTTAGCTGCGTAGGCAGCCGCACTGGTGCTGGCTCGCATGAAGTCACTCTTACTTGATAGAGATTTGTAGGTTGACCAACCCGTAGTTGTCATCACTGTCAGTTCCCCGGTTGATTTTGAAGTGGAGGTTGTCCTCCGACGTTGTGTTTTCGCAAGCTCTCTAGTCTTTTTTAGCTATGATAATCTTTTAATAGTTAAGTTGCAACGCTAATTTTTTGCAAGGCTTATTTCTCATCAATTACTAACTTAACACAATTTTTTGGTTAACAATAAGTGAGGGGTTTAGAATATGAAGGTGTATGTCTGTCGTAGGAGGCGACTAAAATCGACATCTACCCCGGCAACGGGTCAACGAAATTCCTTTTTCTTTGTTCAAATCTAGCTGCCTCAATTTGAAATTGATTAGTTATTACAACATTTTTCTAATCCTAGGAAAGAAAACTTTAAGAATGTTCAAATGTAAACAATTGCGCTACGCCTGGGACAATCAGACAAAATCTTTTATCAAATTGAGGGGACTCGATGTAAATGTACCCAGCGCGTATTTCCACCAACAAAAGGGCTTATCAACGCTGGAGCGGTTATCTCGGCGTTTAGCTTATGGGCCGAATGAAATAAGTATCCCTTATAAGAAGCTGAGAACGTTATTGGTTTTGGAGATGCTGAATCCTTTCTATGTTTTTCAACTATTTTCTGTTGCATTGTGGTTCACATATGATTATTATTACTATGCGTGTGTAATATTGATCATGTCTATATTTGGAATAGCAATGTCAATAATCCAAACTAAAAAGGTGTGTATACTAAACTTATATTGTTTTGTGGAGTTCAAATACATATGAGCAAATGTGACGTAGTGTTGATTTTTTGCAAAAAAAAAAAAAAAATTAAACACCGAAGCACAAGAATAACTCTTTTTCTGGTACTTTGGTAGATAATGACGAGCTTAGGTTCATCGCTCTAAATCGTCTTTCATAATGCCTCAACAAGATATAGTCAATAGATCGGAGATAATATATATAAATTCAAGTCGCAGTTTTTATTACAAATTTATTTAAACACTACTTCTCCGATTTTGTTGAATTTTAGAGATATCATCATCATCATTTATTGGCGCTTAACCGCCTAAGCGATTTTGACCGTTGCCTATCAAAGCACGACAGTCATTCCTTTTTAGCGATAACTGACTCCAATTGGAAACCCCAAGGTAGTTCAAGTCATCTCCCACCTGTTGTTTCCATCTCAGTCGAAGCCTCCCCCTTCTTCTGCTGCCGAATTCAGGTGACGATAGGAAAACCTTCTGTGCTGGAGCTTCTTTGTCAATTCGCATAACATGACCCAGCCAGCGGAGCCTTTGACCTTTAATACGCTGGACTATGGTCAGATCTGCGTAAAGCTCGTGCAGCTCATCGTTAAATTTCCTTCGATACTCGCCGTTGGCATCACGGGAAGGACCATACATCTTCCGGAAAACTTGTCTTTCAAATACTCCAAAGGCCATCCCATCTTCTCTTGACATTGACCATGAATCTGAGCCATAAATCAGGACAGGTATGATGAGAGACTTATAGAGCGTGATCTTTGTTTGTCGAGAGAGGACTTTACTTCTCAATTACCTCATCATCATCATTTATTGGCGCTTAACCGCCTAAGCGATTTTGGCCGTTTCGTATCAGAGCACGCCAGTCATTCCTTTTTAGCGATAACCGACGCCAATTGGAAACCCCAAGGGAGTTCAAGTCATCCTCCACCTGTTGTTTCCATCTCAGTCGAGGCCTCCCCCTTCCTCTGCTGCCGAATTCAGGCGACGGTAGGAAAACCTTCTGTGCTGGAGCTTCTTTGTCCATTCGCATAACATGGCCCAGCCAGCGGAGTCGTTGGGCTTTAATTCGCTGGACTATGGTCAGATCTGCGTAGAGCTCGTACAGCTCATCGTTAAATTTCTTCGATACTCGCCGTTGGCATCACGGGAAGGACCATAAATCTTCCGGAGAACTTTTCTCTCAAATACTCCAAGGGCCATCTCATCTTCTCTTGACATTGTCCATGAATCTGAGCCATACATCAGGACAGGTATGATGAGAGACTTATAGAGCGTGATCTTTGTTCTTCGAGAGAGGACTTTACTTCTCAATTGCCTACTCAGTCCAAAGTAGCACTTGTTGGCAAGAGTGATTCTCCGCTGGATTTCTAGACTGATATTATTTTCGGTGTTAATACTGGTTCCCAAATAGACGAAGTCTCTCACAGTTTCAAATTTGTAACTATCAACAGTGACATGGCTGCCAAGGCGCAGGTGCGCCGATTCTTTCTTTGATGACAGCAAATACTTCGTCTTGTCCTCGTTCACGGCAAGACCCACTTTTTTCGCTTCCTTATCCAGTCCAGAGAAGGCAGCGCTTACGGCGCGGTTGTTAAGGCCAATGATATCAATATCATCGGCATACGCCAGCAATTGCACGCTCTTGTAAAAGATTGTACCATTGCGGTTTAGCTCTGCTGCTCGAATTATCTTCTCCAGCATCAGATTGAAGAAATCGCACGAAAGGGAGTCGCCCTGTCTGAAGCCTCGTTTGGTTTCAAATGGCTCAGAGAGGTCCTTCCCGATTCTGACGGAGCTGTTGGTTTGCTCATCGTCATTTGGCAAAGCCGTATAAGCTTGCAGGGAAGTCAAATTCAGACATGGCGGCATACAGGCAACTCCTTTTTACGCTGTCAAAAGCGGCTTTAAAATCGACAAAGAGATGGTGAGTGTCGATTCTCTTATCATGGGTCTTCTCCAGGATTTGGCGTATCGTGAAAATCTGGTCGATGGTAGACTTACCAGGTCTAAAGCCACACTGATAAGGGCCAATCAGTTTGTCAACGATGGGCTTCAGTTTTTCACACAATACGCTAGAAAAACCCTTATATGCGATATTAAGAAGACTGATTAGCGGGATCGCCTTTCTTGTGGATTAGGCAGAGCACACTTAAGTTCCAATCTGGAGGCATGCACTCGTCTGACCATATTCTGCATAAGAGCTGATGCATGCTTTTTACCGGCTCTTCGCCTCCGTTTTTGAACAGCTCGGGGGTAGTCCATCTTTTCCAGGCACTTTGTTGTTTTTAGCCGGGATATAGCTATCCTCACTTCGTCATAGTCAGGTGGTGGGACGACTTTTCCGTCGTCAGGGATTGGGGTATCGGGTTCGGCGTCGCCCTCGCAGGTTACCAGGTCGCCATTATTGTCCTGTTAGTAACTTGCCACGGTCTTAAAACTTTCCGTCATCCGCCGGATCTTTTCATAGGATTTGCGGGCATCATTCCTGTCAGCCAGCATTTCAAGCTCCTCATACTCACGCCTTTCGGGCTCATTTTTATTTTTTCTGAGAAGGCATCTTTCTTCCTTCTTTGCTTCACGATAGCGTTGCCATACACTGCGGGTTGCGCCCGTTCGCAATGTCTCCTGGTAGCCAGCGTCCTTTTTTTCGAGGCAGTTTTGCATTCCTCGTCGTAGAGAAGCCTCAGAGCGTTCATTGTAGCATACCTCTGAAGTTCAGCGCAAAGTTTTGAGGTTGCAAGTGTCAGCCGAGGTTTACAATGTATTTGAGGCTTAACAAAAACAACGCCCCCACTAACTTTACTGAAAAAACGAAATTCGGAGATACTCTTTTACCTCAATTGCAAATTTTGTATAAAATTTATAATTGTTTTTTTTTTAGATAGATCTAAAAATCGTTAGGCCAATCCTAAAATTTGATCCAATTCCGTCAATTGGTTCACGAACTAGAAAATAATAAAAAAATGCAATTTTCAAAATGCCCAAAATTCAAAAATTCATAACTAAAAAAATTTACCACTATGGGTGAAATAAAAAAATAAGACTTATTTTCCATTCTCAGCAGAAACAAATATAGTGGGCATTTTTGAATTTTAGTGCTAAATTTCATATGGAATGACCCATATGCTTAAAATTCGCCTTGAATCGTTTATATCACTGAATTCCATGTAAATTGTTATAAACCAAGATCCCAGGGCCGCCAGACATCACTTATTTGCTGATGGATGAAACCAATACTGCTGCATAGTCCTCCCCGAATCTAGAACGAATGAGAAAATTTCAAAGCGGTACCTAGGTCTCGGGCCTGAAAGCGGGGGTCAAAGTTGCAAAAAAATGGCCCTAACTTCACTTATTTTCTGATGCATGATTTTCACATATTTGTCGTAGATTACCACCCCGCGTCAGTAGTAAGTGTTGTTAGACCCATACCGTGGGCTAGGCTCCAGCCAGACACCCAAGCTCGCGGATTTTCCTATGGAAATTAATTCCGTTCTAATAATTTATGGGATTTGGCCAACTTTGGCTGCTTTTAACTAACCAATTTTTTCGAATTTTTTGTACAACGCTGCCCTCAAGTATTATCAAGCATTTTTAGACATCGTCCCATGGCAAAAACTTCAGCCAGCCACCTCAAAACTCGGGAATTTTCATAATTTTCACTGCGCTTTAACATGTTTCAGCGGGTTGGTCCCACTTTGGCTGCCTTCAAATAGCGGATCTTTACACACGTGTCACAGGATACTACGCTTAAGTAGAAGCAGGCATTTCCAGCCATGATCCCATGACAAAAACTTCAGCTAGACACCTCAAAGTTCGGGAACTTTTCTGTTCCTATTGCTTCGCTTTCTCTTGTTCAATCAAGTTTGTCCAACTTTTACTGCTTTTAAATGACGGATCTTTACACATGTGTCATAGGACACTACCCTCAAGTATTAACATGTATTTTAAGCCTTCGTCCCATGGCAAAAACTTCAGCCCGACACCTCAAAACTCGGGAATTTTTGTAATACTTACAGCGATTTCAATTGTTTAAGCGAGTTTGTTCAATTTTGGCTATGTTTAAGTGGCAGATCTTCGCAAATGTGTCGTAAAACACTACCCCTAAGTAGTATCAGGCATTTCCAGACTTCATCCCATGAAAAAAACTTCAGCCAGACACTCCAAAGCACGGGAACTTTTCATAATTTTTAATGCGCTTTCACATGTTTGAGCGGGTTGGTCCTACTTTGGCTGCTGTTAAAGGATCTTTTCACATGTGTCGTAGAAGACTACCCTTAAGTGGTATCGGGCATTTTTAGACTTCAGTGACAAGTGAAATCGCTGTAAGAATTACAGAAATTCCTGAGTTTTGAGGTGTCTGGCTGAAGTTTTTGCCATGAGACGAAGCAGTAAAGGTTGGTCAAATTTGATTGAACAAGAGAAAGCGAAGTAATAGGAACAGAAAAGTTCCCGAACTTTGAGGTGTCTAGCTGAAGATTTTGTCATGGGATGATGTCTGGAAATGACTGCTTCTACTTAAGGGTAGTGTTCTGTGACACGTGTGTAAAGATCCATTTTTTAAAGGAAGCCAAAGTGGGACCAACCCGCTGAGACACGTGAAAGCGAAGTAAAAATTATGAAAATTCCCGAGTTTTGAGTTTTCTGGCTGAAGTTTTAGCCACGGGACGATGTCTAAAAATGCTTGATAATACTTGTTCCTTTCTGTCCAAATATGCAGACACCGGCATATTTGTTTGCATGAAATTCTAGAACAAGCAAAAGCGCTGAGTAGTGATTGCGTCATTTCAACGTTCACGGCCCCTAGTAAGTGTGCCATTGCCGGCGTCAGCACTGCGATCGCTGGTGTCAGCAGTTGCAACAGCTGGCGACCTATTACGGTAGTCAGCAACTTTAGTTACTAGCGACCTAGAACGATAGACTGCTTACTAGTGACCTGGTTTTGCCAAAGTCAAGACCAATGCACTAGTCAGCGTAAATTTAAGACCTAGTTAGTATATAAACCACAAACTTAGAAATAAAAATTAAGAAATGAATGAATTGGATTCAACAACTCACCTTTCATTTATTTATTTTTCGCTACGACAATTAGGTTCAATTGCCTTTTATTGTCAACCCTCTCGTCTTGGTGATACCCCCTAGTCGAAACCTACCAACCATTTATCTCAAAACGTGGATTGGCACCTAAGCCTTTCCATCCGACATCATTATCAGGACGGCAAAACAGCCGACTCCAAACATTTGGTGACCCCTCAATTTACAATACCAATCATTGGGTTACGCAGCCATTTGGTAATTCCGAACCCGAAACCTCTTGAGCAACAACGCCAGCAGCCTCTGGACACAGTGCCACGAACTTCTTCCTCACCCTCAATCTTGCCACTTCACTTGGCCAATATCGTCAAATTCTCGGAATCAATTTCGATATGGCCACAATGGATTCATTGACAACCTCACAAAGATCAACGGGAGAGCTGATTGAAACCATAATTCGTAATTTTAAAAAGGATTCAGCAGCGAGGAAAACACCTGAGCGCCTCGAACGCTTAGATATAGCATGGGCCGAATTTGAGGTAACGGACAATAAAAACCCGTTGCCTGGCAGAGGTGGATCTCAGCCACCAATATTTCACTACCGGATATTAAAACAAAATATCCGAGTTGACATCGAAATACAAGGAGGTACTGGAGTCCGGCATGACGGACCTGCCAAAACTCACACAGAGGAAAAGGAAACGCAAGGTCTCGACAAACCCACGAGACTTCTGGAAACCAGAACTTAAATCCTGAAAAATCCAAAGCCGGCCCTCGAGCAATGTCCTCTATCAATTCAGCTATCAGAAGGCAAAATGTTATGATCGCCTCACTAAAACGACTCCTCGCGATGGACCCCACGGCGGCCAACATGAGGCTTAAAGAAAAACTGTGGGAGCAAATCCAAGAGATGCACTTCTCGATAGAGCAAGGCAGCATTGAACCAACAACGGATGGGTATGACATGGAAGCATACACGGCTGTCGAAGCGGCAGCCTATGCAAACTTCAACATGACAACAAATACGTCAGAGCAAAATGGGGAAATGGTAAAAAAAAACATTCATCTTCCGAAAATGACTATCCCCAAATTCAATGGAGAATATTTAAAATGTATATCGTTTTTCGACCTCTTCTCCCAACTGGTAGATAATCAGCCGATTCCCACAGTTCAAAAACTGTTTTACCTAAAATCGAATCCCCCTCGTGAAGGGTGGATACCTTGCCGCGGTACGAGGGCTTAAGTCGATAGCCACAGGGCTACGCTGCCCTTGTGATCATAGCTCCGTACGGCACTTCATCACGAGAGCAGCCTAGCCTCTCTGGCGCGACGACAAAGATCTTCCCCCTCCCAATCCAGGGTGTTATGCGAAACCGTGCCCATTGGACGTTTGCAGCCGGGAGGCAAATCGTGGCTGTATTTGAACGGAGCCTCTCTGACACCGGGTCGCCTCAGAGAGTAAGCATGGCCTTACCGCGGTACGGGGCTCTGCCGCGGCGGACGACACATTTTCCCCTACTCTTCCCTTGACCCTAAGCTGGCCTTGTCCGGCGATGGGTCGTACGAACAAGATGAACTCGAATAACTTGAATAAAACCGAAAAATCTAAAAAACAAACAACGCCAAATTTCACTCCTCAGCAAAGGAGAGCTATGGAGGAGCAGGCGAGGAAGCAACAACAACGCCGGAGGACAACCTCCGTTCCACAATCAAGGGGGGGATCGACAGCGATGGCAACTACGAGTCGGTCAACCAACCCTCTATCGAATAAGATTGACTTGATGGGAGCTAGCACCAGTGCGGTTGCCAACGCAGCTAAGCGGACAACGGCGGATGCTAAACTCCCATCAACCGCTGATATGAAAACCAGTATCTTTACGTCTGTGGCAGCGGTCTCACGACCTGGCCTCGGAGTTTCGAAGGAGAAGGAAGCTGCAACTGAGATGTCGGCAAGGAGAGCGACCGCGATGGCAACTACGGGTCCGCACTCCAGGGAGACATCTCCCCGCCGCTTCACATACCACGAGAAAAGATTGGCTGCAAAGATCCTGAAGAGGTATGAAGGGGTACCGCAGGAATCACTGTCGCCGAATTCCAGTAAATCTGTAGAGCTAGCGAAAGCTGTGATACCGGATTTCCAAAATTCTTACATGCCAAAGAGGTTAAAAGTTAACCCTTTCAAGCGCCAGAGATCGGATCTGGAGTTTATTCCCCCTCCCAAGCGGCATCAGAATACCTCTGGAGCGGGCAAACTAAGCTTTGCTGAGGTAACCAAGGACAGGATCCTTATAGGCGTCCTTGACCGAGGCAATGACCGTCTGGCCATCCCCAAGGACCGGTGGCGTTACGTGCGAAATGAACTCGGCAACATTCTTCTCAACGTTGCTCCGGAGTTTCCGGGTAGTTCGGCACGAGTAACGGATGCGGGTTGGCACCAGGGTCAAATTAAATTACTCGCATGCGAGGATGCAAAAACCGTAGCACTGTACAAGGCAGCAGCTGCTAAACTGGGTGAAGTCTACCAGGGCGCAAAGATAGAGGTCGTCGACTGGAAGGACATTCCAGCTCGTCCAAGGGCAAGGGCGTGGATTCCGGCCATCCCTGACGAACCCGAGAGAATACTCGGGATGCTACGGCTAATGAATCCGTCCCTCCCAACGCATGACTGGAGTGTCAATCTGGTCGGGGATGCGGTAGGGCCCGACAGACAGGTGGTGTTCACCATGAATAAAGAGTCAATCGAGCCCCTCAAAAGGTGCAATGGCCTAGTACACTACAGCGTAGGCCAGATCGTTATCCACGTATATCGTGGTGATGCTCAGCGCGCTGCCTTCTCGGCTGCTCCGGGGGAACCGGAAAACTTATTACCAGAAGAGGAAGCGGAGGATTCCGATGCGGAAAGCATGTTATCCGCCACGTCCCTTGGCGATAGTGCTGTGAACAACTCGGAGATGGAGGACAGCCTACAGGACGAGGAAGTCCTCGACGTCACGGTGGTAGCAGCCAACGCTGAGCGACTAACATCTAACGCTACAGGCAGCAGGACTCCTGCAACGCCACATCGGGCAGTTAATCGGAACAACTCGTCGTTGATAGGCAACCTCCGGGATGGAGCAAACCTCGACGATATGGGGACGGCAGGGAAGTCTGTGCGCTCTCATGTTGGTGGTGCTTCAGATTAATTTGCACAAATCTAAAGTGGCTTCGGCTGCTTTAAGTAGTCGTCTTTCTAAAGGCGACGTGGATGTGGTCCTCATCCAAGAACCCTGGGTCAATAGCTCGAGAATCTGCGGATTGGGGACTAAGGGCTTCAAGCTCATTCGAGCCAGCGAGGAGAGCAAAGTCAGAACGTGTATTTTGGTCAAGTCTGAGTTGAACTCCTTTCTCCTACCTAACTACACCAATGGTGATATTACCGCTATCAGTCTAACGGTCGGCAGCACCCGCCTGACGGTGGCGTCGGTCTATATGCCCTACGACGCCGAAGAACCCCCACCACAAACGGAGTTGAAAGACCTGGTGTCAAATTTCTGCACAGGTAATCTTATTATTGGAGCGGACGCTAATGCTCACCATGTCCAATGGGGGAGCTCCGATATCAATGCCAGGGGCGAGTCTCTGTTTGATTACCTCTTAACAACTAACCTGGTAATTTGCAACGTGGGTAATGAGCCTACTTTTATCACTAAGACCCGCAGGGAGGTCATAGACCTCACTATCTGTAGTGAAGGCGCTTATGAGTGGGTCAGAAAATGGCGGGTTCTGGAAGAACATTCATTCTCCGACCACCGTTACATAGAAATGGTTCTAGACTTTATTGTAGAACAACCTATTATGAAGCGCAATCCACGTAACACTAATTGGCAGTTACACAATGAAATATTAGACAGAGACCTGCCAGTACTGCCCTCACAGGCCCCCTCATCAGTAGAGGAGCTGGAGGATCTTGTTACTACATTTACATCGGCGCTTTCAAATGCTCTAGGACAGGCTTGTCCAGTGCCAAAACCACGCGGTAAACACAGGCCACATTGGTGGTCCTACGATTTGGACTCGCTCCGCAAATCATGCCGGAAACAATTTAACAAGGCCAAGACCCTCGGCTCTGAGCCTCACTGGCACGAATATAAAGCTAAACTAAGGGCCTATAAAAAAGCTCTGAGACAGGCGAAAAGGACCTCGTGGAGAAATTTCTGCACTGGCGTCGAAAAGGTCGACGATACAGCGAGACTTAGACGAGTTCTCTCGAAAAGTCAAACAGCCATCAGCTATTTGCGAAAACCTGACGGATCCTGGACCAGCACGGAAGAGGAAACCCTTGAGCTGCTCTTGAATACACATTTTCCGGGGAATCTGCATGACGCACCACTAGCATCTGCAACAAACCTGGCAGTAAATATACCCATCACTGAGGAAAGGGTAAGGTGGGCAGTTAAGAGCTTTGAACCGTATAAGGCTGCCGGGCCGGACGGGATTATCCCCGCGCAACTTATAAACACGTTGGAGACATCAGCTAAATGGCTGGTATTTCTCTTCACAGCCTGCCTGGCTCTCAACCACATTCCGGGCTCCTGGAGAAGCGCCACGGTAGTGTTTATCCCTAAGGCTGGGAAGGCATCCCACTACGAGCCAAAAGATTACAGACCGATCAGTCTCTCGTCCTTTGTACTCAAAACCTTTGAGAGGATACTAAGCGAGTACCTTTCAACGACTATTGATAGCAACCTTATCTCTAGCTATCAGCATGCATACACCAAGAGTAAATCAACAGAAACTGCTCTGCACAGCCTAGTATCTGTCATTGAGAAATCGCTGTGTGAAAAGGACTACTGCCTCGTGGCCTTCTTAGACATTGAGGGGGCTTTCAACAATATAAGCCCGGAGGCGATCAACTCCGCTCTAACTAATCTGGGCGTAGATAGACCTCTAACTGGTTTAATTGACCAACTTCTAAGAGGAAGGAAAATAGCTTCTTCACTTGGTACGGTCGAGTTATCACGCTATGTCACAAGGGGAACGCCCCAGGGTGGTGTTCTTTCCCCGCTTTTATGGAACCTCACAGTCAACTCGTTGCTACGGGACACAAGCTGGGGGGGCGGGAAGATAGTGGCATACGCAGACGATTTAGCTATTGCATTCAGAGGCAAGTTCCCACAAACTCTGTGTGACCTGATGCAAGTAGCACTGCGAGAGGTTTCGAGGTGGTCCTCTCGCTGTGGACTTAGTATCAACCCGGGGAAAGTGGAACTTGTCCTCTTCACCAACCGGTACAAAATACCGCCACTAAGCCTACCAGAACTAGATGGCACGCGCCTGGGCTTGTCGGATAAGGCCAAGTTTCTAGGCATAGTTCTGGACAGGAAACTGAATTGGAAGGAGAATGTTCTTCAGCGCCAGAAGAAAGCTTGCATCGCTCTTTACACATGCAAAAGAGCCATTGGCAAAAAATGGGGGCTCAGCCCTAGAATATGCAGTTGGATCTACACGGCCATCATTCGCCCAATCATGCTGTATGGAGTCGTCGTATGGTGGCCGGCACTGAGCAAGACAACATACCTGAATCTGTTGCGGAAAGTCCATAGATCCAATATGATCTGTATAAGCGGTGCGCTAAGGACAACGCCCAACGAAGCCCTCCAGGCCATTCTGGGCATTTTGCCACTTGATCTGGAAGGGTTTCGGTCAGCGGCGGCATCAGCTCTGCGCCTAAGAGAAACCTCCAGTTGGGGTGCGGGTACTATTGGACACTCCAGTATTCTGGAATCTTACAGCTTTCTCCCTCTAAGCACAGATCGTTGTGCGACCACTACAGTCGGGGATAGCTGCTTCAAAATAAACATTCCCAGCAGAGAAGACTGGGAGAGGACGGATTGGTGTCCCGACACAAATGGTGGCACTTCCATATACACCGACGGCTCGAAGTTGGACGGCAGAGTTGGAGGAGGGGTTTATTCAAGGGATTTGGACCTTGAGCTCTCCTTCAGACTACCTGATCATTGTAGCGTCTTCCAGGCGGAAGTCTCGGAAATCCGGGACGCCGCGGCCTGGTTAAGCAAACGTGTTATCGGAGGAGATATCACTATTTTCAGCGATAGCCAGGCGGCAATCAAATCCCTTGGCTCATACACGTTCAACTCTGAACTGACGCTCAGCTGTCGTCGATCTCTTCAGGAGATGGCCCAACAGAACCGCGTAAACCTCATATGGGTCCCGGGACATAGGGACATTGAGGGAAACTGTAAGGCAGACGAGCTTGCCAGGCAGGGCACGACCAAGCAGGTTCTTCGGGATAAAGAGCGCTTAGGTATGCCGTTTGCCACATGCAAACTAATGCTGAAGGAGCACACACTCCGTCAAGCCAACGAAAGATGGCTGCAATCCCCAGGGTGTCGGATATCGAAACAAACCTGGCCAAAATGGGATCTTAAAAGGTCTAGACGCATTTATGCCCTAACTAGGAGGGAAATCTGCATATTGATAGGGGTATTAACCGGTCACTGCCTCATTGGTAGGCATGCAGAAAGGCTAAGTGTGCCCTACCGACGATGCTGCAGGAGTTGCAAAGATGATGAGGAGGAGGAAACGGTGGAGCACCTCATCTGCAACTGTCCGGCCTTAAGCGGCGTGAGAACGCGCTTTTTGGGAGTTCCGTTCCTAGATAGTCTAAGCCAGATCGCGGAACTGGACATAAAGGACTTGATGGGCTTCATAAAGTCATCTAAGTGGTTCGAGGAGGAGTAACGGTGTCGGTTTAGGAGTGTCAGTCCCGGGATTCTGCTATGTGGAAAATCCCAACAACTCAGGGATTTTCCATATAGCTGGGTCCCGGGGCTGACTTTCCTTGTGTTGGTGGTATCACAACGGGCCTTCAAAACTGGCCTAAGTGTGCCTCTGCGGCAGCCACTTGAACCTACCTACCTAAAATCGAATCTGAGTGGGGAGGCCGAACAGCTAATAGGCCACCTATCAGCCACCGCCGAAAATTACGAAACGGCATGGAAGCTGTTGCAAAACCGATATAACAACAAACGGGTCCTTTTAGCATCCATCATGAACCCACTACTGGAACAACCAATAATTACAGCTACGTCCACGTCAATAAAAAGGTAACACGATGTGACAAAGGAATGCTTGCATGCATTAGAAAACATGGGGATCCCTACATCAACTTGGGCCCCATCTTAATACAGACGCTCGTAAAAAAATCGGATCGGGGAACGCACATTTCAAACCCAAAGGAAGTTCAGGGACTAAACAACTTCCTCGACTTCCTTCAAACCCGCTTTCAATCAATGAAAGCAATGGGTCAGAAGGGGAAATTTGTTCCAAAAACATGTGCTCCCGCCACCGAACCAAAGGAAAGAGAACCATCCTGCTCAATCTGCCACAATGGAAGTCACCCATTATTCCGGAAACTAGAAGAAACTCATCAAGGCCAAGCCTGAGTCGTGAGGGTGAGCCCAAAACCGGGAGCACATCAGCAGCACCAGCGGAAGTGACCAAAAAAAGGACGTCAGAAGCTGCCTCCGCGGCATCCACCACATCACGAAATTCTGAAGTAGCACTCACCGCGACGGACAAAGGGGGACCGAAGTCATACGTCCTATTGAGCACAGCAGTAGTTATAATCAAAACGTACGTCACAGAAGTTGAATGCCGCGCTTTTTTAGACTCATCGTCACAGGTAAACTTCATAACAGAACACCGGGTAAAACGGCTTGGGCTACCACTAGGGATGTCAATTTTTCGGGTTTTGGCCGTCCCGGGATTTTCGGGATATGCTTTTACAAATCCCGGGATCCCGGGATTAGGGATTCGTTATTTCTAACAGGTTTGCTTCAAAAAGACTGGAGAAAATGTTTGTGAAACTGTCAATTTTTAAATAAATAACAAATAAAATTAATTAAATTTATTTATCCCTTATATTTTTTATTTACTTTTAATGTATTTCATTTGAATAAAAAAAAATAACACACTTCAATAGAAAGTTATAAAATATAAATAACTTATTATGTTTAAGTATAAATGCACTTAAACATTTTGATATACGTACATACAAACATTATCACATACAAATATGATAAGGTGCATCAGCCTATCTACACACATAAATATGTAAAACTATAACTATAAATAATCAGTATGCTATTTTAATAAACTAGTTCGTCTTACAAACGCACTCAAATAAGTTGATTTTAATTCAACAAGCTGAACCACTTCCCCCCACCAGTGGGAAGAGGTTGTCAGTTAATAATATTAACATATTAAGTATTCTTTTTTTTTGTAGTTGAACTCCTACATTAATATAAATGTATTAAACAGTTTAATAATGGTAAGTATTAATTAAAAAGTAAAAAAAAATTTGGTACATTCAGCGCGCCTCTTCCCAGCCAGCAAGATACCTTACATTTTACGAACATTGCGTTTTACGAGCTATTCTCGAATCAGCAACAACTAAAAACACAAGCTTTTTTTATTTTGTCAAAAAAAATAAAAATTTAAATTTCAAATTCAATATTTTGAAAATACGAAGTACGTTTATGATCAACAAACGGACGTATAGAGATTCATAACAGCCTAACCTAATATAAACGCACGGACTGAGTTTTCTGTCAAAAATGTCTCATGCACATACAACTTGTATGGGAGTAGCCGAATTTGAACGCACTGCCTAAAAAAACCTAACTCAATTTTCAATTTTTGTTTTGCGTGACATTTCGATTTGACGTAAACTCTCAGAGCGCACGTCGTTGACATGTAATTCTTCAATTTGATTGCACAGCTGTGACAACCAGCTACTCACGCACGCACATTTGTTTCGGTTAGCAGCAAAAACGTCGTGCATGTTCGTGCGACAAATTCAGTCCGTGCGTTTATATTAGGTTAGGCTGTAAGCGAGTGCTTCTTCGATACATTTACGAAGCCTCGAGGGCAAAAAACATTTTAAAGCGAAACAGTATTCGTATGCGAATCGAAAAAGTATTCGTAAGCGATATTTTATTAGAGTTTTCTTCGAAAAAACATCCATTTACGAACTCGTTTACGATAATTTTGCTGGCTGGGTTCTTCCTCTAATTTTTAAACATTGCTTTTAAAAAATGATCTTAAAACTATTAAAGCGTTTAATGTTTTGTCTGCGAGTCTTGACCTGAACTTATTGCAAATGTAGCCCGCCGTTGAAAAGCATCTTTCCGCCTCAACACTTGTGGGCTGAATTGCAGACAAATATTTATAAGCTTTTTTCAAAAACATGCCTTTCTCTCCCCCATTAGAGAACAAGTCTATTTCTTTAGATAATTGTAAAGCCATACCATATTTTTTTTATTGGGACAAGTTTGTGTACTTTTCATTAAAAGGTTATTTAATTTTGCTTTTAAATCTGTGGGCTCGCTTATAATTATTTCTTCCGTTTCATTATTTTCGACATCGGTGGAAGCTTGACTTAGTAAAAGTATTTGCTTTAACTCCTCTTTTACAGTGCCCATAGATAAGCTTTCACCGAATCTGTTTGACACAGATGTCCATTCGTCAAAAACTACGCAAAATTTTTCACCTTCTTTTACGAGCTTTTCAATTTCATGTAAAAATCCTACTCTAATATTTTCGTAATAGTTGAGTACAATACTTTGTATAGTGTTTCTGGATTTTGGTAAATCGAAGCCATTACCTCGCATTACATCGCGTAGATCTTGTGATTTGGTGAAAGCTGAAAAAGCAAAACCATCAACAGCCGTCATCCTAGCTAAAGCAGCTTCCATACTCCTCTCCGTTTTATTACTAAAAAATTTATGCAACTTTTGCTGTTTACAAGGTACAGGATTGGCTTCTGGAGCTTTTGTTTTACGGCACACAACAATATTATGTTTTTTCAAATGCGTGTGCAGCCCTTTTGTTGAGCCACCTTTCGTTAATAATATTTGACTGCATTTTTTGCACTGAGCTGACTCGTCGTTGTCGCGCGCAACTAAAAAATAGAACCACACGGAAGACTCCTCTTCCGCCTTTGTTTTATGTGCAACAAAACCTGTACGAAATAAATTTCAATTTCATTACAGTGATTCTTTATTTAATGAAAATGTAATACTTCGTATAAAAATGGATGAGTGCGAGGTATTCCACTTCACCGAAGTTATAAATATATCTATATTTACCTGAAGTGGACGGCTTTTCAGTCATATTTAATTATTCTTATTATTCATCAATCAATTATGCGCGCAAAAATAACAATGAAACCAGCTGATTTCTACGTCAACAGTGTTGTAAACGCTAACCCAAATTTCAGTGTGGTTTCTTTGCTATACAAGAGGGATTTTTCTCACATCCCGAAAATCCCGGGATTGCTGGAACACAATCCCGGGATTTTCGGGAGCTTAAAAAGGGTCGGGATCCCGGGATTTCGGGATCCCGGGATCCCGGGATGACATCCCTAGCTACCACTGAAAACCTCACATGTCAACATCACCGTGACCGGGGCAACTAACACAAAAACACAACATAGAGTGAACGTTGCTTTACATTCTAGAAACACGAGCTTCACAGCACGTATTGAAGCGCTCGGCCTCCCTCGCATCATCTCGTCCCAGCCGTCGCAATTCATTAACACTGAAAAATGGTCACTACCGAAAAATCTTCAGTTAGCGGATCCGAACTTCAATCGCCCTGACAAAATAGATCTACTGTTGGGAGCTGAGCATTATCACCAGCTACTCACAATTGGGTAGATCAAGCTATCCTCGCATCTACCAATAATGCAAAACACTGTACTCGGATGGATTGTGTCTCGAAAACTCAACGATGGAAGCCGAAATGATGCATCCTGTTGATTGCGCTTGGCGGACGAATCCCTAGAAACCTCTATCGCGAAACTCTGGGAATTGGAAGAGGTAAGGTTAGGTTATGTTCAAGTGGCTGCCGTAGAGGCACACCTAGACCAGTACAAAAAGGCCCGTTGTGATACCACCAACACTATTTCGGGATTCTCCACATGGAAGAATGCCGGGACCGACTTTCCCAAACCGACACCGATACTCCTCCTCGAACCATTTAGATGACTTGATGAAGGCCATCAGGTCCTTTCTATCCAGCTCCGCGACCTGGCGTAGGCTAACCAGGAAGGAAACTCCTAAAAAGCGCATTCTCACGCCGCTTAGAGCCGGGCAGTTGCAGATGAGGTGCTCCACCGTTTCCTCCTCCTCATCATCTTTGCAACTCCTGCAGCATCGTCGGCAGGGCACACATAGCCTTTCTGCATGCCTACCAGTGAGGCAGTGACCGGTTAATACCCCTATCAATATGGAGATTTCCCTCCTAGTTAGGGCATAAATACGTCTAGACCTTTTAAGATCCCATTTTGGCCAGGTTTGATTCGATATAATTGATAAAATTGATAAGGGCTGTATTTTTAGTATACAATCAAGTAGTCTGTAAGTTTTTTTGTAATCTAGACTATGAATGGAATTAAATAAATAAATAAATAAATAAATAAATAAATAAATATCCGGCACCCTGGGGATTGCAGCCATCTTTCGTTGTCTTGACGGAATGTGTGTTTGCTTATCTAGGCGGCGGCATCCAGGATTGCCGAAACTTCCGCCTGGAAGAGACTACAATGATCAGGTAGTCTGAAGGAGAGCTCCAGGTCCAAATCCCTTGAATAAAACCGTCCTCCAACTCTGCCGTCCAACTTTGACCCGTGGGTGTATATTGAAGTGCCACCATTTGTTTCGGGACACCAATCCGTCCTCTCCCAGTCTTCTCTGCTGGGAATGTATATTTTGAAACAGTTATCCCCGACTGCAGTCGTCGCACAACGATCTGTGCTTAGAGGGAGAAAGCTTTAAGATTCCAGAAGACGGAAGTGTCCAATAGTACCCGCACCCCAACTAGAGGTTTCCCTTAGGCGCAGAGCTGATGCCGCCGCTGACCGAAACCCTTCCAGATCAAGTGGCAAAATGCCCAGAATGACCTGGAGAGCTTCGTTGGGCGTTGTCCTTAGCGCACCGCTTATACAGATCATACTGGATCTATGGACTTTCCGCAACAGATTCAGGTATGTTTCCTTGCTCAGCGCAGCCACCATACGACGACTCCATACAGCATTATTGGTCGAATGATCGCAGTGTAGATCCAACTGCATACTCTAGGGCTGAGCCCCCATTTGCATGTGTAAAGAGCTATGCAAGCTTTCTTCTGGCGCTTAAGAACATTCTCGTTCCAATTCAATTTCCTGTCCAGAACTATGCCTAGAAACTTGGCTTTATCCGACAAGCCCAGGCGCGTGCCATCTAGTTCTGGTAGGCTTAATGGTGGTATTTTGTACAGGTTGGTATAGAGTACAAGTTCCCACTTTACCCGGGTTGATACTAAGTCCGCAGAGAGCCGACCACGTCGAAACTTCTCGCAGTGCTACTTGCATCAAGTCACACAGAGTTTGTGGGAACTTGCCTCTGAATGCAATAGCTGAATCGTCTGCGTATGCTACCTCCCCCCCCCCCCAGGCGTGTGTCACGTAGCAACGAGTTGACTGTTAGGTTCCATAAAAGCGGGGAAAGAACACCACCCTGGGGCGTTCCCCTTGTGACATAGCGTGATAACTCAACCTTACCAAGTGAAGAAGCTATTTTCCTTCCCCTTAGAAGTAGAGATCGATCGACGCCCAGATTAGTTAGAGCGGGGTGGATAGCCTGCGGGCTTATATTGTTGAAAGCTCCCTAAATTTCTAGGAAGGCCACGAGACAGTATTCCTTTTCACACAGCGATTTCTCAATGACAGAAACTAGGCTGTGCAGAGCAGTTTCTGTTGATTTACCCTTGGTGTATGCATGCTGATAGCTAGAGATAAGGTTGCTATCAATAGTCGTTGAGAGATTGATCGGTCTGTAGTCTTTTGGATTACGAAATTGTCAAACTTCATAAACTTTCTATCCACATTTTATTTTTTGTTCATCAAAATGGGGTTTATAAGCGTAGTACAAAAAGGAAGAGCGCTTTTTCATTTCGATATGTATGTTTATTAGATATGTATATTAGTTCAGTTTGAAAGTTTATGTCGAAAAAAATTATTTGCGTTCAAATTTTTTGCTCAAGCATCCGCGAAAAAACGCTGAATCGAGTTTTTTGCTATAACTTTCTTATACATACTATGTTCGATTTTTAATATTTAAATGTTACCGTGGAGGTTTTGTCGGCCCTATCATTGACCTTTGAAGTGTTTTGGCTTAAATCGTATTTCGGATTTATTTGTATACCACTAATCTAAAGATCTCCGAAAATTATGAGGATTTAGCAAAAAAAAATTATGATAATTGTTGTTGGGCCAATGTTTAATTTATCCTGGGGCTTTTTTTCCTTTCCTTTCCACTCTTGTAAAACACACTTTCGCAAATATTTAAGCCAGGGCTCTGTATTTTTTTATTTACTACATGAAATCTCTCCAAAATTTCTTCCCAAAATGTGATCAAAATTGCAAATGAGAGTTTCGTCAGTTTATTAAATAAACTTCGTGCCTCTTTTCTGAAATCAGCTTTCTCATCCTCATTTTCGCTAAAAGTTTTTAAAATTTTCATAATTTCAGAATAATGATTTTTTAAAGCTTTGACAGCCTCATAATGACAAGACCATCTGGTTTGGCTTAAACTTTTTAACGTAAATTTTAGTTGGATTTCACGATGTAATAGTTCCCACCTATGGGTTGAAGATGAGAAAAAAACATATATTTTTTGCACCACTCCAAAAAAATTTACAATTTCTGTAGCAACTTTAACACATTCTTCACCAACTAGGTTAAGGGAATGCGCAGCACATGGTACATAATCCGCACTTTTATTTTTTTGTTTAATTAATTCAGGTATGTTTCCTTCCTTTCTACTGACCCGACATATTGGCTGCGTTGTCATAAGACTGTCCTCTACAATTATCCAGTATCAGCCCATTTTTCCTAAAAAGTCTTGTAGAATATTAAATAAGTGTAAACCAGTATGACTACTAATTTTGATGAACGAGACACATCGTTCGTACACATTTCCCTGAAAACAGTATCGTAATACAATAGCAAGCTGGTCATTGTGAGACAGATCTGGAGTTGAATCCATCACGATTGAATAATACTTTGTGTCGTCGTTATTTATTTGATTTATAATTTGTTTCACTATCTGCTTGCCCATAATATCATAACTTCCTCATATACTGTTTTTGATAAGTACGATATTGTCGACTTCGGTCGCAGCTCTTGTTGTTCAATATGTTCCCTAATGAATGGGTCAAACTCTGCCAATAGATCCAGAGCTCCCATGAAATTACCATTATGTGGTGAACCAAATACTTCTTCGGAACCTCTAAATGCTAAGCCTCTTATACTTAAAAATTTTATCACTGCAATAACCCGTTTCAAGACATTATGATAGTACTCTGCTTCTTTCTTTGATTGGTCCTGGAGCTGCTTATCTACAACAGACTTATTTTCTTTTCGTGTCAGCCAAGCTAACATAGAAATTTTATGTTCATTAGAATTTTCGTGATTTTCTAAAGACGTTCCTATGTGTTTCCAATTAGAAAATCCCGTTGTGTATTGAGAAAGTGTTTTAGAAAAAAGTTTGCAAGTCAAACAAAAAATAGTCCCAAGGCTGGGTGAATAGCACAACCAAGGTCGTTCCAGTAATTGGCCGTTTTTCATTTTCTTAATGAAATATCTGTCTGAGAATGATCTATTTTGATCTTTATATTTTTTTGTTGAAGCTGGATATTTATTTTCTGGATCTTTATTTTGAAAATCTGTCATTTCATGAGAGAGGATGTGATTGATGAAGTCATTATTTAGTGACACTGGCCACGAGCCCACGTCAATATATTTCCCAAACTCAAATTCAATGTTTTCTGAATTTCTTTCAGTCTCAATATAAGCGTCCTTGTCTTGAGTATTAATATCGTTTTCAGTTGGATCAGAGGGTTGTTGGTGGTTGTTCATTTGCATCACTAATATTTTTTTCCTGGTGTTGGGGTTCCTTACTCTCTGTAGATATGTTCTCTTTGGATAAGGTTCCTTCCTTTTCGCTTGATAATAGATTTTTAGATCTTTCATCGTCATTTTTATGTTCTGTTTTAAAAAAAGTATGTAGTTTTGCACATTTACTTTTTTCTTTTTCTCGGCTTAACTGTAATTTTCGTTTTTCAGCTCCACTTTTATATTTTCTTGTAGACATTGCTATGATTTTGGTATTCTAAAAATAATCAAAGAACAGAATTAACCTATAATCGATGAGATAATCTAATAGGTACTAATATTTTGTACAAGTAACGGGTGTACTAATTCACAAAATTATCATTATAATCGGCAGAGATGGGAGTAGCGCACTAATGCAGCAGCTTGCACGAAAAGATGAATGGTGAGAGCAAAAATTGCAGCCTCACTCAGAAATAGTGGTAGTGAAGCTAAAAAATGTTTCACTAAAATTGAAAAGCTGGTAGTGAAAATAGGTAGACTTAGCGTGTCCGCAAACGAGTCTTCTCGTCCACGTATAATACACGTAAAAAAAAAGCATACAGCATACGCTTTGATATCGCACCCATGTTTTCAAATGGAGAACCGCAAACGAATCGTACGCTTTTCATATGCGTCGAAATATGCTTTCAGCATTACTGCTATCGTATAGCTCTGGCGTCAAGTTGCCGTACACTACGATAAGAAATTTTTGTTTGTTTACGTTTTTCAATGTGTAGCAAATAAAATAAAAATTTAGAATATTTGCCAACATTTTTAAATAGTTTAAAAATATATTTCGGGTGAAAATAATTAAATTTATTTAATTAATTGACCGTCGCGAGTGTATTTTTAACAACAATTTGTTGCATCGTTTGCGGATGTGCCAGCGTATCGTCATTGTCGTTGTTTGACAAATACGTGGCGCTGCGGTGACGTTAGCGACTCGTTTGCGGATGCGCTTAGTGCACAAACATTTTTCTTCACTAATTTGAGTGAAACCCAAAAAATTCCCAATATATTTTTGTTTTAATTCAGATTGAAAACGAAATTACCTAGTGGGAAAGAAGAAACTATAAATTTTTTTTATAAAAAAATGTGTACGAAAACTATTGCAAGTAAATTGAGCCCTGAGCGCAAAAACGACGTAAAAGCCACGATTTATTTACGATATTTATTCCCTTGTGGACCTTGCTCCTCTTGGCTTTCTCTAAAAGTATAATTTTTTATTAACTAGTTATTGTAGCTGAAACTTTTTATTACAACTGAAAGCATTGTGCCAAGCATCACTACATTATCTTTATTTAAAAGCAATTTATTAGAAAAAACATGCGAATAAATTTTTGAGCGGATGAACCCGGACCGCTGGATGAGGAATAATTTTGTTAACAACTCCTGTCGATTTGTTCGGTTGAAGCAACCGCATTTTTCTATAAACTTAAATTGTTGAAGAAACCGATTGGCGCTACCGATTATTTCACAAATCATAAATCGCTAGCCTCTACAGATTTTTGGTTCCAAGTGGAGCTGGCCATAATTCGAATTCACATCCACCCTTACAGAAATTACAGAGGACACTTATACCTAGATTTAATTGCGAAGTTGATGCAATTGCTTTGCTTTGTTATGAATATTCCATGGAGCTTCACTGTCTCTTTTCAGAATGCGAGACGTAGTAGGAGTCTCACTCACATAAGTCGGATCCACTACACTATTGTCACTACAAAATCATCTAATTCCATTTATTATAACTTTTTTTTGCCATGTTTTTGTACAATAAGACACAATAAATTCACTTATTATCGCACCAATCAAGTTATTGGTAGTGAATAATAAAATGATTGAAAAAAATATTTTTAGTCGTAGAAAAGAAAGGAAAACGATATTGGAAAAAAATAGTGCGTACTAAAATTTTGTCAATATAGTAATTCCAATGGAAGCGTAATGCACTTAAAATTTAGTGCACTACTCCCAACTATGATAATCGGTAAAGAGTTCGCTATACAAAAAAATATCGTGATTTTACAATTAATATTGTTTACTTACCCTTACCTACTAAAATCAGGAAACCTTTACAAGCTAGTCGCAGAATCTATACACTATACTTTTAAATTATATAGGTAGTCACATTATTAGCAGCACATAGCCAGTTTTTGTTTATTTTTGCACTTCGAAGACAAGCATGAACTAATTTCTCGATCTACGGGGATTCCCCCAAACGTATACGCAATACACACGCACGCTATAAAATACACCGACTATAGACAAGCGAAGTGGCAGGTGAATTCCCAATTCGTTTGATAGTGGCGCATACGAGTGGATCGATTTTAGTTGCCAAACTTAAGTAACGTTCGCACACGTGTGCAAACAAAAGAACATATATAAAGTCAAGTATCAGTGTTTATGTCACCACAGGATCAGCACTGTCAATTAAAAGTGTGAGTACTTACTTAGTTGGCACTTAACCGATCAAACGGTTCCGGCCGTCTAGTGTTTGTAGTAGTAAAATAATGTGAGTGAGGTAGTAAAATATCAGTGCGTCTTGTAGGGCATTCGTCTTTTATTTTTATTGGTAGCTGGGGGCCCTTTGCATCCACGGGGCCCTGGGCTGAAGCCCAAAAAGCCATTAGGTAGATCCGCCCATGCCAAAAACTGTCAAAAATGCAAATATCCAACATGTTCAATCTTATTTTTAGCCTGTGCCTGTATGACACTACTATTTTTTCCAGTTTTTTTCCCGTATGTTTTGTAAATTGTTTTTGTGATTTGATTTCTTCTGATTTTAAAAATAGAAGAAAAAAAGATTAAGAAAAAACAGTGTCATTTAGCCATACGTGATGCTATCTCTGCGAAAATGTAGCTTTACAGCCTTCAAATGGCACATTCATTTCCACTTATCCCCGCCAGTAATGACCTCCTTTGTGGGGCTAAGGTTGCACCCGGCTCGTTGTTGAATTCGGATTTCGGATTCATCAGTAAATTTCCCTCAAAAATATGTGTGGATTTCCCTGTTCATTTTTGCATTTTTGGCAAATTCAAACCAAAATCGGAGAACCACAAAAACATAGCGATCTTTGAAGCGAGTATACTAGAAAAGCCTAGTCGGAGAATATTATATTCAAGTAAGTGTTTGTTTATATCAATTGGTTTTTCAGTTTTATACCAAAAATAGGGCAAGGTCTACAAAATCTAAACTAAAATCTGTGACTCGATTTTGTAAAATAAAATCAATATAATTTTCCCATGGGGGGATTGATCCCCCTAATCCCCTCCCTATCTACGCCATGGTGGGATGTCTTCCCAGCCTTAGGGATAAACACTACCGTGGCGCTTCTCCAGGAGCCCGGAATGTGGTTGAGAGCCTGGCAGGCTGTGAAGAGAAATACCAGCCATTTAGTTGATCTCTCCAACGAGTTTATAAGTTGCGCGGGGATAATCCCATCCGGCCCGGCAGCCTTATACGGTCCAAAGCTCTTAACTGCCCACTTTACCCTTTCCTCATTTATGGGTATATTTACTGCCAGGTTTGTTGCAGATGCTAGTGGTGCGTCATGCAGGTTCCCCGTAAAATGTGTATTCAAGAACAGCTCAAGGGTTCCCCTTTAGTGCTGGTCCAGGATCCGTCAGGATTTCGCAAATAGCTGATGGCTGTTTGACTTTTCGAGAGGACTCGTCTAAGTCTCGCTGTGTCGTCGACCTTTTCGACGCCAGTGCAGAAATTTCTCCACGAGGTTGTCTTCGCCTGTCTCATAGCGATTTTGTAGGCCCTTAGTTTAGCTATATGTATATTCGTGCCAATGAGGCTCAGTGCCGATGCTCTTGGCCTTGTTAAATTGTTTCCGGCATGATTTGCGGAGCGAGTCCAGATCGTAGGACCACCAATGTGGGCTGTGTTTATCTCGTGGTTTTGGCTCTGGAAAAGCCTGTTCTAGAACATTTGAGAGCGCATTTGATGAGGGCTTGTGAGGGCAGTACAGGTCTAATATTTCATTGTGTAACTGCCAATTGGTGTTACGTAGATTGCCTTCATAATTGGTTGTTCTACAATAAAGTCTAAAACCATCTCATTATACCGGTGGTCGGAGAATGAATGTTCTTCAGAACCCGCCATTTTCTGACCCACGCATAAGCGCCTTCACTACAGATAGTGAGGTATATGACCTCCCTGCGGGTCTTAGTGATAAAAGTAGGCTCATTTCCTACGTTGCAAATTACCAGGTTGGTTGTTAATAGGTAATCAAACAGAATCCCCCATTGAACATGGTGAGCATTAGCGTCCACTCCAATAATAAGATTACCCGTCAGAAATTTATCACCAGATCTTTGCCTCCGTTTGTGGTGGAGGTTCTTCGGCACCGTAGGGCATATAGACCGACGCCACCGTCAGGCGGGTGCTGCCGACCGTTAGACTGATAGCGGTAATGTCACCTTTGGTGTAGTTAGGTAGGAGAAAGGAGTTCAACTCAGAATTGACCAAAATACACTTTCTGACTTTGCTCTCCTCGCTGGGTCGAATGAGCTTGAAGCCCTTAGTCCCCCATCCGCAGATTCTCGTGCTATTGACCCAGGGTTCTTGGATGAGGACCACATCCACGTCGCCTTTAGAAAGATGACTACTTAAAGCAGCCGAGGCCACTTTAGATTTGTGCAGATTAATCTGAAGCACCACCAACATGAGAGCGCACAGACTTCCCTGCCCTCCCCATATCGTTGAGGTTTGCCCCATCCCGGAGGTTGTCCATCAACGACGTCCTGTAGGCTGTCCTTCTCCGGACTCCTCTGCTTCCTCTTCCGGTATTCCATCTGCTTAATCCCCCGGAGCAGCCGAGAAGGCAGCGCGCTGAGCATCGCCACGATATTCGCGGATAACGATGTGGCCTACACTGTAGTGTACTAGGCCATTGCACATTTTAAGGGGCCCGTTTGCCTCTTAATTCATGGTGAACACCTGCTGTCTGTCAGGCCCAACCGCATCCCCGTCCAGATGGACACTCCAGTCGTGCGTTGGGAGGGACGGATTCATTAGCCGTAGCATCCCGAGAATTCTCTCGGGTTCGTCAGGGATGGCCGGAACCACGCCCTTGCCCTTGCACGAGCTGGAATGTCCTTCCAGTCGGCGACCTCAATCTTTGTGCCTTTGTAGACTTCACTCAGTTTAGCAGCTGCTGCCTTGTACAGTGCAACAGTTTTTGCATCCTCGCATGCGACTAATTTAATCTGACCCTGGTGCCAACCCGCATCCGTTACTCGCGCCGAACTACCCGGAAACCCCGGAGCAACGTCGAGAAGAGCGTTGCCGAGTTCATTTCGCACATAACGCCACCGGTCCTTGAGGATGGCCAGACGGTCATTGCCTCGGTCAAGGATGCCTATAAGGATCCTGTCCTTGGTAACTTCAGCAAAGCTTAGTTTGCCCGCTCCAGGGGTATTCTGATGCCGCTTGGAAGGGGGATTCAAGTCCAGGTCCGACCTCTGGCGTTTGAAAGGGTTTGCTTTGAACCTCTTTGGCATGTGAGTATTTTGGAAATCCGGTATCACAGCTTTCGCTAGCTCTACCGATTTTCTGGAATTCGGCGACAGCGATTCCTGCGGTACCCCCTCATACTTCTTCAGGATCTTTGCAGCCAATCTTTTCTCGTGGTATGTGAAGCGGCAGGGAGATGTCTCCCGGGAGTGCGGACCCCCTTTATTGTGGAGCGGAGGTTGTCCTCCGGCGTTGTTTTCTCGCTTGCTCCCCCATATCTCTCCTCTGCTGAGGAGTGAAATTTGGCGTTGTTGGTTTTTTAGGTTTATCGTTTTTATTTAAGTTATTTGAGTTCATCTTGTTCGTACGACCCATCGCCGGACAAGGCCAGCTTAGGGTCAAGGGAAGTGTGTCCGCCGCGGCAGAGCCCCGTACCGCGGTAAGGCCATGCTTACTCTCTGAGGCGACCCGGTACCAGAGAGGCTCCGTTCAACTACAGCCACGATTTGCCTCCCAGCTGCAAACGTCCAATGGGCACGGTTTCGCATAACACCCTGGTTTGGGAAGGGGAAGATCTTTGTCGTCGGGCCAGAGAGGCTAGACTGCTCTCGTGATGTAGTGTCGTGTGGAGCTATGATCACAAGGGCAGAGTAGCCCTGTGGCCATCGACTTAAGCCCTCGTACCACGGCAAGGTGTCCGCCCTGCACGAGGGTGGAAGAGGTAAAATGCAACAAGAATTCGTTACCTTTGGACGAGGAAAAGTATGAGGAGCACTTTGCAAGACACACCTCTAAGAATGAGGAAAATCGGTTCATAGTGAAAATACCTTTCCATCAGGACACCATGGTCCTGAGAGACTCGCACTGAATAGCGCTCAACAGGTTTCTGTCACTAGAACGCCGACTTCAGAAAAATCCCCAATTACGAAAGGAGTACGTCAAGTTCATGGACAAGTATAATATATCGTTGAACTGTTCGGACGTGTTGACCGTCGCTCTGGTTTAATTATTAAAAAGTATAGTTTTGATTGCACTCTATGCGATAAATTAATATTAAATAAAAAATATGTGTATCATACTGCCAAGTTCAAAACATCATTTCATTTAAGTGAATACATCATTTTATTTAAGTGAACATTATCCGAAGCAAAACAATTTATTAAGTGTCACAGAAACGTACATACATAATTGTTTATAATGCCGTGTGTTTGTGGCTCTAAAGATAGCGAGAAGGTTCAATGCGCCAAATGCATCGAATTCTTTCACTTGGTTTGTGTTGGTGTCTCTCACGACGACTTGGATTTTTATCTAAGCACTAACAGCAGGTATGTTTGCAAAAGCTGTGCTAATGCTCGTCGCCTATCCCTCCGATCTCCACCCGCTACCCCTTGCCTAATCAATTTGAACGAGAGTGATAAAGAAGAAGAGCATGAAAAAATTGGTGAAATTGAAGAGACCGATGAGGTGACTCTGCAAAGTGTTTGTAACGAGTTGGTTGCTCTTCGTTCTGAGTATGCTCGCGCAATAGCTCTGATTAATGCTCTAAATGATGATAAGGGGAAATTGCTGGAAGTAACTAGCAACCTGCAGTCGGAGTTGGAATTAATGAAAAAACAATTGCACGATAATGACGTCACCGCTGCTGTTAATGCACTCACAAATGATATAAACAATCTACGTCATCAATTTGCCAGCATTGATAGCCGTGATAATGCTAAGCAACAACAAGTAAATAAACAAGTGCAGACTCGCTCCCACAAAAAATCTCAGCGCTCTGCCCGCTTGCCTTTGGTTACAGGTGCTTTACCCGCTGTGCCAGTCGATACCATAAACTCTCTCGACATCTCTGGCATACAATCTGCTTTGCCTTTTTTCGACGATGCCTCCGCTTCTGCCTCCACCCCCGATGCAACGCAAACATTATTACCTGCATATGCAAATGCCGCCAGGGCAGCAGCCTCTAATTTACTTTTGCAATCTTCGTCAACCATCCCCAATGAAGTAATGCACACATCATCACTAACGAATGACAATGCCGATACAGCTGAAAATGCTAATGTAGCACTGCCTCTCAACAATACCGTGCCAAGTAGGGTAAATAACAACATGCCCAGTAGGGCAAATGCCAGCATGCCCAGTAGGGATAATCCGGAAATCTATCACCATCCCCCCAAGCAGCGAGCTCAGTATTATATCCAAGCATAAAATATTCTCTGTATTACCAAAATGTGAGTGGCATGCGTAGCAAATCTCTCCAGGTTCTTCGCTGCACATCATTTCATGACTTTGATATTATCGCCATCACCGAGACTTGGCTTACAGAAAACTTTTCATCATCTGAATATTTCGATAACTACTACCAGGTTTATAGAAAGGATCGCTGTCCAATCGCATCAGGGTTAACTAGAGGGGGTGGTGTTTTATTGGCAATTAGAGCTGACCTATGCAGCCCAATGATAACGTTACCTCATGCCGATGGTTCATGTGAACAGATCTGTTCATGCATTAAAATTAACAAATCTTTATTTATATTATTATCCTATATTCCACCCAATAGCAATATTGAATTATATAGCAAGCATTTGAATAATCTCGTGTACATTAACGATATCGCTAAAGATAACGACGAAGTAATTTACCTTGGTGATTTTAATTTATGTAATATTTCTTGGCTTAACAATAGGACTCTAGTTCCAATAAATCTGAAGTCAGACATTGAGTTGTTTTTTATAAGTACACTGTTATCCAATGGGTTTAGTCAACGTAACGCCATATTAAATAGCGGTGGCAGAACGTTAGATCTTGTGTTTGTATCAAGTGACCTTAAGGCTAATTGTAGTGAAGACTTTTCTCCTTTTTCTTTAAACTGCTTTCACCATAAAGCTCTTAATATCAATTTTGAATTTTTGATCGCGTTGTAGTTGACTCATCTCAGCAATACGACTTTTCAAAAGCTAATTATTCTGCAATTATCGATTTCTTTAACTCCGCTGATTGGTTATTTCTTAATCCGCGAAATAGTCCGCTGGTAACTTACAAAAATTTTCACTTCCTACTAACTCAAGCCATATCTAAATATGTTCCGTTAAAACGAATATCCGTAAATAATAAACCACCTTGGTTTAATAAACGTTTATGTAATCTAAAAAATAAAAAGAACAAAGCCTTTAAATGTTTCAAATTAAGTCAGAACGAGAGGGACTTTCAATACTTCGAGCGACTTCGTAATGAATTTGACTGCCTCCACAAATTTTTGTTCAAGCAGTATATGTATAAAGTTGAATCAGGACTCAAATCTAATCCGTCATCTTTCTGGCAGTACATAAATTCAAAAAGAAAGTCAAATGGGTTTCCAACTACCTTTGTATACAACGGGATAGTGTCTGAAAACCCCCAGGCTTCATGCAATCTGTTCGCGGAATTTTTTCAGGAGGTCTATGAAGTGTACGATAACCAATCTCTCCCTGCTTCAGCCTTCCCATCATTACCGTCATTACCGCCAATATCAACGTTTGTTGTGGATGAGTGCGATGTGGCTCTTGCGATTTCGAATCTAAAGTTCAGCACAAAGTTGTATAATGAGGGACTTTGTTCCGCATTTTTCAAAAGTTGTACACAAGCTTTAGTGGGCCCAATCACCAGTTTATTTAACGCGTGTCTTTCTAACGGAGTTTTTATTGACGACTAGAAGGTGTGCTCTATACACCCAATTTTTAAATCAGGTGACCGGAACAACATTTGTAACTATAGGCCTATAGTGAAACAGAGCTCAGTGGCAAAGTTGTTTGACAGTGTCATTCAATCTAAACTTTTTCTTCACGTACGTAACTTACTAAGCCATTGCCAGCACGGTTTTATGCCTGGTAGATCTACATGTACTAATCTACTCTTAGTCACGCATGAAATCGTCAAGGCATTCAATTGCCAGTCCCAGCTCGATGTGATATACACAGATTTCTCCAAAGCCTTCGATAAGGTAGACCACGAAATTTTGTGGGCTACTTGAATTTTTCTCTAATTTTCTAAGTGGTAGGAAACTATTTGTGAAAATGGGGTCCACCACGTCCAGCACTTGTGTCAATGCGTGGTCAGGTATCCCGCAAGGAACTCACAGCGGACCTTTATTGTTTCTTCTTTTTATAAATGATTTACCCTTTTACTTTAAATATGCGAATTGCTTAATGTTTGCTGATGATGTCAAACTCTTTCTGAAAGTTGATAGTACCTCGGACAGCGAAAAGTTGCAGCATGATTTAACCTCTTTCGAAACTTGGTGTAATTTGAATCATTTGTATTTAAATATCAATAAATGCTCTATAGTAACTTATGCTAGGAAACCGGATATTGTCCATTTCGAATATCATTTGGATACCAATGTGCTTAAACATCTCCCATATATGAAGGATCTGGGTGTGATATTTGACACCAAGCTTTCTTTTAATAAACATATTGATTACATAACCTCTAAATCGTTTTCACTGATAGGTTTCATTCACCGTAAGACCCACTTTTTTCGCTTCTTTATCCAGCCCAGAGAAGGTAGCGCTTACGGCGCGGTTGTTAAGGCCAATGATATCAATATCATCGGCATACGCCAGCAATTGCACGCTCTTGTAGAATATTGTGCCATTGCGGTTTAGCGCTGCTGCTCGAATTATCTTCTCCAGCATCAGGTTGAATCGCACGAAAGGGAGTCGCCCTGTCTGAAGCCTCGTCTGGTTTCAAATGGCTCAGAGAGGTCCTTCCCGATTCTGACGAAGCTGTTGGTATTGCTCAACGTCATTTGGCAAAGCCGTATAAGCTTTGCAGGGAAGTCAAATTCAGACATGGCGGTATACAGGCAACTCCTTTTTTCGCTGTCAAAAGCGGCTTTAAAATCGACAAAGAGGTGGTGTGTATCGATTCTTTTATCAAGGGTCTTCTCCAGGATTTGGCGTATCGTGAAAATCTGGTCGATGGTAGACTTACCAGGTCTAAAGCCACACTGATAAGGTCCAATCAGTTTGTCCACGATGGACTTCAGTCTTTCACACAATACGCTAGAAAGAACCTTATATGCGATATTTAGAAGACTGATTCCGCCGTAGTTGGTAGGGTCGCCTTTCTTGTGGATTGGGCAGAGCACACTTAAATTCCAATCTGGAGGCATGCACTCGTCTGACCATATTCTGCATAAGAGCTGATGCATGCTTTTTACCAGCTCTTCGCCTCCGTGTTTGAACAGCTCGGCGGGTAGTCCGTCTTTTCCAGACGCTTTGTTGTTTTTGGCCGGGATAGAGCTATTCTGACTTCTTCATAGTCAGGTGGCGGGACGACCTTTCCATCGTCAGGGATTGGGGTATCGGGTTCAACGTCTCCCTCGCAATTTAGCAGTGAGGAGAAGTGCTCCCTCCATAACTTAGTAACTTTTAGTAACTTGCCACGGTCTTAAAACCTTCTGTCATCCGCCGGATCTTTTCATAGGATTTGCGGGCATCATTCCTGTCAGCCAGCATTTCAAGCTCCTCACCCTCACGCCTTTCGGCCTCACGTTTCTTTTTTCTGAAAAGGCGTCTCTCTTCCTTCTTCGCCTCACGATAGCGTTGCCATACACTGCGGGTTGCGCCCGTTCGCAACGTCTCCCTGTATGCAGCGTCCTTTTTGTCCGAGGCTGTGGTGCATTCCTCATCGTACCAGTTGTTCTTGCGGGTTCGCTGAAACCCTATAGTGGCCTCAGCGGCGGTACTAAAGAGGTTGAAACAAAAGACTTAAGTTGCCGGTTGTGTGGCAGAGCAGCAATTACTTTATTTAGTGATATTTCGGCTTATTTATAATAATTCTTAACTCTAAAACTCTTATTTACTAAAATACATATTTACTCTAATTCTATGTGATTATACAGTGCAGCTCAGTGCAGTCAGTAACATACATGTAAACATAGACAGCTCGCAGCTACAAGCAATGCCGTTACATACGCACGCACACATGTACTAAGCGTGGGGCTGCTAGCAACGCAGTCGCGCACATTCACACATATGGTGCTAGCGTATGTAAGGCGATATGAAACTCTATAGCTAGTGCCGCTTATATATTTGGGGCTCGTGAGAAAGTGAACGTAATTATGAATACGTTGACTCTGCAAAATGTTTACATTCCACAGCCAAACATTTAGAAGTCGGCGTGTGGCTTTGTTGTTGTTAGTGACATGCTCTGATATACTACACCTCCTTTCCAAAAAAAAATCGTGAATACATATGAACGATTTTATAGCTGTGATAATTTAAGTATTTTTTTTTCTTCTTGTATATTTCTGCAATTAATTTATGAGTGTTTCATTTGATACTTTTTAGATTTTTATTGCTTGTTGTTTGTTTACAAAATTTTCTGTTGTGCCTGGTAATTATGTTACAATGTTTTTCAATTTTGTTTGTTTTATTTTCAAGTGTTGTCGACTTGAATAACTCATGTTTTTAGATGTTTGTTTACTTATTCATCTGATACATTTTCTTTATTTGCAATTTGTTTTCTTTTGTACAATTTGTATGAGTGTCGGTTTTTGTTTACGACGTTAATTACTTAAAACGTAAACAAAGTTTTATAGGTCGTAAAAAAATTTATATTTGTAAATTTATGAGCTAAAATTTTAGGCAAAATGAAATTAATTTATTCAAATAGCTTAAGTCTATTTTTATGAATTATGATATTCTTATTTTCTTTGCTTAAGGTACTATTATTTAAATCTATGTTTTCTATATTGTATGGAATTAAACTATAATTATTTTTATTATCGATATTTACTACTACATAGGGCCCTTTGTATCTACTATCTAGCTTATGACCTGATTCATTCTTAACTAAAACTAAATCTCCTAAATTTATTTCTTTATATTGAATATTTTTGTCGTAATAAATTTTTTGTTTTTCTTTGGCTTCTTTTACCAATTTATACGCTCTTTGTTGAGCTACTTGCAATCTATATTTGATTTCTTTCTCATATGCCTCATAGTTATAAACTGGGCTAATTGTATTTTCTTTAAGAAATTCGTACGTAATGGGTATTTTCCCAAAAACCAATTCGAATGGACAATAACCATGAACCGTGGATGGTGTTGTATTGTAACAGTATGCAAAATATTTGATATACTCATCCCAATCATCTTTGTTAATGGATATATAAGAACGAATGTATTGGTTGAAAGTTCTGTGACTACGTTCAACAGTGCCCAAAGTTTGATGGTGATATGGGGTCTTGTGTTCAATTTTTAAAAGTTTACACAATTCTTCGAAGACATTATTTTTGTATTCAGTCCCCATATCAGTCATGATTGTTTTCATACAACCATAAATTAAGATAAAATTTTCAAAAATTGCTTTGGCCACTGCTATCGCGTGTTTGCTAGCAATCGGAATTGCGATCAGATACTTTGTCAAATCACATACAATTGTTATCGCGTATTCATTTCCATTTATCGATATTGGTAATGGACCGATTGTGTCAATCTGTACTATATCGAAAGCTTTCGTTGGCGTTTCAGTGATAGTCATTGGTTCCTTTAAATTTGTATTTATTTTATTTTTACTGCATTTTATGCATTTTTTAATGTATTTTCTTATGTCATTTTTCATATTTTTCCAATAATATTTCTGTTTTATTTTGTTTGTCGTTCGATTGATTCCTGGGTGGCCACCATTAACAGGATCATCGTGATATTTTAGTAATATATTTTTAATTACTTCCTTATCTGTCACGTGCACAACCTCCGGAGTTAATGCAATAGTTAAGTTTTTGAGAACTTTGGTACCAACTTCTTTAAATTTATCTACTCGAGTATAATTATTTTTAAACAATTTGTCTCCTAAAGACAACTGTATTTTATTTATTTTCAAATTGTCGGCCTCTTTCATTAGCCTGGCAAAGAATTGATCTAAATCAATCTTCGCCTCAACAATTGAATTATCATTAATAGATGAATTGCCGGCTTCATTTGAAAGCCTGGCAAAGGATTGACCTGAATCGATCTTCGCCTCAACAATTAAATCATTAATGTATATTTTGCTACAAATTTTCTTTCCCTTTTTGAACTGCAGTTTCGGGGGGTCGAAAACGAGCTGAGCTAGCTTTTTTACTTCATAACTATTAAGCGCTTCATATATTTTAATGTTCTCTTCGTGACATTTTTCTTTGATGTTTTTATTATTGGAATTTTTATTATTGGAATTTTTATTAGTTTCCGATCGAGTCGTAACCCTCATTATTTGACATGCTTTTATTGACATTTCCTTTAAATCATTTATATTGATGCGTGAAAGCGCATCCGCTACATAGTTTTCTTTTCCAGCTATGTACTCCACCTCAAAGTCATATTCCTCTAATTCCAGTCGAACTCTAGTTAATTTTGATGAAGGGTTTTTCATCGAAAATAAATATGTTAAGGGGCGATGGTCTGTTTTAACTAAAAATTTTCTACCATAAACGTATGGTCTGAAATAAGTGATTGCCCAATGGATTGCAGCCAATTCTTTTTCAATTGTTGCTTTATTGCTTTCACCTTTCGTGAATGCTCTTGACGCATAGGCAATTGGTAATTGTTTGCCTTCATATTCTTGACTAAGAACTGCGCCGCAGGCGTATCCACTTGCATCTGTTGTTATACAAAATTCTTTACTGAAATCTGGATATTGCAAGATATTTGGGTTAATTAATGCCTCCTTCAAGTAGACAAAAGCTTTTTGACATTCTTCTGTCCAATCGAAGGAAACGTTCTTCTTACATAACCTTGTTAAAATTCTGGAATGTTCCGCAAAATTTGGAACAAATCTCCGGTAATAGTTACAAAATGCTACAAATCTTTTAACTTCATCTGCATTTTTTGGGGTTGGATAATTTAAAACAACTTCAAATTTACTAGGATCCGGCAAAATGCCTTTATTTGTGCACTTGTGGCCAAGATAAGTAACTTCTTGGTTAAAAAATAAACATTTATCCGGATGCAATTTTAAATTATATTTTCTACAAGTTGAAAATACATCTCTCAAATTCGTAATCATGTGTTTTTCGGAACATCCTAATACCACCAGGTCATCCATATATAGAAAAGCTTGGGAAGGCTTAAGGCCTGCAAATGCAAGAGACATCATTCTTTGAAACGAGTTTGGGGCCACTTTTAAACCATATGGCAATCTTTTGAAACGATACGTGCCATCGTCTGCCGTAAACGAGGTTATGTCCCTAGAGTCTTTATGTAACTCAATTTGATGAAAGCCAGACATCAAGTCTAAGCATGAAAAATATTTAGCTCTACCCAATTGATCTAATATATCATCAATTCTTGGCAATGGGAATTTATCTGCCGTTAACTTTTTGTTTACCTGCCGGTAATCGACTACTAATCTCCATCTTTTATCATTTTTGCCTGGTAGAGGTTTTTTGGGTACAAGCAGAATGGGGCTATTATATTCTGACATAGACGGCTCTATAATGTCATCTTCAATTAATTTATTGACGTGTTTACTAATTTCGCTTTTATGAGCTTGTGGGATTCTGTAATTTTTTACATAGACTGGATTATTATCTTTCATACGTAATTTTTGCTTGTAAAAATTATTAGTGGTAATGGGTTCTGATTCTAGTGAAAATATGGCAATAAATTCTGCACATAGTTCATTAAGTTGTTCAGTAACAAATTTTGGAAAGTTTTTATTTAACCTTTTTAATTTTTCTTTAGTATTTTCTACTGTTTCCGGTTTATTTTTTACTACTGTGTAATCATCTAGATTCTCTGTGTTAATTTTGAAGTTTTGAATAGTTGCGTTTTTATCTGTTGTATTTATGACTCTAATAAAGGTTTGCTTTGAATTTACTAAGGTGTTTGCTATAAAAATACCTTCGGATAATTTTTGATGAGGTATCAATAATTCAGAATTGCCATTTTCAATATGAACTTGTCGGATTACTTCCGATCTTGCTGGGATTGTTATGCAATTTACGGTTGGGTTATTTGTCATTTGGATTATTATGTTTTCTGGGTAATCATATGGACGTAGTATTAGGCTGTCTCCGTATTTATTGTAATCTAAAATGCAATTATATTTTTTAATAAAATCAAGTCCCAGAATTCCGTCACATGGGATTGGAAATGTATCTTCCACTATATGAAATTTGTGTTTAATTAATAGGTGATCATCCTTTAAATCTGCGGTAACCGTGCCAATAGTGCTTGTTAAACCATGACCAATGCCCTTTAGATCAGTTTTTTGAGAATAATTAATGGTGACATTATTGTCAATTTGACCCTTTTTTATAATTGATATGTCCGCTCCTGTATCAATCAGGAGGGTTGAAATAGAGTTATTTAGAGTTGTTCTTGAGGATATGTAGCTATTAAGGTGCAGATTGAAGACATATAGTCTTTTATTTATTGAGGTGGAGTTTGCTGGTTTTCCTGTTGGTTTATATTTCTGACATTTCTAGGGTTATTGCGATTAGGACCGCGTGATTGATTTCCGAAATTTCTTCCGGATCTTTGGTTGTTATTTCTATTATTATTATTATTGTTATTATTAAAATTATTGAAACGTGCTGGAAATGTACGCCTTTGGTTACCTCTGTAAGAGTTATTTTGGTAACCTCTGCGGAAATTACCGCGAAAATAATTTTGTTGGCGTATGTGCAACAATGAATTAGGGTTTCCCGTTATTTCTGTGCAGCTGTTGGTGAATTTGGATATAGCCTCGTTCATCGAAGTGAACGTTCCAGCTTGCATAATTGTTTTCACCTTATCATTGGAACAATTTTTACACATAGCTTTTACAGCAGTTTGTGTAGCATATTTGGTGGCTAGGTCTGTTGTTAAGCCATCAGATATGTATGCTCCCTCTAGTGATTTTGTCAATTTTTCAATCTCTGCAGTATATTGATTAGCAGTCTTACTGCGCTGTTGGATGTTTAGGAGTTTCGCTGTTATAACTTCAACTGACTCACCCTTTACCTTATTTTTTAGTTTTAGTTTTATTTCCTGTATTGACTCTTCAGCGCTTATCAAATTTCTAGCTGTGCCTTTTAGCTTAGTTTTTATCATGGACACTGCTAAAGCCTCATGTTCCTCTTTGATTTGTTCGAGGATATCAAGGGCATCCAGAAAACTCGATAAGTTTTCCGGTTTGCCATCGAACTCAGGTAAGATCGATGACGCAGTTTTAATAAATGAAGTCGCTGATTGCGCCATTTCGGAGTCTTTTTGAAAATTTTGCTCTAGTTTGGCGACAATGTTTGTTTGAGAAAATGTTTCTTGTTTCTCGATAGTCTCAGTCTGGATAGATTTATCAGAATCAGAATGAACTGTTTCTTCTTCTAGTTCCTCTTCTGAACTATCTTCCAGTAATTTTGCGTCAAAATCTATTTCAATCTCTTTTTGATAGGATTTTGGCACATCGAAGTCAATTTCATATCTAGACAATGAATACACCAATTTGTCTCTGATAGACGAAAAAATTTGGTATGCTTCTTTTTCGTGAGGTTTTGATAAATTAGTTCTCTTTATTATTTTTCCACTATTATTCAATGATAACAAAATGGTATTCAAATGTTTCTTTATCGTTTCAATTTTAATTTTTGTATTTTTACAAATACATTTATATGACTTCTCTGCATTTATTTTTTCATCAGAAAGCTCCTTCAAAATATCGTCCCACTTTTCCATTTATATTAAAATTTTTATTTATTACTTAAACTTTATTCAGATCGTCTGCTCGACTCTGGTATTTCTTTTTTAAAAATTTATTGTGGGCTGAATATATTTTGAGAAACAAACTGATACAAGTGCAGATCGTCACAATCAGGAGCAGGATTTTTATGAATTCTAAAGCTTCAGAATGGTCAATAATTTTAATGCTATTGACTACATTCGCATTTGGGGTATCCACTTTAGAAGTTTTTCCGCCCATATCAGCAGTTAGATAGATAAATGGAAATGGTCTTTTTACTTACTCTTCTTTTTTTCTTATATATCTTTTTTCCAAAAAAAATTTAATACCAAATTTTTCTAGTTTAAATCTTTTTTTTTTTTTTTTATTTAGTCATACATGCTTTTACCGCCCATTTTTCTTATAAATCTACACAATTCTTCTACCAAAGTGGAAGGATACAAAAGATCTTCAATTGTGGGTTCTCTCTCCATTCCTATGAAGGACCAGAATTTTTTCAACCAATCTAGATTATGCCTATTTTTGCCTATATTACGTAATCTCGACTTTCGGGCAACGTCTGCGTTTTCACGCTCTAAATCTTCAACAATTTTATTTATTGCCTCGTAGTCAAGATCTTCAGGCAATGCACAATCCATGGGAATAGATTGCAAGTAACTAAATTAACGTATCAAAAATTTTTATCTTTCGATTGCTTTCTTAAACTTTGGATTTCTCTTTTTAGTTTTATCTTTAAATCTTTGTTCGTACATATATTAGCTTGTTGATACAATTCAGCTAATTTTCTTCTTTTAACATATTTTTGACCTCCTCTCTTCCGCTTGTATTTTACCGGCTCTGGAATGCGTGGCTCAACATTTACTTGAGCCCTATTTCTCTTCCTATACTCTTCCAAAGTCAGCGGCTTAGGGCCTTGCCTGACTTGTTCTTCTTTAATTTTTTTTTGTTGCTTCCAGGCCCAGTTCAACAATACCGGAAAATATTTTGTCAAACTGTTTTTGCGTTTCTATAGTCTCAATTGACATAACTTTATTTGACAATATTAATTTCTTTAATTTTTTTTTTTCACAAATTTATTTCACTTGACTCTATTGTTTTTTGAAAATTTTTTAACCACATTATTGCTTTGATTAATTTTATTTTCTTATATTCTTCTTCTAGCTCTTTTGTTAATTCTTCTAATATAATACACGCTTCCTCAGATTCTTTTTCGGTTGGTATGACCCCTTCCGAGGACATATCGACCGAGTAAAAAAAAATTTGGATCAAAAAAAAAACAAAGCGAAACGGCATCTATTTGGTGCCCTTCTAGTTTAAGCGGCCGTTAAGCCAGCCATAATTTTGAAAAAAAAAAATTTTCTTATACTTAATTATTTGATTGATGCTTTGTGGATACTTCTTTTCCGTTATTCCAATAATCCTTTTTCCTCGGTTGCCATTACAACGTGTTCGTTCAATGATTCATTAAATCTTTGGATACTTCCCCTCTATTATGTCCTCGATTCTTGATTTTCATCGTATGCCATTACAACGTGTTCGGGCAATAATTCATATTTATTTATGTTGATCAATAGTTCCGATTCAAGAAATTTCTCGTTCCAAATTATGTTACTTTATTCCTGCCGAATTTGGACGGCAGGATAATTTAATGAAATACTAATTATCTTGGTTTTCCTGCCTTTGAAATCTGGCAGATCGCTAAGAGAGCAATATTTGCCGTCAGTATCAAGGCAGGATCGCCATAAAGAGGTTGAAACAAAAGACTTAAGTTGCCGGTTGTGTGGCAGAGCAGCAATTACTTTATTTAGTGATATTTCGGCTTATTTATAATAATTCTTAACTCTAAAACTCTTATTTACTAAAATACATATTTACTCTAATTCTATGTGATTATACAGTGCAGCTCAGTGCAGTCAGTAACATACATGTAAACATAGACAGCTCGCAGCTACAAGCAATGCCGTTACATACGCACGCACACATGTACTAAGCGTGGGGCTGCTAGCAACGCAGTCGCGCACATTCACACATATGGTGCTAGCGTATGTAAGGCGATATGAAACTCTATAGCTAGTGCCGCTTATATATTTGGGGCTCGTGAGAAAGTGAACGTAATTATGAATACGTTGACTCTGCAAAATGTTTACATTCCACAGCCAAACATTTAGAAGTCGGCGTGTGGCTTTGTTGTTGTTAGTGACATGCTCTGATATACTACAGTACGTAATGAGCGAGAGATATGCTTCCATTGCTCGGTTACATCGTTAGGTCGAAGATTGCTCTCCGATAGCAGGTGTGAGAGTCGAGTGGAGAAATTATCAGCTGTCTGTGTCACGCGCAGCTTCTCGACGTCAAACTTTCCTTCCGTTACTGTGCGTACTTTCTTCGCTGCACAGAGGCGTGTGCGTATCTTGGCTGCAACAAGATAATGGTCCGTGTCGATATCGGGACCGCGTACCCTACGCACGTCTAGAACGGTGGAGCTGTGTCTGCCGTCGATCATGATATGATCAATCTGGTTTTTTGTTCTTTGATCAGGGGACAGCCAGGTGGCTTGGTGTATTCGCTTATGCTGGAACCTGGTACTACTGATGACCATATTGCGGGAAGCGGCGAAGTCAATCAACCTAGTGCCGTTGGGGGATGTCATATCGTGGAGACTGAATTTTCCAACTGTAGGACCAAGGACTCCTTCCTTGCCCACCTTGGCATTAAAGTCGCCGAGCACGATTTTGATATCATGCAGGGTACACCGATCATAGGCTTGTTCAAGTTTATCGTAGAAGGAGTCCTTCTCTGTGTCGTCCGTCTCCTCAGTCGGCGCATAGGCGCAGATAAATGTTATGTTGAAAAACCTCGCCTTGATTCGGATCGGAGCGAGACGCTCGTCCACAGGAGTGAACGCTAGTACTTGGCGGCGAAGTCTCTTTCCCACCACAAATCCTACACCACGCGCTTTGCCGCGTGTCTGGCCACTGTAGTATACGTCACAAGGACCGATGGTCGTCTTTCCTTGCCCCGTCCATCGCATTTCCTGCAGGGCGGTGATGTCAGCCTTTGCGTTTGCGAGGACATCAACCAGTCGGGCAGCGGTGCGCTCCCTAGAAAGGGTCCGGACATTCCACCTACATGCCCTAATATCCTTCTCGTAGTCCATAATTCGTTTTGCCGGGTCGTCAACATTAAAGGGGTTCTCATCCGAGGGTTTGTTGTTTTTCTTTTCATTGGAATTAGGTTTTTTACGTGGCGGGTCCCAAACCCAGCGCACAACCCGTTTCGGAGCAAGACCAATGCACGAGTCAGCGTAAATTTAAGACCTAATTAGTATACAAACCACAAACTTAGAAATAAAAATTAAGAAATGAATGAACTGGATTCAACGACTCACCTTTCATTTATTTTTCGCCACGACAATTAGGTTCAAGTGCCTTTGATTGTCAACCCTCTCGTGTTGGTGATACCGCCTAGTCGAACCTACCAACCATTTATCTCAAAACGTGGATTGGCATCTAAGCCTTTCGATCCGACATCATTATCACGACGGCAAAACAGTCGACTCCAAACAATACTTGAGGGCAGTGTTCTTAAAAAATGGGAAAAAATTGGGTAGTTAAAGCAGCCAAAGTTGGCCAAATCCGTTCAATTGTTAAAACGGAATTAATTTCCATAGGAAAATCCACGCGCTTGGGGTGTCTGGCTGGAGCCTACACCACGGTACGGGTTTAACAACACTTAATACTGACGCGGGGTGGTAATCTACGACAAATATGTGAAAACCATCCATCAGAAAATAAGTGAAGTTAGGGTCATTTTTGTGCGAATTTGACCCCAGATTTCCAGGCCCGAGACCTAGGTACAGCTTTGAATTTCACATTCGTTCTAGATTCGGGGAGGACTATCCAGCAGTATTGGTTTCATCCATCAGAAAATAAGTGATGTCTGGCGGCCCTGGTATGTCGCTCTATTAAATATTTGTTCCAAAAAACAGCGCGATTGATGCAAGGGTGACAAAAAAATCTTAGAAACTCGAACCCTCCCTCATGTCGAAGCCACCTGCTGCTACCCTATGTCAGAGTGGGCCTACCGGGGCTCCCTATCTTTTTGCCGCGAGCCTCGGTAGTTCACGTTACCAAGAGTGTTCGAACGAGGACGCAGGAGTCGTGACTGGGCAAGGTCACACAGCAACTACACCCCATTACACGTGTAGGGAAATATGAAGGTTATATTTATGCCAAATTTTTTTTGATATTCGACACCCGGTTTTGAAAATATAAAACCGAAAAACTGTGCAATATTTTTTAGACCAAAGTTGGTTATGCATTAATATTAACAGTTTTCTACCGATCATCTTGAAATTGTAGCAGCGTACTGATATATAACGGGGAATGATTTGGAAAAAAATTATCGATATCCGAAACCCGGTTATGGATATATCGATGAAAGTAAGACCCAGAAACCGTTAAATATTTTTGCTAATTTTTAAGTACTTCTTTACCGATTATGTTAAAAGTTTAGCAGCATGTTGATATTTAGGTAAACTGTTTTTTATACCCGAAACCCGGTTTTTGAGATATCTTCCGTAATGTGTAACTTTTTTAAAAATTATTTTGACCACATCTACTGATGAACCAGTATATCAGCCACGACAAATCAGCACCGATAGGCATATATAATTTTGACATTTCATATGGCGGCAGTGTTTTCTTCTGAAGACATGCAGGGTGACACAGAAAATTTTAAGTGTGCAGCAATTTCAAATTTAAAATTATAAAAATGTTCCTCTACGAAATGGCAACATTATTTTTGTAAAGCCTCTAGTTCTCGAGCATAATATCATCGATCCCATTTGTGCTAACAAAGTTATTCGGGGTCAAAAGACGAGAAAAGAAAAAAAACACTAAATTTGATTTTTTTTTTACTTTTGTCTCAGATTAACTTTTTTGCCACAAATGGGATCGTTAGGCACTTTTGCAGTTTTCTTCCATAGGGTGAACCAAGGTTAGGCTAGGTTCAAGTGGCTGCCGCACAGGCACACCTAGGCACCACTGAACCGAACCACAGCGATTTTTGGAGTGGTTTTCCAGCCCTGGTATTTAGGCTTACCAGGACACTTCCAGCATTCCACTTGGTAGCAGCTTTCAGCTCCATGGCCTAAATAGGCCAATTTGGACATAAATTTCTTCTTGCCACAAAATCTCTTCTTGCCCTCTGACTCAGCATGTGGTTGCCGCAAAATGCATCGCAAACTATTTACCTAGGCTTAGCACCCGAGGACGACGCCTCTGCTCTAGCCCCTCTCTGGCTTGCCCCACTCTTTTGTGTCTTGCCTGGCTCCGGAATGACAACGCCTACGGTTGTAAATGGCTGTAACTATTTCAATTGTTAAGATAATCGCACATGGCTTACCATTTTAGAAGCTTCAAAGCTTCAACTTTAAGAGTATGTAAAAATATTTTGAAATTATAAGAAAATTCACTTTGAAAAAAAATTCTTCAAACACACATTTTTTCAAAAAAACTGAATTAACCACCACCTTTAGCGCATTAATTCACTTGGGACTGCGTCAATGGACACCGAAAAAATACATAAAAAATGATTTGGAATGAAAAGGACATGCATAAAAATTCGAAAAGTAGATTTTTCGACCATAACAAGTCCCAAAACCCGAAAACAAATTTTTTTTTTCAAAAAACTGTTATCGACAACGTTTTTAGCGCATAATTTTTGTACATATTTAATTCAGCAGAATTTTACTTACCTCGTACCGACTACGTATATTTGGACGTCTGCAATATTTATAAGGATGATTATTTAATTAAATTAATTTCACGCTCGAATTTCACAAACACTGCCGCAAATTGAAATGTCAAAATTATTTGATAGTAGGCGTGTTTGTCAAACACAAAGTTAGTGCTTCGTACAGGGCCATTTACCATTGTGCATCTTATTGGTCGCGCAGGGAAATGCGTCTTGCCCTCTGACTCAGCATGCGGTTGCCGCAAAATGCATCGCAAACTATTTACCTAGGCTTAGCACCCGAGGACGACGCCTCTGCTCTAGCCCCTCTCTGGCTTGCCCCACTCTTTTGTGTCTTGCCTGGCTCCGGAATGACAACGCCTACGGTTGTAAATGGCTGTAACTATTTCAATTGTTAAGATAATCGCACATGGCTTACCATTTTAGAAGCTTCAACTTTAAGAGTATGTAAAAATATTTTGAAATTATAAGAAAATTCACTTTGAAAAAAAATTCTTCAAACACACATTTTTTCAAAAAAACTGAATTAACCACCACCTTTAGCGCATTAATTCACTTGGGACTGCGTCAATGGACACCGAAAAAATACATAAAAAATGATTTGGAATGAAAAGGACATGCATAAAAATTCGAAAAGTAGATTTTTCGACCATAACAAGTCCCAAAACCCGAAAACAAATTTTTTTTTTTCAAAAAACTGTTATCGACAACGTTTTTAGCGCATAATTTTTGTACATATTTAATTCAGCAGAATTTTACTTACCTCGTACCGACTACGTATATTTGGACGTCTGCAATATTTATAAGGATGATTATTTAATTAAATTAATTTCACGCTCGAATTTCACAAACACTGCCGCAAATTGAAATGTCAAAATTATTTGATAGTAGGCGTGTTTGTCAAACACAAAGTTAGTGCTTCGTACAGGGCCATTTACCATTGTGCATCTTATTGGTCGCGCAGGGCAATGCGTCTTGCCCTCTGACTCAGCATGTGGTTGCCGCAAAATGCATCGCAAACTATTTACCTAGGCTTAGCACCCGAGGACGACGCCTCTGCTCTAGCCCCTCTCTGGCTTGCCCCACTCTTTTGTGTCTTGCCTGGCTCCGGAATGACAACGCCTACGGTTGTAAATGGCTGTAACTATTTCAATTGTTAAGATAATCGCACATGGCTTACCATTTTAGAAGCTTCAAAGCTTCAACTTTAAGAGTATGTAAAAATATTTTGAAATTATAAGAAAATTCACTTTGAAAAAAAATTCTTCAAACACACATTTTTTCAAAAAAACTGAATTAACCACCACCTTTAGCGCATTAATTCACTTGGGACTGCGTCAATGGACACCGAAAAAATACATAAAAAATGATTTGGAATGAAAAGGACATGCATAAAAATTCGAAAAGTAGATTTTTCGACCATAACAAGTCCCAAAACCCGAAAACAAATTTTTTTTTTCAAAAAACTGTTATCGACAACGTTTTTAGCGCATAATTTTTGTACATATTTAATTCAGCAGAATTTTACTTACCTCGTACCGACTACGTATATTTAGACGTCTGCAATATTTATAAGGATGATTATTTAATTAAATTAATTTCACGCTCGAATTTCACAAACACTGCCGCAAATTGAAATGTCAAAATTATTTGATAGTAGGCGTGTTTGTCAAACACAAAGTTAGTGCTTCGTACAGGGCCATTTACCATTGTGCATCTTATTGGTCGCGCAGGGCAATGCGTCTTGCCCTCTGACTCAGCATGCGGTTGCCGCAAAATGCATCGCAAACTATTTACCTAGGCTTAGCACCCGAGGACGACGCCTCTGCTCTAGCCCCTCTCTGGCTTGCCCCACTCTTTTGTGTCTTGCCTGGCTCCGGAATGACAACGCCTACGGTTGTAAATGGCTGTAACTATTTCAATTGTTAAGATAATCGCACATGGCTTACCATTTTAGAAGCTTCAAAGCTTCAACTTTAAGAGTATGTAAAAATATTTTGAAATTATAAGAAAATTCACTTTGAAAAAAAATTCTTCAAACACACATTTTTTCAAAAAAACTGAATTAACCACCACCTTTAGCGCATTAATTCACTTGGGACTGCGTCAATGGACACCGAAAAAATACATAAAAAATGATTTGGAATGAAAAGGACATGCATAAAAATTCGAAAAGTAGATTTTTCGACCATAACAAGTCCCAAAACCCGAAAACAAATTTTTTTTTTTCAAAAAACTGTTATCGACAACGTTTTTAGCGCATAATTTTTGTACATATTTAATTCAGCAGAATTTTACTTACCTCGTACCGACTACGTATATTTGGACGTCTGCAATATTTATAAGGATGATTATTTAATTAAATTAATTTCACGCTCGAATTTCACAAACACTGCCGCAAATTGAAATGTCAAAATTATTTGATAGTAGGCGTGTTTGTCAAACACAAAGTTAGTGCTTCGTACAGGGCCATTTACCATTGTGCATCTTATTGGTCGCGCAGGGCAATGCGTCTTGCCCTCTGACTCAGCATGCGGTTGCCGCAAAATGCATCGCAAACTATTTACCTGGTCTTAGCATCCGAGGACGACGCCTCTGCTCTAGCCCCTCTCTGGCTTTCCCCACTCTTTTGTGTCTTGCCTGGCTCCGGAATGACAACGCCTACGGTTGTAAATGGCTGTAACTATTTCAATTGTTAAGATAATCGCACATGGCTTACCATTTTAGAAGCTTCAAAGCTTCAACTTTAAGAGTATGTAAAAATATTTTGAAATTATAAGAAAATTCACTTTGAAAAAAAATTCTTCAAACACACATTTTTTCAAAAAAACTGAATTAACCACCACCTTTAGCGCATTAATTCACTTGGGACTGCGTCAATGGACACCGAAAAAATACATAAAAAATGATTTGGAATGAAAAGGACATGCATAAAAATTCGAAAAGTAGATTTTTCGACCATAACAAGTCCCAAAACCCGAAAACAAATTTTTTTTTTTCAAAAAACTGTTATCGACAACGTTTTTAGCGCATAATTTTTGTACATATTTAATTCAGCAGAATTTTACTTACCTCGTACCGACTACGTATATTTGGACGTCTGCAATATTTATAAGGATGATTATTTAATTCAATTAATTTCACGCTCGAATTTCACAAACACTGCCGCAAATTGAAATGTCAAAATTATTTGATAGTAGGCGTGTTTGTCAAACACAAAGTTAGTGCTTCGTACAGGGCCATTTACCATTGTGCATCTTATTGGTCGCGCAGGGCAATGCGTCTTGCCCTCCGACTCAGCATGTGGTTGCCGCAAAATGCATCGCAAACTATTTACCTAGGCTTAGCACCCGAGGACGACGCCTCTGCTCTAGCCCCTCTTTGGCTTGCCCCACTCTTTTGTGTCTTGCCTGGCTCCGGAATGACAACGCCTACGGTTGTAAATGGCTGTAACTATTTCAATTGTTAAGATAATCGCACATGGCTTACCATTTTAGAAGCTTCAAAGCTTCAACTTTAAGAGTATGTAAAAATATTTTGAAATTATAAGAAAATTCACTTTGAAAAAAAATTCTTCAAACACACATTTTTTTCAAAAAAACTGAATTAACCACCACCTTTAGCGCATTAATTCACTTGGGACTGCGTCAATGGACACCGAAAAAATACATAAAAAATGATTTGGAATGAAAAGGACATGCATAAAAATTCGAAAAGTAGATTTTTCGACCATAACAAGTCCCAAAACCCGAAAACAAATTTTTTTTTTTCATAAATTTACCGTTTGTATAAAAATAAATTAATTTTTCCCCATACAAAATGTGTGGGACAGGGCGAAAAAAAAAATTAACCCTAAGGGTTAAGGTAGAACGCTAATTTTTTGCAAGGCTTATTTTCTCATCAATACCTAACTTTTTGGGGGGTAAGACCAAGTGGACATTTTTTTTGAATCACCCTAATGTATATACTTTATTTTGCACGCACCGCATAAGTATGTACACATAGAACAAACCACTATCTCATTTGCATAAAAACCAAAAATATGACATGCCCGCATTGCATAAAAACCAAAAATATGACATGCCCGCACAAGCGCCTTGCTACGTATGTATTTATATTTTTTTCTTTCTTCGCGCACATGTACCTATATTAGAGTGGTTCAAACATTTTTTTTTTGGAAAATCTAAAACGCTAATTTAATTTTAACATGTTTAAGTGCAGTAAAAATATGAGTTTTTGTGTGTTGTTATTCTGTTTTCATTGACGAATATCCCTGCAATTCTATAGCCTTCTTGGATGAGTAGAAAGGGTTTAACTCCTGCAAGTATGTTTCAAAATTGAAAACAGAGCAACTAAAACGCCTACACTGACCTCATTGCGCATTGGTTTTTTGGATATATTTCGCATCTAGAAGGTTTATGACATCGCTGATTATGAATCCGATGTCAGTTTTTTTAAATTCAAAATGGCGGGTACAATATGGCGGTGATTTTTTTGAAAACTAATTGGATTTTATTGAAACTTGGTACTCGGGGGTTTATGAGTTGTCTGATTACGAATCCGATATCGGTTTTTTTAAATTCAAAATGGTGGATCCAATATGGCGGTGCATTTTTGAAAACTAATTCGACTATGTGAAACTCGTCAATGATGGATTCATGACATCGATTTATATGAACTAGTATCGCTTGTGATCGAAAATTCGACCAATAAAAACTTTAGAGGGTAGTGGGGTCGCTATCCCCGTACCCCCATCCTTAAATTTCGGAGACGCCGCTGAAAATATACCGCCTATACCTCAGTTTTTTTCAATTTTCTTTCCATCGTTGCATATTTCATTCCAATCGGTCAAACGGTTAGCTCACAGGAGGTTCCTAAAGGTTTTTATGTGGCGTAATTATTGACATCGGATTCCTATGCAAGTTTGGCAAAACTGGCATCTATATTATATATATTATATATTAATATATATAAATGAAATATGCACCGATGGAAAGGAAATTGAAAAAAGTGACGAGTTTCACACAGTCGAATTAGTTTTCAAAAATGCACCGCCATATTGGATCCACCATTTTGAATTTAAAAAAAACCGATATCGGATTCGTAATCAGACAACAAATAAACCCCCGAGTACCAAGTTTCAATAAAATCCAATTAGTTTTCAAAAAAATCAAACGCCATATTGGACCCGCCATTTTGAATTTAAAAAAACTGACATCGGATTCATAATCAGCGATGTCATAAACATTCTACATGCGAAATATATCCAAAAAACCAATGCGCAATGAGATCAGTGTAGGCGTTTTATTTGCACCGTTTTCTATTTCGAAACATATTTTCAGGAGTTAAACCCTTTCTACTCATCCAAGAAGACTATTGAATTGCAGGAATATTCGCCAATGAAAACAGAATAACAACACACAAAAACTCAAATTTTTACTGCACTTAAACATGTTAAAATGAAATTAAAATTGCAAGTATCTCATTTTTTTTATAAAAACGAGTAGCGCGACCTCTAAACCACCTTTAAAAAAAAAAAAAAAAATAGCAGCCTCTTTTTTTGTCATAAGGAACAATAATTGGGGGTGGCGTTTTAGAATTTCTAAAAAGTCCATATTTGTGAACCACTCTAACCTATATACATACATATATAGCCCAAACACATTTCCCTTGCGCACTAAAAAAAAACAAAACAAGACATGCCTGCACAAAAGCCCTTGTATACATAAATTCATATATATTTGTAACCTTCTACACGCACCACTATGTATAATGTACATTGTACATATATAGCCCCAAACACTATTGACTTGCGCACTTAAAAAACAAACCGAAACATGCTCTTGCAAATGCCCGCTATACATAGCATATATGTATATGCTTAATTTTATTTGCACCACATATGTAATATCGCACAATACACAATTTACTTGCCCACACTATGTATGTATATAGCCCCATGCACTATTCACTTCCGGGTTTCGGCACCAATGTAAAAATATTGGGATACGCTAAATAGATTAAAACACCTATATTTTTTCCCGGTCTTGCGACAGTTTCGGTTTATGGTTTAATACTAATTTTAGACTTCAGTACAATTCATTTATGAGCAGAATTCAAGAAGAAACAATAAAGTGTAAATGTTTGAATGTGTTAAGTTAATATAAGAGAAGAGAACTATATTTCGAGTAGATGGTTGCCAACGCTCATAAATTTTCAACATTTTCGGGCACGGCAATCGACGACGAAACTTCCAGAGGGTAGAGTAATTGAACCTGCCTCTTAAGCACTTGTTGATCTTGCATGCGTACGTCGCATACTCTAACGCGACCATCTCGCCCAGGATACGTAGACTGCACAACTCCCTGCTTCCACTGAAGACGTGGCTTGTTATCATCGTGTACTAATACTACGTCACCAACGCTTATGCTGTGTGATGCCACTCTCTTATTGTGATGTATGGATCGAAGCTGTTGTAGATATTCTTGGCGCCATCTCTTCATATAACGTCGAAGCAAAACTTGGCGCTTCTCCCAGGCTAGTGCAATGGCCGATCCACCAGCTTGAAAATCTGTAGGCAAAATCGTTGAATTACAGTCGATTAGAAAATTTGACGGTGTCAATGGCTGCAGGTCCTCCTCGCTATTAGTGATATAGGTTAGTGGTCTGGCATTTACTACACTTTCAACTTCGGTAATCAACGTTCTAAGCTCTTCTGAATTTAGCACCGCCTTTCCAATTGATGCTTTTAAAGCGTTTTTTACCGATCGCACTAGGCGCTCCCAAAAACCGCCCCACCACGACCCTCTCTCAGGGATGTATTTCCACGTGATACCTTTGTAGGCAGCCATCTGTAATACCTCTTTATTCTTTACCAACTCTTCAAGTTTACGGAGCTCCAAGTCAGCTCGCTTGAACGTTTTCGCATTGTCGGATATTATTATGTTCGGTGTACCTCGCCTTGCAATAAACCTACGCAAAGCTTCGATGCAACTTTCTACTGTCATGTCAACCACCAACTCCAAGTGTGCAACGCGAATAGCAGCGCAGGTAAATAGCATTACGTATACCTTCTTCCGACTATCGTCACCATCGGCCTTTACATAGAGCGGCCCAGCAAAATCCACACCAGTGGTTTGAAATACTCTCTCAGTAGTTAATCGTTCCGCTGGCAAAACTGTCCAAGGTTCCGAAGCGTTCTTAGCATATAGACGCTTGCATGTTACGCAACGCTGGATAGTGTTCTTTATGATTTGCCTACCTTGTACTATCCAAAACTTTTTACGAATGTGACACAAAGCTGCATTAACGCCTCCATGTAGAGTGGCCCTATGTGTCTCAATTATTAACAGCTGGCTGAAATAAGATTTTTTGGGAAGAATAAATAAATAATATAATAAATTCATCTCCCTGTAGTCTTCCATTGAGCACCATTACACTATTTTCCAGTTTTGGATTTAAAGTTACAATCTTGGAATCAGAAGAAATCAACGAGCCACGTTTTAGTGCGCCGATTTTTTTTATCATAGGCACTTCTTTGAGCATCCTCTACCCAATAACTCTCAGCCTCTCTCAACTCTTGGTGAGTCAACTCGTCGATGCAAGCTACCGACTTGGTCTTTCGAACTGCCTTTTGTGGTTTTCTACCTTTGAAGGATTTCAGGAAACGAAAGACGTACGCTGTCACTCGTAGCAGCCGCTTCATACCGCTGAAGTCGTAGATTTTCAAAAGATGTTCGTACATATCAGTGTCCTCCTTTATTATAGTAGTTGCCACTCTATAGTCGTTTGGCCAGTATTCTTGTTCTTCTAGCAGCCATGATGGACCATACTTCCACAAAACTGATTCTGCTAACAGTTTGGCTCTAAAACCTCTGGTAATCAAATCGGCTGGGTTGCTTTTTCCTTCGCAGTGACGCCATTCATATATATTTGTAAGGGTGTTTATTTGGCTCACTCTAGCCTTCACATAAGGTTTCAACTGTTTGCCACAACCTCTTATGCAATTCAAAGTAATTGTGGAGTCGGTCCACATGTATGTCGCTTCAATATCGCAATCAATACACTCAACTAAAAACGCTTTCAGCCTCGCCGCCATGAGGGCAGCGGTCAACTCCAACTTAGGCAAGCTCAGCTCGGTATTTTTAGAGTTCTTTTCAAGGGGCGCTACACGGTTTTTGAGCAAATGAAGTTTGTGACTATTTCTCTATCACCAGAAATTTGCCGCAGGTATGCTACCGCTCCATACGCCTTTGGGCTCGCATCAGCAAAAATGTGTATTTCGTTAGTCGCGCCGCTGTCCGTTGTAAGACTTCGCCTTATAGCTAGTTTGTTTAGAATTGGCAGCACTTCCTGCCAGCATTGGAAACTTGACAACATGTCTGCATCTAATGTTTTATCCCAGTCAAGATTCGCTTTCCATACGTTATGTAGCAATATCTTTAATCGAACAACAAAGGGGGCAAGCAACCCCAATGGATCATAGATCTTGGCCATAGCCTTCATTACGTTCCGTTTGGTTCCTCTTAGTGATTGTAAGTACTCAACATTTATTGACACATCTACGCTGAGTTCGTCCGCCGCTGTACACCAACTTACACCCAGCACTTTAGTCTGCGTACATTCGTTATGCTTATCTAACGGAAAAGAGGCTTTAAGTATAACGTCGTTGGTATTCCACTTGCGCAAGTTGAAGTTGGCGGAACTCAATATACTAGTTGCCTGTTGAAATATGTCGGCAGCGTCTTTACGCTTACGCACGCTAAGTACTAGATCGTATACATAAAAGGAAGCTTTAAGCTTGTCGCAGATCGCACCATATTCTGTTTTACAGCTGTCTAAATGCGTCTGAATGGTCGCTGCTAGTAAAAATGGGCTAGAAGCAACACCGAAGGTGACTCTAGCCATTTATTCAGCTATCGTCTTTAATTAATCGCGCCGTTAACCCACGGAGTCTTGCCAGAGCAACTTGCTTATTATCGGCCAATGCGCCGCTACCCAAGCGCCAGGGCAAATTGACGACGTTTGCCATTAATATTATTTATATTTAACATAGCTTTTTCTAAAATATCTTGCTCTGCATTATGTTGGCAGTTTGTGATACCAACAGATTCTAATTTCCGAAAATCAGATATATCGAACGTTTGCTCTACGGTATCGGCTATACTTAGCACACAGCTGTCTACAGCTAAATTGCGTCTTAACCGCGACTAAATTTTCAGCTATACGCTTACTTTCATCTGTATTAAATTGCCAACAGTGGTCTTGACCAATTAACAAATTAATGCCATCAATACAATTTTCATTACTTACTTTAGTGTCGGCCAACTCGAGCTTTAAATATTTCAGCTTATCACTTTCTATTTTCGGTTCCGGTAACACATCAATACAAATATTCGGCACAACAATAGCTGTTATTGTTCTCGCTTTTCCACCAAATTGCCCTTTAATACCTAGTTGTACACGTTTAAAGTGAGTTGGCTGCCTTTCTGAATTTTTGCCCCCAAACGCTATAATTCTCATTTTTTCAACACCGCTGGCGGATAACTTTAACAGGTCCGCTAATTTTTCAGTTATGTAGGTGCGCTGACTGCCGTTGTCCATAATAACTCTGCTAAGTACTCTTTCGTTGTTAGTGACGTTACTTATCACCGCTTTTGCAGTCTGCAGAAAAAATTTGTTTTGCTTTGCCGAGATAGTATTCAAAGTCGCTGCTTCCGCTACATTGTTGTTGGGAGTAACTTGTACTCCTACTACGCTGCTTTTATCATTTTGTTGTTTTATGTCGTTTCGTTCGCTCTTTCGCAAATGTATTCTATTTGTTCTTGATCGCTCACACATAGGCGTAAGGTGTCTACCGCCACAGCCATCACTCTTTACCCACTGGGCTCTACAGAATTTTGAGCTATGATTTTTATTACCGCAACGAAAGCATCTACTCCCTTGCTTTAGCAATTGCTTTTGCTCTTCGATGTTCATGCTGCTAGTACAGTTTTTGCTGCTGTGAGCAGTGCTCTTACAAAATATGCATTGTGGATTACTCTTATTACTGATATGAAGAGCGGTAACCGTAGCTTGACTGGTTCGCGACATTTTTTTTTATCTCGCTCATCGCATTTTTTATCGCGCTCGGATAACTGTGCCTTTTCCATGGCTTCGAGTTCAACCTTCATAAAATCAAGCAGAGTTTTTAGATTATCATCTTTATGATGGGAATTGTCAGCTTCAGTACTGTTACTAGTTTCAATCGTTGTGCTATTGCCATTGCCAGTCATTGTGGTACAGAGTGAACCGTTCCCCCCAAACCTGTGATATTGTACACGTAACTGTACTGGCAAAGCTTTTAACAATACCGATTTCGCTACTATGTCATACTGATGGGAAGGCACTCGCAGTGCGCTAAGTGACCTAATGATAGCACTAACTTCGTTATACAACTGCCGGAGTGCGTGGACATCGCTAGACTTATGCACAATCTTCAAAGTAATCAGCTTCTGTAGATATTTCTCCACGATTTTTTCGGTATTGCCGTATTGTAACCACTGTATTTTCTGCCGTGGAGGCCTCACTCGCGTCACCAACACCTGCGTTCAATGTAAAATCTTTTAAATATTCCGCAATCGTGTTACATAGTTTTGTAACCTGCGTCCTACACGCTGCACGATATACACCTTCCATTTAATCGCCTTTTTTTTAAACGTGTTTTGCTAAACTCTAAATATTAAACCAATAATACCCGTAAGCTAATTCTGAACCCGCTTTTATAATTCAAAGAATTGCGACTGTACTCCCGGGCTTCGTCACCAATGTAAAAAATATTGGGATACGCTAAATAGATTAAAACACCTATATTTTTCCCGGTCTTGCGACAGTTTCGGTTTATGGTTTAATACTAATTTTAGACTTCAGTACAATTCATTTATGAGAAGAATTCAAGTAGAAACAATAAAGTGTAAATGTTTGAATGTGTTAAGTTAATATAAGAGAAGAGAACTATATTTCGAGTAGCTGGTTGCCAACGCTCATCAACATATATTCAACATATATATACATTAGGATGATTCAAATAAAAAAATGTGGTTTTTTCGGTCTTACACCCTGAAACTTTAGATAGTGACTAGAAAAAAAGCCTTGCAAGAAATTAGCGCTCTAACTTAACCCTTAGGGGTGGCTTTATTTTTTCGCCCTTTCCCATACATTTTGTATGGGGAAAAATGGTATTTGTTTTCAAAGTGAATTTTCTTTCAATTTTTTAAACTTTTTTGAAAATATTTTTACTTACTCTTAAAGCTGAAGCTTTGAAGCTTCCAAAATGGTAAGCCATGTGCGAACATCTTAACTATTCAAATAATTACAGCCATTTAAAATTTACTAAATTGTATACGTGTTACTGTGTATGTGTGTGCAATAGTACAATTAATAGTTAAGATAATCGCACATGGGTTACCATTTTGGAAGCTTCAAAGCTTCAACTTTAAGAGTATGTAAAAATATTTCAAAAAAGTTTCAAAAATTAAAAGAAAATTCACTTTGAAAAAAAATGCCATTTTTCCCCATACAAAATGTATGGAAAAGGGCGAAAAAAATAGCCACCCCTAAGGGTTAAGTTTATTTTCTCATCAATACCTAACTTTTTAGTGGGTAAGACCAAGGCGACATTTTTTTTAATCACCCTAATATACATATATATAGCCCTATCCACTATTTACTTGCTTGTACATAAAAACCAAAGCGAAACATGCTTGTACAAGCGCCGCTCCGCGTCATACACACATATATGCATATATGTACACTTCATTTTACACGCACCCCTATTATTATTTTAACCGTGGACTGTATGAAAATTTATCCTTGGCTTTGTCCCTTTGTCTTGCTCACCTCTTATTCACATCAACTTTATTTAGCTTAATCATTATTTTCTTTAATTTGTCTTTTTTCCGTTTTTAAATAACGCGCACACACTTGTTGATATTTTAACACTCTTTCCAATTCAACAACGCACTCAAGCCAAGAATTGTTTCGTTCTTTTTTTTCTCAGCCGATCGCCATCTGGCTCGACATGGACTATAATGTTTCACATATACATATACTTAGGTAGGTAGAAGTGGCTGCCGCAAAGGCACACCTAGGCCAGTAATAAAAGGCCCGTTGTGATACCACCAAACACTAGGAAAGTCACTCCCGGGGCCCGGCCATATGGAAAATCCCAGTGCTGTCGGGACTCTCCATATGGCCGAAACCCGGGACTGACACTCCTAACCGACACCGCTACCCCTCCTCGAACCATTTTGATAACTTGATGAAGGCCATCAAGTCCTTTATGTCTAGCTCCGCGACCTGGCTTAAGCTAACCAGGAAGGGAACTCCCAGAGAGCGCCTTCTCGCTCCGCTTAAGGCCGGGCAGTTGCAGATGAGGTGCTCCACCGTTTTCTCTTCCTCATCATCTTTGCAACTCCTGCAGCATCGTCGGTAGGGAACGCCTAACCTTGCTGCGTGCCTACCAATAAGGCAGTGCCCGGTTAAAACACCTATTAATATGGAGATTTCCTTCCTTTTCAGGGCGTATATGTGTCTAGATCTTTTAAGATCGCATTTTGGCCAGGTTTGCTTGGATATCCGGCACCCTGGGGCTTGTAGCCATCTTTCGTTGGCTTCGCGGAGTGTATGCTCCTTCAGCATTAGCTTGCACGTGGCAAACGGCATACCTATACGCTCTTTATCTTGAAGAATCTGCTTGGTCGTGCCCTGCCTGGCAAGTTCGTCTGCCCTACAGTTTCCCTCAATGTCCCTGTGTCCCGGGACCCATGTGAGGTTCACGCGGTTCTGTTGGGCCATCTCTTGAAGAGATCGACGACAGCTGAGCGTCAGTTCAGAGTTGAACGAGTAAGAGCCAAGGGATTTGATGGCCGCTTGGCTGTCGCCCGAAAACAAATTTTTTTTTTTCAAAAAACTGTTATCGACAACGTTTTTAGCGCATAATTTTTGTACATATTTAATTCAGCAGAATTTTACTTACCTCGTACCGACTACGTATATTTGGACGTCTGCAATATTTATAAGGATGATTATTTAATTAAATTAATTTCACGCTCGAATTTCACAAACACTGCCGCAAATTGAAATGTCAAAATTATTTGATAGTAGGCGTGTTTGTCAAACACAAAGTTAGTGCTTCGTACAGGGCCATTTACCATTGTGCATCTTATTGGTCGCGCAGGGCAATGCGTCTTGCCCTCTGACTCAGCATGTGGTTGCCGCAAAATGCATCGCAAACTATTTACCTAGGCTTAGCACCCGAGGACGACGCCTCTGCTCTAGCCCCTCTCTGGCTTGCCCCACTCTTTTGTGTCTTGCCTGGCTCCGGAATGACAACGCCTACGGTTGTAAATGGCTGTAACTATTTCAATTGTTAAGATAATCGCACATGGCTTACCATTTTAGAAGCTTCAAAGCTTCAACTTTAAGAGTATGTAAAAATATTTTGAAATTATAAGAAAATTCACTTTGAAAAAAAATTCTTCAAACACACATTTTTTCAAAAAAACTGAATTAACCACCACCTTTAGCGCATTAATTCACTTGGGACTGCGTCAATGGACACCGAAAAAATACATAAAAAATGATTTGGAATGAAAAGGACATGCATAAAAATTCGAAAAGTAGATTTTTCGACCATAACAAGTCCCAAAACCCGAAAACAAATTTTTTTTTTCAAAAAACTGTTATCGACAACGTTTTTAGCGCATAATTTTTGTACATATTTAATTCAGCAGAATTTTACTTACCTCGTACCGACTACGTATATTTAGACGTCTGCAATATTTATAAGGATGATTATTTAATTAAATTAATTTCACGCTCGAATTTCACAAACACTGCCGCAAATTGAAATGTCAAAATTATTTGATAGTAGGCGTGTTTGTCAAACACAAAGTTAGTGCTTCGTACAGGGCCATTTACCATTGTGCATCTTATTGGTCGCGCAGGGCAATGCGTCTTGCCCTCTGACTCAGCATGCGGTTGCCGCAAAATGCATCGCAAACTATTTACCTAGGCTTAGCACCCGAGGACGACGCCTCTGCTCTAGCCCCTCTCTGGCTTGCCCCACTCTTTTGTGTCTTGCCTGGCTCCGGAATGACAACGCCTACGGTTGTAAATGGCTGTAACTATTTCAATTGTTAAGATAATCGCACATGGCTTACCATTTTAGAAGCTTCAAAGCTTCAACTTTAAGAGTATGTAAAAATATTTTGAAATTATAAGAAAATTCACTTTGAAAAAAAATTCTTCAAACACACATTTTTTCAAAAAAACTGAATTAACCACCACCTTTAGCGCATTAATTCACTTGGGACTGCGTCAATGGACACCGAAAAAATACATAAAAAATGATTTGGAATGAAAAGGACATGCATAAAAATTCGAAAAGTAGATTTTTCGACCATAACAAGTCCCAAAACCCGAAAACAAATTTTTTTTTTTCAAAAAACTGTTATCGACAACGTTTTTAGCGCATAATTTTTGTACATATTTAATTCAGCAGAATTTTACTTACCTCGTACCGACTACGTATATTTGGACGTCTGCAATATTTATAAGGATGATTATTTAATTAAATTAATTTCACGCTCGAATTTCACAAACACTGCCGCAAATTGAAATGTCAAAATTATTTGATAGTAGGCGTGTTTGTCAAACACAAAGTTAGTGCTTCGTACAGGGCCATTTACCATTGTGCATCTTATTGGTCGCGCAGGGCAATGCGTCTTGCCCTCTGACTCAGCATGCGGTTGCCGCAAAATGCATCGCAAACTATTTACCTGGTCTTAGCATCCGAGGACGACGCCTCTGCTCTAGCCCCTCTCTGGCTTTCCCCACTCTTTTGTGTCTTGCCTGGCTCCGGAATGACAACGCCTACGGTTGTAAATGGCTGTAACTATTTCAATTGTTAAGATAATCGCACATGGCTTACCATTTTAGAAGCTTCAAAGCTTCAACTTTAAGAGTATGTAAAAATATTTTGAAATTATAAGAAAATTCACTTTGAAAAAAAATTCTTCAAACACACATTTTTTCAAAAAAACTGAATTAACCACCACCTTTAGCGCATTAATTCACTTGGGACTGCGTCAATGGACACCGAAAAAATACATAAAAAATGATTTGGAATGAAAAGGACATGCATAAAAATTCGAAAAGTAGATTTTTCGACCATAACAAGTCCCAAAACCCGAAAACAAATTTTTTTTTTTCAAAAAACTGTTATCGACAACGTTTTTAGCGCATAATTTTTGTACATATTTAATTCAGCAGAATTTTACTTACCTCGTACCGACTACGTATATTTGGACGTCTGCAATATTTATAAGGATGATTATTTAATTCAATTAATTTCACGCTCGAATTTCACAAACACTGCCGCAAATTGAAATGTCAAAATTATTTGATAGTAGGCGTGTTTGTCAAACACAAAGTTAGTGCTTCGTACAGGGCCATTTACCATTGTGCATCTTATTGGTCGCGCAGGGCAATGCGTCTTGCCCTCCGACTCAGCATGTGGTTGCCGCAAAATGCATCGCAAACTATTTACCTAGGCTTAGCACCCGAGGACGACGCCTCTGCTCTAGCCCCTCTTTGGCTTGCCCCACTCTTTTGTGTCTTGCCTGGCTCCGGAATGACAACGCCTACGGTTGTAAATGGCTGTAACTATTTCAATTGTTAAGATAATCGCACATGGCTTACCATTTTAGAAGCTTCAAAGCTTCAACTTTAAGAGTATGTAAAAATATTTTGAAATTATAAGAAAATTCACTTTGAAAAAAAATTCTTCAAACACACATTTTTTTCAAAAAAACTGAATTAACCACCACCTTTAGCGCATTAATTCACTTGGGACTGCGTCAATGGACACCGAAAAAATACATAAAAAATGATTTGGAATGAAAAGGACATGCATAAAAATTCGAAAAGTAGATTTTTCGACCATAACAAGTCCCAAAACCCGAAAACAAATTTTTTTTTTTCATAAATTTACCGTTTGTATAAAAATAAATTAATTTTTCCCCATACAAAATGTGTGGGACAGGGCGAAAAAAAAAATTAACCCTAAGGGTTAAGGTAGAACGCTAATTTTTTGCAAGGCTTATTTTCTCATCAATACCTAACTTTTTGGGGGGTAAGACCAAGTGGACATTTTTTTTGAATCACCCTAATGTATATACTTTATTTTGCACGCACCGCATAAGTATGTACACATAGAACAAACCACTATCTCATTTGCATAAAAACCAAAAATATGACATGCCCGCATTGCATAAAAACCAAAAATATGACATGCCCGCACAAGCGCCTTGCTACGTATGTATTTATATTTTTTTCTTTCTTCGCGCACATGTACCTATATTAGAGTGGTTCAAACATTTTTTTTTTGGAAAATCTAAAACGCTAATTTAATTTTAACATGTTTAAGTGCAGTAAAAATATGAGTTTTTGTGTGTTGTTATTCTGTTTTCATTGACGAATATCCCTGCAATTCTATAGCCTTCTTGGATGAGTAGAAAGGGTTTAACTCCTGCAAGTATGTTTCAAAATTGAAAACAGAGCAACTAAAACGCCTACACTGACCTCATTGCGCATTGGTTTTTTGGATATATTTCGCATCTAGAAGGTTTATGACATCGCTGATTATGAATCCGATGTCAGTTTTTTTAAATTCAAAATGGCGGGTACAATATGGCGGTGATTTTTTTGAAAACTAATTGGATTTTATTGAAACTTGGTACTCGGGGGTTTATGAGTTGTCTGATTACGAATCCGATATCGGTTTTTTTAAATTCAAAATGGTGGATCCAATATGGCGGTGCATTTTTGAAAACTAATTCGACTATGTGAAACTCGTCAATGATGGATTCATGACATCGATTTATATGAACTAGTATCGCTTGTGATCGAAAATTCGACCAATAAAAACTTTAGAGGGTAGTGGGGTCGCTATCCCCGTACCCCCATCCTTAAATTTCGGAGACGCCGCTGAAAATATATCGCCTATACCTCAGTTTTTTTCAATTTTCTTTCCATCGTTGCATATTTCATTCCAATCGGTCAAACGGTTAGCTCACAGGAGGTTCCTAAAGGTTTTTATGTGGCGTAATTATTGACATCGGATTCCTATGCAAGTTTGGCAAAACTGGCATCTATATTATATATATTATATATTAATATATATAAATGAAATATGCACCGATGGAAAGGAAATTGAAAAAAGTGACGAGTTTCACACAGTCGAATTAGTTTTCAAAAATGCACCGCCATATTGGATCCACCATTTTGAATTTAAAAAAAACCGATATCGGATTCGTAATCAGACAACAAATAAACCCCCGAGTACCAAGTTTCAATAAAATCCAATTAGTTTTCAAAAAAATCAAACGCCATATTGGACCCGCCATTTTGAATTTAAAAAAACTGACATCGGATTCATAATCAGCGATGTCATAAACATTCTACATGCGAAATATATCCAAAAAACCAATGCGCAATGAGATCAGTGTAGGCGTTTTATTTGCACCGTTTTCTATTTCGAAACATATTTTCAGGAGTTAAACCCTTTCTACTCATCCAAGAAGACTATTGAATTGCAGGAATATTCGCCAATGAAAACAGAATAACAACACACAAAAACTCAAATTTTTACTGCACTTAAACATGTTAAAATGAAATTAAAATTGCAAGTATCTCATTTTTTTTATAAAAACGAGTAGCGCGACCTCTAAACCACCTTTAAAAAAAAAAAAAAAAATAGCAGCCTCTTTTTTTGTCATAAGGAACAATAATTGGGGGTGGCGTTTTAGAATTTCTAAAAAGTCCATATTTGTGAACCACTCTAACCTATATACATACATATATAGCCCAAACACATTTCCCTTGCGCACTAAAAAAAAACAAAACAAGACATGCCTGCACAAAAGCCCTTGTATACATAAATTCATATATATTTGTAACCTTCTACACGCACCACTATGTATAATGTACATTGTACATATATAGCCCCAAACACTATTGACTTGCGCACTTAAAAAACAAACCGAAACATGCTCTTGCAAATGCCCGCTATACATAGCATATATGTATATGCTTAATTTTATTTGCACCACATATGTAATATCGCACAATACACAATTTACTTGCCCACACTATGTATGTATATAGCCCCATGCACTATTCACTTCCGGGTTTCGGCACCAATGTAAAAATATTGGGATACGCTAAATAGATTAAAACACCTATATTTTTTCCCGGTCTTGCGACAGTTTCGGTTTATGGTTTAATACTAATTTTAGACTTCAGTACAATTCATTTATGAGCAGAATTCAAGAAGAAACAATAAAGTGTAAATGTTTGAATGTGTTAAGTTAATATAAGAGAAGAGAACTATATTTCGAGTAGATGGTTGCCAACGCTCATAAATTTTCAACATTTTCGGGCACGGCAATCGACGACGAAACTTCCAGAGGGTAGAGTAATTGAACCTGCCTCTTAAGCACTTGTTGATCTTGCATGCGTACGTCGCATACTCTAACGCGACCATCTCGCCCAGGATACGTAGACTGCACAACTCCCTGCTTCCACTGAAGACGTGGCTTGTTATCATCGTGTACTAATACTACGTCACCAACGCTTATGCTGTGTGATGCCACTCTCTTATTGTGATGTATGGATCGAAGCTGTTGTAGATATTCTTGGCGCCATCTCTTCATATAACGTCGAAGCAAAACTTGGCGCTTCTCCCAGGCTAGTGCAATGGCCGATCCACCAGCTTGAAAATCTGTAGGCAAAATCGTTGAATTACAGTCGATTAGAAAATTTGACGGTGTCAATGGCTGCAGGTCCTCCTCGCTATTAGTGATATAGGTTAGTGGTCTGGCATTTACTACACTTTCAACTTCGGTAATCAACGTTCTAAGCTCTTCTGAATTTAGCACCGCCTTTCCAATTGATGCTTTTAAAGCGTTTTTTACCGATCGCACTAGGCGCTCCCAAAAACCGCCCCACCACGACCCTCTCTCAGGGATGTATTTCCACGTGATACCTTTGTAGGCAGCCATCTGTAATACCTCTTTATTCTTTACCAACTCTTCAAGTTTACGGAGCTCCAAGTCAGCTCGCTTGAACGTTTTCGCATTGTCGGATATTATTATGTTCGGTGTACCTCGCCTTGCAATAAACCTACGCAAAGCTTCGATGCAACTTTCTACTGTCATGTCAACCACCAACTCCAAGTGTGCAACGCGAATAGCAGCGCAGGTAAATAGCATTACGTATACCTTCTTCCGACTATCGTCACCATCGGCCTTTACATAGAGCGGCCCAGCAAAATCCACACCAGTGGTTTGAAATACTCTCTCAGTAGTTAATCGTTCCGCTGGCAAAACTGTCCAAGGTTCCGAAGCGTTCTTAGCATATAGACGCTTGCATGTTACGCAACGCTGGATAGTGTTCTTTATGATTTGCCTACCTTGTACTATCCAAAACTTTTTACGAATGTGACACAAAGCTGCATTAACGCCTCCATGTAGAGTGGCCCTATGTGTCTCAATTATTAACAGCTGGCTGAAATAAGATTTTTTGGGAAGAATAAATAAATAATATAATAAATTCATCTCCCTGTAGTCTTCCATTGAGCACCATTACACTATTTTCCAGTTTTGGATTTAAAGTTACAATCTTGGAATCAGAAGAAATCAACGAGCCACGTTTTAGTGCGCCGATTTTTTTTATCATAGGCACTTCTTTGAGCATCCTCTACCCAATAACTCTCAGCCTCTCTCAACTCTTGGTGAGTCAACTCGTCGATGCAAGCTACCGACTTGGTCTTTCGAACTGCCTTTTGTGGTTTTCTACCTTTGAAGGATTTCAGGAAACGAAAGACGTACGCTGTCACTCGTAGCAGCCGCTTCATACCGCTGAAGTCGTAGATTTTCAAAAGATGTTCGTACATATCAGTGTCCTCCTTTATTATAGTAGTTGCCACTCTATAGTCGTTTGGCCAGTATTCTTGTTCTTCTAGCAGCCATGATGGACCATACTTCCACAAAACTGATTCTGCTAACAGTTTGGCTCTAAAACCTCTGGTAATCAAATCGGCTGGGTTGCTTTTTCCTTCGCAGTGACGCCATTCATATATATTTGTAAGGGTGTTTATTTGGCTCACTCTAGCCTTCACATAAGGTTTCAACTGTTTGCCACAACCTCTTATGCAATTCAAAGTAATTGTGGAGTCGGTCCACATGTATGTCGCTTCAATATCGCAATCAATACACTCAACTAAAAACGCTTTCAGCCTCGCCGCCATGAGGGCAGCGGTCAACTCCAACTTAGGCAAGCTCAGCTCGGTATTTTTAGAGTTCTTTTCAAGGGGCGCTACACGGTTTTTGAGCAAATGAAGTTTGTGACTATTTCTCTATCACCAGAAATTTGCCGCAGGTATGCTACCGCTCCATACGCCTTTGGGCTCGCATCAGCAAAAATGTGTATTTCGTTAGTCGCGCCGCTGTCCGTTGTAAGACTTCGCCTTATAGCTAGTTTGTTTAGAATTGGCAGCACTTCCTGCCAGCATTGGAAACTTGACAACATGTCTGCATCTAATGTTTTATCCCAGTCAAGATTCGCTTTCCATACGTTATGTAGCAATATCTTTAATCGAACAACAAAGGGGGCAAGCAACCCCAATGGATCATAGATCTTGGCCATAGCCTTCATTACGTTCCGTTTGGTTCCTCTTAGTGATTGTAAGTACTCAACATTTATTGACACATCTACGCTGAGTTCGTCCGCCGCTGTACACCAACTTACACCCAGCACTTTAGTCTGCGTACATTCGTTATGCTTATCTAACGGAAAAGAGGCTTTAAGTATAACGTCGTTGGTATTCCACTTGCGCAAGTTGAAGTTGGCGGAACTCAATATACTAGTTGCCTGTTGAAATATGTCGGCAGCGTCTTTACGCTTACGCACGCTAAGTACTAGATCGTATACATAAAAGGAAGCTTTAAGCTTGTCGCAGATCGCACCATATTCTGTTTTACAGCTGTCTAAATGCGTCTGAATGGTCGCTGCTAGTAAAAATGGGCTAGAAGCAACACCGAAGGTGACTCTAGCCATTTATTCAGCTATCGTCTTTAATTAATCGCGCCGTTAACCCACGGAGTCTTGCCAGAGCAACTTGCTTATTATCGGCCAATGCGCCGCTACCCAAGCGCCAGGGCAAATTGACGACGTTTGCCATTAATATTATTTATATTTAACATAGCTTTTTCTAAAATATCTTGCTCTGCATTATGTTGGCAGTTTGTGATACCAACAGATTCTAATTTCCGAAAATCAGATATATCGAACGTTTGCTCTACGGTATCGGCTATACTTAGCACACAGCTGTCTACAGCTAAATTGCGTCTTAACCGCGACTAAATTTTCAGCTATACGCTTACTTTCATCTGTATTAAATTGCCAACAGTGGTCTTGACCAATTAACAAATTAATGCCATCAATACAATTTTCATTACTTACTTTAGTGTCGGCCAACTCGAGCTTTAAATATTTCAGCTTATCACTTTCTATTTTCGGTTCCGGTAACACATCAATACAAATATTCGGCACAACAATAGCTGTTATTGTTCTCGCTTTTCCACCAAATTGCCCTTTAATACCTAGTTGTACACGTTTAAAGTGAGTTGGCTGCCTTTCTGAATTTTTGCCCCCAAACGCTATAATTCTCATTTTTTCAACACCGCTGGCGGATAACTTTAACAGGTCCGCTAATTTTTCAGTTATGTAGGTGCGCTGACTGCCGTTGTCCATAATAACTCTGCTAAGTACTCTTTCGTTGTTAGTGACGTTACTTATCACCGCTTTTGCAGTCTGCAGAAAAAATTTGTTTTGCTTTGCCGAGATAGTATTCAAAGTCGCTGCTTCCGCTACATTGTTGTTGGGAGTAACTTGTACTCCTACTACGCTGCTTTTATCATTTTGTTGTTTTATGTCGTTTCGTTCGCTCTTTCGCAAATGTATTCTATTTGTTCTTGATCGCTCACACATAGGCGTAAGGTGTCTACCGCCACAGCCATCACTCTTTACCCACTGGGCTCTACAGAATTTTGAGCTATGATTTTTATTACCGCAACGAAAGCATCTACTCCCTTGCTTTAGCAATTGCTTTTGCTCTTCGATGTTCATGCTGCTAGTACAGTTTTTGCTGCTGTGAGCAGTGCTCTTACAAAATATGCATTGTGGATTACTCTTATTACTGATATGAAGAGCGGTAACCGTAGCTTGACTGGTTCGCGACATTTTTTTTTATCTCGCTCATCGCATTTTTTATCGCGCTCGGATAACTGTGCCTTTTCCATGGCTTCGAGTTCAACCTTCATAAAATCAAGCAGAGTTTTTAGATTATCATCTTTATGATGGGAATTGTCAGCTTCAGTACTGTTACTAGTTTCAATCGTTGTGCTATTGCCATTGCCAGTCATTGTGGTACAGAGTGAACCGTTCCCCCCAAACCTGTGATATTGTACACGTAACTGTACTGGCAAAGCTTTTAACAATACCGATTTCGCTACTATGTCATACTGATGGGAAGGCACTCGCAGTGCGCTAAGTGACCTAATGATAGCACTAACTTCGTTATACAACTGCCGGAGTGCGTGGACATCGCTAGACTTATGCACAATCTTCAAAGTAATCAGCTTCTGTAGATATTTCTCCACGATTTTTTCGGTATTGCCGTATTGTAACCACTGTATTTTCTGCCGTGGAGGCCTCACTCGCGTCACCAACACCTGCGTTCAATGTAAAATCTTTTAAATATTCCGCAATCGTGTTACATAGTTTTGTAACCTGCGTCCTACACGCTGCACGATATACACCTTCCATTTAATCGCCTTTTTTTTAAACGTGTTTTGCTAAACTCTAAATATTAAACCAATAATACCCGTAAGCTAATTCTGAACCCGCTTTTATAATTCAAAGAATTGCGACTGTACTCCCGGGCTTCGTCACCAATGTAAAAAATATTGGGATACGCTAAATAGATTAAAACACCTATATTTTTCCCGGTCTTGCGACAGTTTCGGTTTATGGTTTAATACTAATTTTAGACTTCAGTACAATTCATTTATGAGAAGAATTCAAGTAGAAACAATAAAGTGTAAATGTTTGAATGTGTTAAGTTAATATAAGAGAAGAGAACTATATTTCGAGTAGCTGGTTGCCAACGCTCATCAACATATATTCAACATATATATACATTAGGATGATTCAAATAAAAAAATGTGGTTTTTTCGGTCTTACACCCTGAAACTTTAGATAGTGACTAGAAAAAAAGCCTTGCAAGAAATTAGCGCTCTAACTTAACCCTTAGGGGTGGCTTTATTTTTTCGCCCTTTCCCATACATTTTGTATGGGGAAAAATGGTATTTGTTTTCAAAGTGAATTTTCTTTCAATTTTTTAAACTTTTTTGAAAATATTTTTACTTACTCTTAAAGCTGAAGCTTTGAAGCTTCCAAAATGGTAAGCCATGTGCGAACATCTTAACTATTCAAATAATTACAGCCATTTAAAATTTACTAAATTGTATACGTGTTACTGTGTATGTGTGTGCAATAGTACAATTAATAGTTAAGATAATCGCACATGGGTTACCATTTTGGAAGCTTCAAAGATTCAACTTTAAGAGTATGTAAAAATATTTCAAAAAAGTTTCAAAAATTAAAAGAAAATTCACTTTGAAAAAAAATGCCATTTTTCCCCATACAAAATGTATGGAAAAGGGCGAAAAAAATAGCCACCCCTAAGGGTTAAGTTTATTTTCTCATCAATACCTAACTTTTTAGTGGGTAAGACCAAGGCGACATTTTTTTTAATCACCCTAATATACATATATATAGCCCTATCCACTATTTACTTGCTTGTACATAAAAACCAAAGCGAAACATGCTTGTACAAGCGCCGCTCCGCGTCATACACACATATATGCATATATGTACACTTCATTTTACACGCACCCCTATTATTATTTTAACCGTGGACTGTATGAAAATTTATCCTTGGCTTTGTCCCTTTGTCTTGCTCACCTCTTATTCACATCAACTTTATTTAGCTTAATCATTATTTTCTTTAATTTGTCTTTTTTCCGTTTTTAAATAACGCGCACACACTTGTTGATATTTTAACACTCTTTCCAATTCAACAACGCACTCAAGCCAAGAATTGTTTCGTTCTTTTTTTTCTCAGCCGATCGCCATCTGGCTCGACATGGACTATAATGTTTCACATATACATATACTTAGGTAGGTAGAAGTGGCTGCCGCAAAGGCACACCTAGGCCAGTAATAAAAGGCCCGTTGTGATACCACCAAACACTAGGAAAGTCACTCCCGGGGCCCGGCCATATGGAAAATCCCAGTGCTGTCGGGACTCTCCATATGGCCGAAACCCGGGACTGACACTCCTAACCGACACCGCTACCCCTCCTCGAACCATTTTGATAACTTGATGAAGGCCATCAAGTCCTTTATGTCTAGCTCCGCGACCTGGCTTAAGCTAACCAGGAAGGGAACTCCCAGAGAGCGCCTTCTCGCTCCGCTTAAGGCCGGGCAGTTGCAGATGAGGTGCTCCACCGTTTTCTCTTCCTCATCATCTTTGCAACTCCTGCAGCATCGTCGGTAGGGAACGCCTAACCTTGCTGCGTGCCTACCAATAAGGCAGTGCCCGGTTAAAACACCTATTAATATGGAGATTTCCTTCCTTTTTAGGGCGTATATGTGTCTAGATCTTTTAAGATCGCATTTTGGCCAGGTTTGCTTGGATATCCGGCACCCTGGGGCTTGTAGCCATCTTTCGTTGGCTTCGCGGAGTGTATGCTCCTTCAGCATTAGCTTGCACGTGGCAAACGGCATACCTATACGCTCTTTATCTTGAAGAATCTGCTTGGTCGTGCCCTGCCTGGCAAGTTCGTCTGCCCTACAGTTTCCCTCAATGTCCCTGTGTCCCGGGACCCATGTGAGGTTCACGCGGTTCTGTTGGGCCATCTCTTGAAGAGATCGACGACAGCTGAGCGTCAGTTCAGAGTTGAACGAGTAAGAGCCAAGGGATTTGATGGCCGCTTGGCTGTCGCTGAAAATACAGATATCCTGTCCGATGGTGCGTTCACCTATCGAAGTCACGGCGTCCATGATTGCCGAAACTTCAGCCTGGAAGACGCTGCAGTGATCAGGTAGTCTAAAGGAGAGTTCTAGGTCCAAATCCCTTGAGTAAACCCCTCCTCCGACTCTGCCGTCTAACTTCGAGCCGTCGGTGTATATAAAAGTGCCGCCATTAGTAGCAGGACACCGATCTATGTTCTCCCAGTCTTCCCTGCTGGGAATGTTTATTCTAAAACAACAATCTCCGACTGTTGTGGTCGCACACCGATCTGTGCTCAGAGGGAGAAAGCTGTAAGATCTTAGAATACAGGAGTGTCCAATAGTGCTTGCGCCCCAGACGGACGTTTCCCTTAGACGCACAGCCGATGCTGCTGCTACCCTTCCAGATCGAGTGGCAAAAAGCCAAGAATGGCCTGGAGAGCTTCATTGGGCGTTGTCCTTAACGCCCCGCTTATACAGATCATGCTCGATCTGTGGACTTTCCCTAACAGATTTAGGTTTGTTGCCTTTCTTAGCGCAGGCCACCATACCACGACTCCATACAGCATAATTGGCTGGATTATCGCAGTGTAGATCCATCTGCAAATTTTGGGGCTGAGCCCCCATTTTTTGCCAATGGCTCTTTTACACGTGTAAAGTGCAATGCACGCTTTCCTCTGGCGCTGGATGACATTCTCCTTCCAGTTAAGCTTTCTATCTAGAACTGTGCCTAGGAATTTGGCTTTGTCAGCTAAGTTCAGGCGCACGCCATCTAGTTCTGGTAGGTTCAACGGTGGTATCTTGTACCGCCTGGTATAAAGGACAAGCTCCACCTTTCTCGGGTTGATGCTAAGTCCGCAGCGAGAGGACCATGAAGAAACTTCTCGCAGTGCTACTTGCATCAAGTCACACAGGGTTTGTGGGAATTTGCCCCTATATGCAATAGCTAAATCGTCTGCATATGCCACTATCTTCCCGCCCCCCCACCTTGTGTCTCGTAGCAGCGAGTTTACGGTGAGGTTCCATAGGAGCGGGGAGAGAACACCACCCTGAGGCGTTCCTCTTGTGACATAGCGTGAAAGATCAACTGTTCCCAGTGAAGAAACTATTTTCCTTCCCTTTAGTAGTTGATCAATTCGTCCAATAAGAGACCTATTTATGCCCAGGTTTGTTAAAGCAGTGTTAATAGCCTCCGGCCTTATATTGTTGAAAGCCCCTTCGATGTCCAGAAAGGCCACGAGACAGTACTCCTTTTCATGCAATGATTTTTCAACAATAGAGACTAGGCTGTGGAGCGAAGTTTCCGTTGATTTACCTTTGGTGTATGCATGTTGATAGCTAGAAATAAGGTTGCTATCAATAGTAGAGGAGAGAAAATCGCTAATTATCCTCTCGAAGGTTTTAAGTGCAAAAGACGAGAGACTGATCGGTCTGTAGTCTTTAGGCTCATAGTGTGAGGCCTTTCCAGCCTTTGGAATAAAGACTACCGTGGCGCTTCTCCAGGAGCACGGAATGTAATTAAGAGCCAGGCAGGCTGAATAGAGAACTACCAGCCATTTAACTGATATTTCCAGCGTGTTTATGAGTTGTGCGGGGAAAATACCGTCTAGCCCAGCTGCCTTGAACGGCTCAAAGCTTTTGATTGCCCACCTTACCCTTTCCTCCGTAATGGGTATGTTTACCGCCAGGTTTGTTGCAGATGCTTCAGGTGCATCATACAAGTTCCCCGGAAAGTGTGTGTTCAGGAGCAGCTCCAGGGTTTCCCCTTCCGTGCTGGTCCAAGATCCGTCAGGCTTCCGTAAATAGCTAATGGCTGTTTGAGTTTTTGATAGCACTCGTCTAAGTCTCGCTGTATCATCGACTTTTTCGACCCCGGTGCAGAAATTTCTCCACGAAGTTCTCTTCGCTTGCCTTAGAGCGTTTTTATAGGCCCTCAGTTTAGCTTTATATTCGAGCCATTCAGACTCCGTACCGATGCTCTTGGCCTTGTTAAATTGCTTCCTGCATGATATACGGAACGAATCCAGGTCGTAAGACCACCAGGGGGGTCTATGTTTGCCGCGTGGTTTTGGTACTGGACAAGCCTGCTCTAGGGCATTTGAGAGCGCCGTTGTAAAGGTCGTTACCAGATCATCCAGTTCTCCCACTGATGAGGGGGCTTGTGGAGGTAATACTGGTAGGTCCCTAGCTAATATTTGGTTATGTAGCTGCCAGTTAGTGTTGCGTGGATTTCGTTTCATAACTGGCTGCTCAACAATAAAGTCTAACACAATTTCTATGTACCGATGGTCAGAAAATGAATGCTCATCAAGAACACGCCATTTTCTGACCCACTCATAAGCGCCTTCGCTACAAACAGTGAGGTCTATAACCTCCCTACGAGCTTTAGTTATAAAAGTAGGCTCGTTACCCACGTTACAAACCACCAGGTTAGTTGTTAGTAGGTAGTCAAACAGAGACTCGCCCCTAGCGTTAATATCGGAGCTTCCCCACTGGACGTGATGAGCATTAGCGTCAGTTCCAATAATAAGATGGCCCGTATAGAAATTATCCACCAGATCTTTCACCTCCTTTTGTGGAGGAGGTTCTTCGGCGTCATAGGGCATATAGACCGACGCCATCGTTAGGCTGGTGCTGCCGACTGTTAAGCTGGCAGCTGTAACGTCACCATTTGAGTAGTTGGGTAATAGAAAGGTGTTTAGCTCAGACTTTACCAAAATACAGGTTCTGACCTTGCCCTCATCATTGGCTTGGATGAGCTTGTACCCCTTAGTCCCCAATCCACAGATCCTAGAGCTATTGACCCAGGGCTCTTGGATAAGGACCACGTCTACGTCGCGAAAAACGACTGCTTAAAACAGCCGAGGCTGCTTTAGATTTGTGCAGATTTATCTGAAGTACCACCAACATGAGAGAGCTCAGACTTCCCTGCCGCCAGCGTGTCGTCGAGGTCTGGCCTGTTCCGGGGGCTGTCTCTCAACGAGGAGTTGTTCAGAGCACCTGCACGATTTGGCGTTACGGGAACCCTGCTGTCTGAAGCAGCATCAACGTTAGTTAGCCACGATCGTGACGTCGAGGCCTTCTTCGTCAAGCAGGCTTTCTTCTATCGCCGAGTTGTTCGCAGCACCATCGCAATTTGACGTGGCGGATAACATACTTTCCGCGTCGGACTCCTCTGCTTCCCCTTCCGATGCCTCGATCTCCGAGTGCTCCGGAGCGTCCGGAATAGCAGCGCGCTGTGCATCGCCACGGTATACGTGGATCACGATCTGACCCAAGCCGTAATGCACTAGTCCGTTGCACCGTTTAAGGGGCTCGAGCGCCTCCTTATTCAGAGTGATAACCACCTGTCTATTGGGCCCAACCACATCATCGACCAGATTGACGCCCCAATCCTGCGTCGGGAGAGACGGATTCCAGACCTGCAGCATCTCAAGAATATTCTCGGGTTCTGCAGGGACGGCAGGAATCCCTGCCCTTGCCCTTGGCGGAGCAGAAATGTCCTTCCAGACGACATCTAGTTTTGCCCCTGGGTAGACTTCACCCAGTCTTGCAACTGCTGCCTTATACAGTGCGACAGTTCTTGCATCCTCGCACGCGAATATTTTGATCTGACCTTGGTGCCAGCCCGCGTCAGTACCTCGCGGCGCACTACCCGGAGACTCATGCATTAATGAAACGCAATGAAACCTATAAGGATTCTGTCCTTGGTTACTTCAGCAAAGCTGAGTTTTCCCACTACGGGGTTGACCTGATGCCGCTTCGGATGGGGGTTTACCTCTCCGTCCGATCTCTGGCGTTTGAAGGGATTACCGTTCACCCTCTTAGGCACATAGGGCCTCTGGAAATTTGGTATCAGAGCTTTCGCTTCCTCCACCATCTTCCTTTTTTCCGGCGACAGCTTCTCCAGCGATGCTCCCTCATATTTTTTAAGGATCCTTGCGGCCTTTCTTTTATCCCAGTACGCAAAGCGTCGGGGAGATGCCTCTTGGGGGGGATTCAGACTCGTAGTTGCCATCGCGGTCTCTCCCTTTGCGGCGTCGTCCTTCTCTTTCGAAACTCTGAAACCAGGTCGTGAGACCATTGCCACAGATGTGAAGAGATTGGGTTTCGTACCAGCGCTTGATGGAAGTTTAGCTTCCGCCGTTTTCTGCTTGACTGCGTAGGCAGCCGCACTGCTGCTTGCTCCCATCAAGTCACTCTTACTTGATAGCAGTTTGGGGGATGACGGACCCGTAGTTTCCATCGCTGTCGGCCTCCCAGTTAACTTTGAGGCGGAGTTTGTCCTCCGGCGTTGTGTTTTCGCTTGCTCCAGCATAGTTCTTCTCTGCTGCGGAGTAAACGAAGTCGTTAATTGCTTTGTATTTTGTGTGTTCTTCATCTTGTTCGTACGACCCCTCGCCGGACAAGGCCAGCTTAGGGTCAAGGGTAGTGTAAGGGGAAGTGTGTCGTCCGCCGCGGCAGAGCCCCATACCGCGGTAAGACCATAGTTACTCCCTGAGGCGGCCCGGTATCAGTGAGGCTCCGTTCCACTACAGTCACGATTTGCCTCCCGGCTGCAAACGTCCAATGGGCACGGTATCGCATAACACCCTGGATTGGGAGGGAAAAGTTTTGCACATTTATATAGCGAGCCGCTTGCTTCAAGACAGACGCTCGCTTACAGCCGCACCTCATGGTGTACAGACGCTGCGAAAAAGACCCCGGTGAGCCCTTAAACCAAGTATGTCAGAGTGGCCCCACCGGGGCTCCCTCTCTTTCTGCCGCGAGCCTAGGTAGCTCAACGTTGCCCAGAGTGCACGAACGAGGACGCAAGAGTCGGGATTGAGCGCGGTCACTCAACAACCACACCTCATTACACTCCATACATATACTTACGTCTAGATATAGGAAAAAGGCCGAAGGCAAAAAAAAAAACCCTTTTTATTAAACAACTAATGCAGACACCGCACACTGCCCTAGCACACCGTACATACATATATATATTTTACTAAACACAATAAAGCTTATTCTATAATTATTTTCTACATATTTGCACTTGCACACTCTTTGCGTTTTCTCTGGCACCGCTTCTTGAGTACGACTAACTCCTTCGCTCAACTCAATCATTACTCTTTGCTCTATTTATGCACTCACCCAATCTGCAAACAAGCTGCACTCAATAACGTATTTACAAACGGTAAATTTATTCGGGCAGACGCATTGCCCTGCGCGACCATTAAGACGCGCAATGGTAAATGGCCCTGTACGAAACATTAACTTTGTGTTCGACAAACACGCCTACTATCAAATAATTTTGACATTTCATTTTGCGGCAGTGTTTGTGAAATTCGAGCGTGAAATTAATTTAATTAAATAATCATCCTTATAGATACTTGCAGACGTCCAAATATACGTAGTCGGTATGAGGTTAGTAAAATTCTGCTGAATTAAATATGTACAAAAATTATGCGCTAAAAACGTTGGCAATAACAGTTTTTGAAAAAAAAAAATTTGCTTTCGGGTTTTGGGACTTCTTTTGGTCGAAAAATCTACTTTCTGAATTTTTATGCAGTTCCTTTTCGATCCAAATCATTTTTTATGTATTTTTTCGGTGTCCATTGACGTAGTCCCACGTGAATTAATGCGGTAAATATGGTGGTTAATTCAGTTTTTTTTTTTAAATTTGTTTAATGGGGTTTTTGAAGAATTTTGGTCGAAAAACCCAATTTTTTTAGATTTTTCATTGGCTCAATTTTATAGACGGAGATCTGGCAACATAACAAATTGGGTCACTCCGGGCAAGGTCAATTTCCACATTTACGAGCTCGATTGTTATCGACTTGATGTCAGCCTGGCCGGCAGAACTCCTACTGGAAGACAAATTCGTGTTAGGGGGGAGTGCGATGTCCCCTCTTAAAAAACTGTAAGTGAACCGGCAGATTTTCTGAGTGTGAGGGTTCTTAGAGGTTCTTCCGTAGAATCTTTAACTATCCTTAGAATCTTTATGTTGAGCTTAGTTCTCCCACAATCCGCGCTTAAAGCTCAAAAAACCTCTTTGTTTGGAGCTCTGTAACTCTGTAATTAGATGCAATATTTGGATCAAAATACACGATTCTAAAAGCCTGAATGTTTCTCTTTATCATACAATAGGGTTATTTGGCAGTTGCTAAGGAAAATTGGGGTAACCTCAAGTAGATGATCTTATTTGAAATTTTTTTTACTTTTCTACTTGTAAATTTTATATGGAAAAAATTAAAAAATTTTATTTGGGATCATCTACGTAAACTTGACTAACTTCTTATTAGGATTTCTTATTACTATTATTATAAGACCTTATTACACCGCGACCATTTACACGATCTATTGTGTGACCTTTCAGCTTATTGCTGTATGCGGAGGCTCTTTATAAATTTGGGAACCTCCTCGGGCTTTTTATTCCATATCACGAAGCGCTATTGTGATAAAGAGAAACATTCAGGCTTTCAGAATCGTGTACTTTGATCCAAATATTGCATCTAATTACAGAGTTACATACACGCTTTTGTCTTCCAGTAAAAGTCCGTCCGTCATAAACCATTTTATTAATTTCCATACCTAAGCTACCCTGGAGATATCTCATAAAATGTGAACCTTCTTAATACTAAAACGCTTATAATGGCTATTAAGGTTGCTCGCGAGTAACTTGCTCGGAAAATTTGTTTATAATTTGTAATTTGGGTAGAACTTCAAATATTGTGTACAAAGAAATTCTATAACTTATGTTCTTTATATTGGAAAAATAAATGGCTTTAGGGTCGTTTTTTCTTAAACTTTAAGCTTTATCAGTCCGATGAAAACATTTTTTGTGACCGAAATTTAGGTTTATCGAGCAGACAAACTCTAAAGCTTACATGACAAGACGACCCTTAAGTGCTGAACTCCAGTCTTTTTGTTGGATTTTATTCTTTGCTAACCCAGCTGCAAAAAACAGAAATTATACGCATACGAAGTCGCGGGCACCAGCTAGTACATAAATAAGTCCTGCGCACACATCTTCGTGGACGTGAAACTTAACAATTTTCTTTGGTGTTTTCTGTTGATATTATTATTTTTTCCCAAATTCTATGTAAGGATTGATAAATAAGCGAAATATATTTCATAATACTGCATTTAAAAGTAATTCAAAGTGTTCGCGAAGATGAGTAGGAGGACTACACTTGGATGCATTCGGTAATAACATTCCTCTTTTTTATAGAATTGCATTGCCAATGGAAAAACGACTCATAAGTGTTGGATACAGCGCATACGCTGATGTTTTGGAGTCGTCCTCTTCCTCATCGGAGGATGAGGAGTTGGCAATTATTGTCCACCCAAAAAATTTGTATTTGCGCGTGAAAGACTTTGTCGTAGGTGTAGTCAACCTGTACACAAACAGTGAGGTAAGTTTTTGGGTAGACTGCAATTGCCTTTGCCTTCCGCCAACGCATAAGTGCAGTGGCATAAATGGTTTCAGTGGTCTAGTTACTTTTATGCAAACATGCTGTGTCGCAATGTAGGGTAATTGAATAGAAAAACACGTCAAAAAGTGCAAAAGTGTGTTCGGGGTAGAAAATGTGGGCGTCGCGCAACTGGCGTCGAAATACAAAGAAGTTTGTGATTACAGTCGCTCGCCTTCATACCAATTTTAATGGTCCCACCTTTACCCCGCATAGCTATATTAAGCTTCAAAACTTTAGGTTGTACTTTAGCTGCCACGCCTCTTTTGCGATAACTCCAACTTTTTTCTCCAAGAATTGCATTGATATCGTTTACATCACTACCAGTTTTCAGGTCCCTGTATTGAATATGCTCTGATTCGAAGTTACAACTAGATTCCGCCCCCTAATTCACATCAGACCACGGTAATTTTTCTGTTTTTTAACATAACTTTTCACAGCAACCAAAATTTATATTTCGCCTTCGGATTCAGATTCGGGCACGGAAAGGTGTTTTTTGGTATCTCTCCTGACATTTTCAGACTTGTTTTTCGAGTTGACGTATTACCTTTAGAATAACTTGGTCTAGGAAGCTGTGTACTCTATACGATAAGTTTCAAGCTAGTTTGGCATGATTGCCGAATGATGATTCTCTTTTAGATATGCTATGTGTTTCTGTTCATGGAGTTTCTAAACTTTTAATTTGTGCTTCTTATATTCCGCCTACTAGTAGCGACTTACTGACAATGAGCATATTTAGGCTTAGTATCTAGTCATGAAAACGTTTGTGTTATTGGCGACTTCAACCTCAGTAATATAGATTGTCTACTTTTGTTAATAGTCGGGGGCTTCTTCCAACGTCTTATAATGCGTTTGCTGAAACTTATTTCATTGACAGTTTTTCAAGATGTGACCTTTGTCAGATCAATAATTTTAAAAATAGTCTTAATTGAATATTAGATCTAATTTTTTTAAGTGATAATATGAACTTTTGCCTCCAGGAATGTTTAGACCCTTTGTCTATTCCTGGGCTCCTTCATGTACCGCTTGTTCGTCGTTTTGGAATTTTATGTGTTTAATACGAATGTTGACGATACACTTTCCAAGTTTTGTTTCAATAATTACGATGCTGATATTTATTGTTAATACGGCAATTGAGTCAATTGATTGGGATTTGCTATTTGCTGGGGTTGAAGCTACCGGTTATTTCAATATTTTTAAGAATAATTTAAATTGCATTTGTAATGAACATATTCTTAAAGTAAAAAAAGGGTTTACAAAATTCCTTGATTCTCAAAAGAATTTGGGAAACACGTTTTTCAAAAAAATTTCAAAAAATCAAGGTCCTAGTTTTACTAGGAAATGTACTTAATTTTCCAACGAGTTTAAATCGTTGAGCAAAGTTTTGAAGCGCAATTATATTAGTAAATTTGAAGACGATATTAAACTGAATCCGAAAGCTTTTTGGCGTTATCTGAAGTCAAAAAATCGTGCTCTAGTATTCCCTCTGCTGTATTTTACAAGCTCGAACTTCGAGGCTGCCCTGAATTGAGTTATGGTGATTGTTACAGTGGTTTGGTTGTTAGTGGCTCTTCACTAAATTGTGTAGCTCTTGAACTCTCTTTGGAAGATATTGAATTGGGGATTCGCCAAATCAAAATGTCGTCTGAGGCTGATGTTGATGGTTTGTCGTCTCACCTTTTTAAAAACTGTTCTGCTCTCGCCTACCCGATTTGGATGCTGTTCAATAAATCATTTGAGCAAGGCGTTTGTATGGAAAGTTTCCTTTATCACGCCAGTTTTTAAATCTGGTAATAAAAATATTGCCAATTATCACTCTATTTCTAAAATTTCTACTGTCTCAAAACTCTTTGAATGCATAGTAAAAAATAATTATTTTTTTCTATAAATCGTCTCATATCTGTAGATCAGCATGGCTTCATGACGTTGAGGTCAACCACCTCTAATCTAGCCGTTTTTTTCAGAATAGTGCCTTGAAGCTTTTAGTAACCGGTCCCAAGTGGACACCGGGTATACTGATTTTTCGAGGGCGTTTCATAAAGTTAATCATCGTATTTTATTATCGAAGCTTCAGAGTTTTGTTTCCACTCTAATTTTTTAAATTGGATTAAATCGTATCTCTCTAATAGATCTTGTGCAGTTGTAGGTGACGTCGTGTCGTCGTATTCTTTTATTGCCTCTTCAGGCGTTCCTCAGGGAAGTATTTTAGGTCCGATTCTTTTTGTAATGTTTATCAATGATATTACTAGTTGTTTGAATTATTCAAAATTTCTCTTGTATGCTGATGATATGAAGATCTTTTGTAATATAACGTGTTTCTCTGACTCGTTTAAATTTCAGAGTGATCTAGACAATGTAGCAGCTTGGTGCCAGAATAATATGCTTCCCTTAAACATTAAAAAATGCTCCAATGTCTCCTATAGCAAGTCCCGTACTCTTATCCCTACCTCATATTTTATTAACTTAATATTGTTTCTAAAATCACTTATCTTGGGGTAGTCTTTGATTACAAGTTCACATTTCAAAGCCATCTTAATTAAACCAAGTTCTGAAACCGATTAAAATAACGTTCCGGTTTCGGTTTTGCAACGTGTTTCGGGTTTGGTTCCGGTTTCGTTCTTCAACATTTATTTCGGTTTCGGTTACGGTTTCGATCCGGTTTCTGTTTCCAAATAAAAACACGAACAAAATAAATTTTACTACTATGTACTCAAATACCTATTTAGCTTCGAAGTAGGTCTGAATTTTCATAACTTTTTTTCTGCGGCCAATATAATAATAAATTTTATTAACGCTATGCATGGATGAAATTTCAGCAAAACAAATTCCTACAATTAACTACGTTTTTTATTAGAAAAATATTAGAATGGACTCTAAATGAAATTTATAAATCGTCAAAACATTAATATGAGTGGTGCTTTCTGAGACAAGCCTGAACATTTCTTTTTCGGATCTCGTAAACTTGTTTCTCGATCGCTTCATTCAACTACAGTCAAATTTCCTCTTTCAGAATTTAGATACTGATGTCAAATCGTGTCTTTTTTAAATTGCTCGACAATGTGCCCACCAAAGAAGTAAGATACCAAAAAATATCAAAACCGATTGGAACCGGTTCCGGCTTTTGAAACGGTTTCGGTTTCCATCTTTTTCAAGATCAAAATAACGGTTACGGTTTCGGTTTCGGTTTAGAAAAATTAATCGGTATTAATCGGTTACGGTTACGGTTTCGGTTCCGGTTTCAGTCCTTGAATTAAACCTTATCTAAGGCGTACTCAATGCTGGCTTGTGTCAGACGTTTCAGCTCCGATTTCTCGGATCCATATACTTTAAAGACACTTTTTATTTGACTGGTACGCTCAAAACTCGAATATGCTTCTATTACACGGTGTGACAAAAAAAAATTAATGGTACTTTTTTCGAGCAATACCTCATCTTGTAGGTCTGGTCAGACATATAAAAACTGCATCCTCAGAATTTCCAATACACCCCCAAAATCTGAAGTTAGGGGCCAAAACCCCTTTTTCATAGGTTAAGACACATATTGCTCAATAACTTTTTTATTATATATCCGATTAACACGAATTTAGTGTTACTTTAAAGGAGACACTTTTCCGTTTCCAACAATGTATAAATTGTTCATATACCGTGATAAATGTCAGAAAAACGGGCGAAGCAATATCGAAAAATCAATTTTTTTTTAATTTTTTCATCGTTAATAGCAGATTTTTAGAATAATTTGTTAACCAGTGCATATGTAATTTTAATTAAAATGAATCTCTTATTAATTATGTCTTCAACGATATATACATTTGTTTTTATTCGAGCAGGCGTTCCTGAGCTATTCCACTTTGATAAATTTTTACAGCGAAATATGCGCGCTACATTTTCTTGATTATGTTAGCTACGACCCAAACTTCTTCAAAGTGTATGTAATTGTAAAAAATGTGTGAAAATCGGAATAAATTTTGCTATATTTGTGGCTTGTTTGTAGGTGAAAAAACACGCGAAAAATTAGAAAATTCGAATGGTTTGGTTACAAGTTACAACATCTTGTTTGGCAAATCATTTGTAAAAAGCCGATGGTATGAGCCAGAGTATGCCTGTTTTTCTTGTGTGATAAAGCTGCTAAAGTGTCCACGAAAAAGAGTCGATCAAACTTGGGATTTCCCTTATTCAGCGCCTATGATATGGCATCCTCAGTTATACCACAATATAAGTGATTGCTACTTCTGTAAAACAAATTTATATGGGCATAGTTACAAAACTCGTAAATATATCAAATATGCCAATGTTTCTAGTATTTCGGAGGCAATACCTTATCAAGGTCAAGTGAAGTGCACAAATACTGTCGAGAAAAAATTCAACAAAGGTGAAGACTTTTCGACAGAGGACGTCGACAAAGAGTTTATACCACACGGGTCCCGTTCATCCGAGCGCCATTTGGTTTCTAACGAGGATTTTGAAGATCTGGTAAGAGATCTAGGTATAACAATTCGGCAAAGGGAAGTACTTGCTTCTAGATTAAAGCAGTGGAATATAGTGGAAGAAGATTTTAAAATTACGCTGTTGCGAAGTAATGAGCGCTTGATGTTTAACCAAGTTTTTAAAATTGATAAAGACGAAAAAAACTGGGCTTATTGTGCGGATGTGTCTGAACTCTTCGTCCGATTTGGATACAACTACGAACCAAAAGATTGGCGCCTTTTCATCGATGGATCTTTTAGAAGTATAAAAAGTAACTAACAAAAAAAAATTTTTTAATAATATTATGTGAATTCTCTTTAGGCCATAAAGCAGTATTGCTACATAACCAAAACGAGATGCCTTCGGTCCCATTAGCGTACGCCACTGGTATGAGAGAAGCATACGATTCCATTGAAAAAATTCTTCACTTAATAAACTATGCAATGCACAAATGGCAAATTGTTAGTGACCTTAAAGTTTTAACAATACTGATGGGCATGCAGGCAGGTTACACAAAGTATCCCTGCTATTTTTGCGAGTGGGATAGCCGTTCTTCGCTTAAGTACGAAAGAGATAAGTGGCCAGAGCGAAGTACCTTTCAAATTGGAGAGAAAAATATGTTGAGAGCTCCACTTGAGGATCCTGAAAATATAATTTTGCCACCACTGCACTTAAAACTGGGCTACATGAAGCAATTTGTTAAAAGGCTTAATGTAGACAGTGAAGCATTTCTCCATATAAAATCTTCATTTCCAAAATTAAGTGAGGCTAAAATAAAAGAAGGTATTATTTCTGTATGTTATGGCTCATGCTTCATTGATTGGTTTTTATAATTTTAAGGCGTTTTTATTGGGCCCCAGATTCGCAAGCTTATGAGAGATACTGAATTTTCATTCAAACTAAGTCCAGTTGAACAAAGAGCCTGGAATAGCTTCCAATCTTTATGTACGAATTTTCTAGGCAATAAAAGCCGTGAGGACTACAAAGACGTCGTTCATGAGTTTCTGAATGAGTATTCAGCAATTGGATGGAGAATGTCCATCAAAATTCACTTACTCCACTCTCATTTGGACGTTTTTCCAGAGAATTTGGGTCAGCTCAGTGATGAACAAGGGGAGCGCATGCATCAGGAGATGGAAGCTATAGAGAGAAGGTTTTCTGGAAAAAATATTGTTAATATGCTCTCGGAGTATTGCTGGTCTCTTAAACGGGATACAGATGATAGTTTGTATAGAAGAAAAAGAGTTTGTAAACATTTTTAATAGACAAAAATGTATTTGTATGCCATTACAAATTTTTTTTTAGTTTTTCAATAAAGAAACGAATAACATTAGAAATCCTCAACGGATCTTAAAAAACTATACCTCGTTGGAAACAAAATTGACAGGAGACTCTACACGTAAATCAAGCAATATACACTGGTGAACAAAATAGTGGAAAAAAACTGTGACTCAAGATGGAATTTTTTTCCAAAAATTGAAATTTTTTGTGTTTTTTATTTTTTCTCTGAATTTTCTGTCAAAAAAATAAGCCATTTATAAATCGATAGAAGCGTCAAAATTTCTTCTTTCCAATGATACCAAAATCTTTTACATAGGGCGACCAAAAATAAAGTTATAGGCCAATATATGCCTTCACCTATGGAAAAGGGGTTTTTGGCCCCTAACTTCAGATTTTGGGGGTGTATTGGAAATTCTGAGTATGCAGTTTTAGTCAGTCTGACTAGAACTACAAAATGAGGTATGTCTCGCAAAAAGTACTTTTTGACTGTAACACCGTGTTGTTTGGCGTCCTTGTCATTCTTGTCACATCAGTCGTTTGGAGAGAGTTCAGAAAATTTTTATAAAGTATGCTCTGCGTCCCATTCATTTTGAACTTCCAGTTCCTGCTTATAAGTGTAGATGTATGCTTATTGATCTTAAGACATTAAATTATAGGAGAACATTCTTATCTCTAACTTTCATTTTAACTTTGATATCTGAGGTGGTAGACTACCCCTTTTTACTTGAACGTATGTGCTTTCTTATTCCTAATATCTGCTTAAGAAAACACGCCACTTTTTATGTGGGACTGGCGGGGACCAATTATGCTGTCAATGCTCCTCTTGTCAGTGCTCTGAAAGAGTTTTAAAGTCTTACTTAATGATCTGTTAAAGTTGTTGGTAACTTCCCAATTTGTAATTACTCTGTATGAAAAGTAACAATTTCAAGATTAAGTAAATATTATTATATATTATTTTACTAATATTTATACCAATATTTATAACAAGGTCTGGAACCGATTGAAATAACGTTCCGGTTTCGGTTCCGGTTTCGTTCTTCAACATTTTTTTCGATTTCTGTTACGGATTCGTTCCGGTTTCGGTTTTCAAATAAAAACACGAACAAAATAAGTTTTACTACTAAAATACTCAAGTGTCTATGTAGCTTCGAAATTGGTCTGAAATTTCATAACCTTTTTCCTGCGGCCATTGTGGAATTTCTCCAATACAATACATTTTATTAACGCTATGCATGGCTGAAATTTCTGCAAAACAAATTTCTAAAATTAACTGTACTTTTTTATTATAAAAATATTAGAATGGAAGCTAAATGAAATGTATAAATCGTCAAAAGCATTAATATGAGTGGTGCTTTCTGAGACAAGCCTGAACATTTATTTTTTGTTTCTCGTAAATTGTTTTCCTTGGCTTCATTCAACTATAGTCATAATTTTTATACTGAGGTCAAAACTTGTCTTTTGTAACCTTGCTCGACAATCTTCCATGAAAGTTTTCAGGGTACCTGTTTGTGCCCACTAATGGAGTGAGACATTAAAAAAATGCAAAACCGTTTGCAACCGATTCCGGATTTTAAAACGGTTTCGTTCTTTTTCATATAAAAATAACGGTTACGGTGTAGGTCTCGGTTTTGAAAAATAAATTGGTTTTAATCGGTTGCGGTTATGGTTTCGGTTCAGTCCTTGAATTATACATATTTATTCATTTACTAAATATTATTTAAAGGGGTGAAAAACAATTGACTCGACTACGACACCACACTACCTACTACTTCCGAGAATAGTTCACCAACCCCAACTCAATAAAATTTAGGAACTACTAACTCTATAGCCGCACCACCAGGGATGGCTGCACATCTAATAATTGGCGATAAAGTAATTATGCGCGAAAATTCTTGTTTGGATGTGGAGGTAAAACTCTTATCTAATATGTATTTACAAATCATTTATCTTTCTTCTCTACCTACTTACCGGTTATTACTACAACAACATTCATTACAATTCCAGCCAACTTTTTTCCCATACATGCAAAATTGTTATCAAAACTACAGAATTAAATAAAGCAGAATTTTTTCGTGATGTGATTATTCCTAAACAATCATTTATAATATATAAATTTATTCAGTTTCGATTCAGTTTCGGAAACATTTTATGATAGCTTTGTAATCATTTTATGATCGAATTTTATTAGTTTACGTTAACATTTTTGAATACCGTTTGAAATCTGTATTTGAATCATTTTTGAAATCAGTATTTGAATTATTTTTGAAATCTGTTTTAGAATACTTTTTGAAATCATATATTAGCACCTGGGTGACCGAGCTTGCTCGGTGCTACCAATTTAGTACTAACTTTACTTACCAACACTATATGCTTTCCAACATAGATTTCCAAAAAAATATCAAATAGGTGGGAACCTTGTGACGATGTGTTACACTGTCCTTTATACGTGGGCAATTTATTAAAATTTTGTAATTTTCGTAGTCGTAATGGACTTTTTGCGGACAACCCTACTTGAAAATATTTCAATTGGTATGCCATCGAAAATACCATTCATTTGATACCCATATGGGCATACCTCCATAAATTAAAAAAATTAAAAAGGTGGCAACCCTGTAAACCAGCCCAAGTGGCAACCCAAGTGTATAGTCTTAGAATCAATCATACTATCTGTCTGCCAAATTTCATCCCATTCGGTCAAGCGGTTCTCGAGATAGTACCGGACCTACAAATATACAAATATGCAAATATACAAATATGTATAGGTTAGGTTCAAGTGACTGCCGCAGAGGCACACTTAGGCCAGTTTTGAAAGGCCCGTTGTGATACCACCAACACAAGGAAAGTCAGTCCCGGGACCCAGCCATATGGAAAATCCCTGAGTTGTTGGGATTTTCCACATAGCAGACTCCCGGGATTGGCACTCCTAAACCGACACCGTTACACCTCCTCGAACCACTTAGATGACTTTATGAAGCCCATCAAGTCCTTTATGTTCAGTTCCGCGATCTGGCTTAGGCTATCCAGGAACGGAACTCCCAAAAAGCGCGTTCTCGCGCCGTTTAAAGCCGGACAGTTGCAGATGAGGTGCTCCACTGTTTCCTCCTCCTCATCATCTTTGCAACTCCTGCAGCATCGTCGGTAGGGCACACCTAGCCTTTCTGCATGCCTACCAATATGCAGATTTCCCTCCTAGTTAGGGCATAAATGCGTCTAGACCTTTTAAGATCCCATTTTGGCCAGGTTTGTTTCAGTTCAGAGTTGAACGTGTATGAGCCAAGAGATTTGATGGCCGCTTGGCTATCGCTGAAAATAGCGATATCTTCTCCGATAACACGTTTGCTTAATCAGGCCGCGGCGTCCAGGATTGCCGAGACTTCCGCCTGGAAGACGCTACAATGATCAGGTAGTCTGAAGGAGAGCTCAAGGTCCAAATCACTTGAATAAACCCCTCCTCCAACTTCGAGCCGTCGGTGTATATGGAAGTGCCACCATTTGTTTCGGGACACCAATCCGTCCTCTCCCAGTCTTCTCTGCTGGGAATGTTTATTTTGAAACAGCTATCCCCGACTGTAGTGGTCGCACAACGATCTGTGCTTAGAGGGAGAAAGCTGTAAGATTCCAGAATACTGGAGTGTCCAATAGTATCCGCAGCCCAACTGGAGGTTTCTCTTAGGCGCAGAGCTGATGCCACCGCTGACCGAAACCCTTCCAGATCAAGCGGCAAAATGCCCAGAATGACCTGGAGGGCTTCGTTGGGCGTTGTCCTTAGCGCACCGCTTATACAGATCACATTGGATCTATGGACTTTCCGCGACAGATTCAGGTATGTTGCCTTGCTCAGCGCAGGCCACCATACGACGACTCCATACAGCATGATTGGGCGAATGATGGCCGTGTAGATCCAACTGCATACTCTAGGGCTGAGCCCCCATTTTTTGCCAATGGCTCTTTTGCATGTGTAAAGAGCGATGCAAGCTTTCTTCTGGCGCTGAAGAACATTCTCCTTCCAATTCAATTTCCTGTCCAGAACTATGCCTAGAAACTTGGCCTTATCCGACAAGCCCAAGCGCGTGCCATCTAGTTCTGGTAGGCTTAGTGGCGGTATTTTTTACCGTTTGGTGAAGAGGACAAGTTCCACCTTCCCCGGGTTGATACTAAGTCCGCAGCGAGAGGGCCACGTCGAAACTTCTCGCAGTGCTACTTGCATCAGGTCACACAGAGTTTGTGGGAACTTGCATCTGAATGCAATAGCTAAATCGTCTGCGTATGCCACTATCTTCCCGCCCCCCAGCTTGTGTCAATTAGCAACGAGTTGACTGTGAGGTTCCATAAAAGCGGGGAAAGAACACCACCGTGGCGCTTCTCCAGGAGCCCGGAATGTGGTTGAGAGCCAGGCAGCCTGTGAAGAGAAATACCAGCCATTTAGCTGATGTCTCCAACGTGCTTATAAGTTGCGCGGGGATAATCCCGTCCGGCCCGGCAGCCTTATACGGTTCAAAGCTCTTAACTGCCCACCTTACCCTTTCCTCAGTGATGGGTATATTTACTGCCAGCTTTGTTGCAGGTGCTAGTGGTGCGTCATGCAGATTCCCCGGAAAATGTGTATTCAAGAGCAGCTCAAGGGTTTCCTCTTCTGTGCTGGTCCAGGATCCGTCAGGTTTTCGCAAATAGCTGATGGCTGTTTGACTTTTCGAGAGGACTCGTCCAAGTCTCGCTGTGTCGTCGACCTTTTCGACGCCAGTGCAGAAATTTCCCCACGAGGTTCTCTTCGCCTGTCTCAGAACTTTTTTGTAGGCCCTTAGTTTAGCTTTGTATTCGTGCCAATGAGGCTCAGAGCCGAGGCTCTTGGCCTTGTTAAATTGTTTCCGGCATGATTTGCGGAGCGAGTCCAAATCGTAGGACCACCAATGTGGCCTGTGTTTACCGCGTGGTTTTGGCACTGGACAAGCCTGTCCTAGAGAATTTGAGAGCGCCGATGTAAATGTAGTAACAAGATCCTCCAGCTCCTCTACTGATGAGTGGGCTTGTGAGGGCAGTACTGGTAGGTCTCTGTCTAATATTTCATTGTGTAACTGCCAATTAGTGTTACGTGGATTGCGCTTCATGATTGGTTGTTCTACAATAAAGTCTAAAACCATTTCTATGTAACGGTGGTCGGAGAATGAATGTTCTTCCAGAACCCGCCATTTTCTGACCCACTCATAAGCGCCTTCACTACATATAGTGAGGTCTATGACCTCCCTGCAGGTCTTAGTGATAAAAGTAGGCTCATTACCCACGTTGCAAATCACCAGGTTGGTTGTTAAGAAGTAATCAAACAGAGACTCGCCCCTGGCATTGATGTCGGAGCTCCCCCATTTAACATGGTGAGCAGAAATTTGACACCAGGTCTTTCACCTCCGTTTGTGGTGGGGGTTCTTCGGCGTCGTAGGGCATATAGACCGACGCCACCGTCAGGCGGGTGCTGTCGACCGTTAGACTGATAGCGGTAATATCACCATTGGAGTGGTTAGTTAGGAAAAAGGAGTTCAACTCAGACTTCACCAAAATACACGTTCTGACTTTGCTCTCCTCGCTGGCTCGAATGAGCTTGAAGCCCTTAGTCCCCAATCCGCAGATTCTCGAGCCCCAATCCGCAGATTCTCGAGCTATTGATCCAGGGTTCTTGGATGAGGATCACATCCACGTCGCCTTTAGAAAGACGACTACTTAAAGCAGCCGAAGCCACTTTAGATTTGTGCAGATTAATCTGAAGCACCACCAACATGAGAGCCCCATCCCGGAGGTTGCCTATCAACGACGAGTTGTTCCGATTAACTGCCCGATATGGCGTTGCAGGAGTCTTGCTGTCTGTAGCGTTAGATGTTAATCGCTCAGCGTTGGCTGCTACCACCTTGACTTCGAGGACTTCCTCGTCCTGTAGGCTGTCCTCCATCTCCAAATTGTTCACAGCACTATCGCCAAGGGACGTGGCGGATAACATGCTTTCCGCATCGGAATCCTCCGCTTCCTCTTCTGGTAATTCGTTTTCCGGTTCCCCCGGAGCAGGCGAGAAGGCAGCGCGCTGAGCATCACCACGATATACGTGGATAACGATCTGGCCCACGCTGTAGTGTACTAGGCCATTGCACCTTTTGAGGGGTTCGATTGACTCTTTATTCATGGTGAACACCACCTGTCTGTCGGGCCCTACCGCATCCCCGACCAGATTGACACTCCAGTCATGCGTTGGGAGGGACGGATTAATTAGCCGTAGCAGCCCGTGAATTCTCTCGGGTTCGTCAGGGATGGCCGGAATCCACGCCCTTGCCCTTGGACGAGCTGGAATGTGCTTCCAGTCGACGACCTCTATCTTTGCGCCCTTGTAGACTTCACCCAGTTTAGCAGCTGCTGCCTTGTACAGTGCTACGGTTTTTGTATCCTCGCATGGGAGTAATTTAATCTGACCCTGGTGCCAACCCGCATCCGTTACTCGCGCCGAACTACCCGGAACCTCCGGAGCAACATTGAGAAGAATCTTGCCGAGTTCATTTCGCACGTAACGCCACCGGTCCTTAGGGATAGCCAGACGGCCATTGCCTCGGTCAAGGACGCCTATAAGGATCCTGTCCTTGGTTACCTCAGCAAAGCTTAGTTTGCCCGCTCAAGGGGTATTCTGATGCCGCTTGGGAGGGGGATTTAACTCCAGGTCCGATCTCTGGCACTTGAAAGGGTTAACTTTTAACCTCTTTGGCATGTAAGAATTTTGGAAATCCGGTATCACAGCTTTCGTTAGCTCTACCGATTTACTGCAATTCGGCGACAGCGATTCCTGCGGTACCCCTTCATACCTCTTCAGGATCTTTGCAGCCAATCTTTTCTCGTGGTATGTGAAGCGGCGGGGAGATGTCTCCTGGGAGTGCGGACCCGTAGTTGCCATCGCGGTCGCTCTTCTTGCCGAAATCTCAGTTGCAGCTTCCTTCTCCTTCGAAACTCCGAGGCCAAGTCGTGACACCGCTGCCACAGACGTAAAGATACTGGTTTTCATATCAGCGGTTGATGGGAGTTTAGCATCCGCCGGTGTCCGCTTAGCTGCGTTGGCAACTGGTGCTAGCTCCCATCAAGTCAATCTTAGTCGATAGAGCGTTGGTTGACCGACTCGTAGTTGCCATCGCTGTCGATCCCCCCCTTGATTGTGGAACGGAGGTTGTCCTCCGGCGTTGTTGTTGCTTTCTCGCCTGTTCCTCCATAGCTCTCCTTTGCTGAGGAGTGAAATTTGGCGTTGTTTGTTTTTTAGGTTTATCGTTTTTATTTGGGTTATTTGAGTTCATCTTCTTCGTACGACCCATCGCCGGACAAGGCCAGCCTAGGGTCAAGGGAAGAGTAGGGGAAAATGTGTCGTCCGCCGCGGCAGAGCCCCGTACCGCGGTAAGGCCATGCTTACTCTCTGAGGCGACCCGGTATCAAAGAGGCTCCGTTCAAATACAGCCACGATTTGCCTCCCGCCTGCAAACGTTCAATGGGCACGGTTTTGGATTAACACCCTGGATTGGGAGGGGGAAGATCTTTGTCGTCGCGCCAGAGAGGCTAGGCTGCTCTCGTGATGAAGTGCCGTACGGAGCTATGATCACAGGCCAGCGTAGCCCTGTGGCTATCGACTTAAGCCCTCGTACCGCGGCAAGGTATCTACCCTTCACGAGGGTATACAAATATACAAATAGTACCTGGGTGACCGAGCTTGCTCGGTGCTATCAATTTAGTGCTAACTTAACTTACCAACCTTGTGAGGATGTCTTACACTGTCCTTTATATGTGGGCAAATTATTAAAATTTTTTTAATTTTCGTAGCCGTAATGGACTTTTTGCGGACAACCCTACTTGAAAGTAAATACCTTTCATTTGATACCCATATTGGCATATCTAGCTCCATAAATAAATAAAAATTAAATAGGTGGCAACCGTGTAAACCACCCCAAGTGGCAACCCCAAAGTATAGTCTTAGAATCAATAATACTATCTATATGCCAAATTTCATCCCAATCGGCCAAGCGGTTCTCGAGATAGTACCGGACCTACAAATATACAAATAATGTAAAACCTACAGTACCTCCACATTTATAAGTACGCCTGTTCATTTCTGTCCAAATATGCAGACACAGGCATATTTGTTTGCATGAAATTCAAGAACAAGCAAAAGTGCGGAGTAACGATTGCGTCATATTTTGCTCGCGGCCGTCAGTAAGTGTGCCATCGCTGGCGTCAGCATTTGCAACCGCTAGTGTCAGCAGTTGCGACAGCTGGCGATCTAGTACGGTGGTCAGCAATGTCACTTACTGACGACCTAGAACGGTAGACTGCTGACTAGTGACCTAGTATTGCGGAAGTCAAGAGCAATGCACTAGTCAGCATAATGTTAAGACCAAAATTGTATATAAGCAAAGAAATTAAAATAAAGAATGGAGAAATGAATGAGCTACAATCCACAGCCCACCTTTCATTTATCTCTCGCCACGACAATTAGGTTCAAGTGCCTTTTATTGTCAACCCTCTCGTCTTGGTGATACCGCCTAGTCGAAAACTACCAACCATTTATCTCAAAACGTGGATTGGCATCTAAGCCTCTCCATCCGACATCATTATCAGGACGGCAAATCAGCCGCTTCAAACATTTTGGTGACCCCGACGTGATCTGAACACGCAACCCTCTGACCCCCTGTGACCCCGCAAGTTACAGGACCTGAATAACTCGGCAACTCCGCCAGTCTGTAATCCCGAACACGCAACGACTTGAGCGACAACGTCAGCAACTTCTGACCCACCCTCAATCTTGCCAATTCAGTTAGCCAGCATCAGAATCAATTTCGATATGGCTCCAACCAATGAAGAAACAATGGAAACATTGACAGCCTCCCAAAGTACAACTGGAGAGTTGATAGAGACCATAATCCGTAACTTCAAAAAGGATTCAGCAGCGAGAAAAACGCCTGTATATTATAAAGAGCGCCTCGAACGCTTAGACATAGCGTGGGCCGAATTTGAGGTAACGGACAATAAAATCCGTTGCCTCGCAGACATGGATCCCAGCCACCAATATTTCACCACCGGATACTACAAAAAAATATCCGAGTTGACGTCAAAGTACAAGGAAATAATGGAGTCCGGCATGACGGAACCTCTCAAAACCCAAACACCGGACGAGCAAACGAAAGGACTTCCCGGAAGTACCTACGCTCCCTCTCGGAAATCAGAATTGTCTTCAGCCATTAGAAGACAAAACGTGATGATAGCATCACTAAAACGGCTCCTCGAAATGGACCCTACAGCGGCAAACATGAAGCTAAAAGAGAAACTTTGGGAGCAAATACAAGAGCTCCACTTCTCGATCGGGGAAGACAGCATAGATCCTGTAAGAGATGGGTATGACATGGAGTCATACACGACTGTCGAAGCATCGGTTTATAGCAATTTCAAGCTCAAGGAAAACACGGCAAATAAAATTGAGGAAACGGTCAAAAATAAAACGATTCAGCTTCCAAAAATAACAATCCCCAAATTTAATGGGGAATACTTAAAATGGATAGCATTCTTTGACCTCTTCTCCCAACTGGTAGACAAACAAGACATCCCCACAATTCAAAAAATGTGGTATTTAAAGTCAAACCTAAGTGGGGAAGCCGAACAACTAATAAGCCATCTATCAGCCACTGCCGAAAATTACGAAACAGCCTGGAAGCTGCTACAAAATAGATATAACAATAAACGGGTTCTTGTTGCATCCATTATGAACCAATTACTGGAGCAACCAACAATTACAGCAACGTCCACATCAATAAAAAGGTTGCATGATGTAACAAAAGAATGCTTGCATGCATTAGTAAACATGGGCATCCCTACAGCCACTTGGGACCCCATCTTAATACACTTGCTCACAAAAAAATTGGATCGGGGAACGCACATATTATACGAACGTTCAATAGTAAACCCGAAGGAAGTTCAAGGACTGAACAATTTCCTGGACTTTCTTGAAGCCCGCTTTCAATCAATGGAAGCAATGGGACAGAAGGAAAAGTTCGTGTCAAAAACATGTGCGGCCGCCTCCGAACCAAAGGAAACCTCCTGCTCGCTCTGCCACAATGGAAGCCACCTTTTGTTTCGGTGCCAAGAATTTCAAACAATGACACCAAATGAACGGCTCAATTACGTCCAAAGACAAAAACTATGCGTAAACTGCATGAGACCCGGGCACTCCTCTAAGACTTGCAAGTCAAGAGGATGCATGAAATGCAACAAGAAACATAATTCACTTTTGCACCTGGAAACGAGCAGAAACTCATCAAGGCCAAGCCTGAGTCACGAAGGTGAGCCCAAAATCGGGAGGACATCAGCAGCATCAGCGGAAGTAACCAGAAAAAGGACGCCAGAAGCTGCCTCAGCGGCATCCACCTCATCACGAAGTTCTGAAGCAGATTCACTCACCGCGACGGACAAAGGTGGACAAAGGCCATACGTCCTATTGAGCACAGCAGTAGTTATAATCAAAACAGACGCCACAGAAGTTGAATGCCGCGCGTTATTAGACTCAGGGTCACAGGTAAACTTCATAACAGAACGTCTGGTAAAACGGCTCAGGTTACCACTGAAAACCTCACATGTCAATATCACCGGGATCGGGACAACTAACACAAAAACACAACATAGAGTGAACGTTGCCTTACATTCTCGAAACACAAGCTTCACAGCACGCATTGAAGCACTCGTCCTTCCTCGCATCATCTCGCCTCAACCATCGCAATTCATTAATACTGAAAAATGGTCACTACCAAGGAATCTCCAGTTAGCGGATCCAAACTTCAATCGCCCTGACAAAATAGATCTACTTTTGGGAGCTGAGCACTATCACCAGCTTCTCACCATTGGGCAGATCAAGCTAGCCCCGCATCTACCAATAATGCAAAATACTGCACTCGGGTGGATTGTGTCTGGCAGACTCAACGAAGTAAGCCCAAAAGATGCATCCTGTGGAATGTGCTTGGCGGACGAATCCCTAGAAACCTCGATCTCGAAACTCTGGGAACTAGAAGAGGTAAAAGACAACAAGAAGTCATTATCTATGGACGAGGAAAAGTGTGAGGAGCACTTTGCCAGACACACCTCAAAGAATAAGGAAAATCGGTTCACAGTAAAAATACCATTCCATCAGGACCCCATGGTTCTGGGGGACTCGCACTCAATAGCGCTCAACAGGTTCCTATCATTGGAACGTCGACTTCAGAAAAATCCCCAAGTGAGGACAGAGTACGTCAAGTTCATGGACGAATATGAAGCCCTGGGGCACATGACGAAAATATCAACAGATACGATTACTACACCGAACTATTTCATACCTCATCACTGTATACTGAGACCAGAGAGCACAACCACAAAACTTCGCGTGGTATTTGACGCATCTGCGAAAACATCGACCGGTCATTCCCTAAATGATATTATGTACACAGGACCAAAGGTACAAAGCGATCTGTTTTCAATATTGCTGCGTTTTAGAATGCCAAGGTTCGTGTTCACCACTGATGTCGAAAAAATGTACCGTCAAATCTTAATAGCACCAGAAGATCGGCCATTTCAACTAATAATTTGGCGAAAGGATGCCAACATGCCAATAACGTATTATCAGCTAAACACGGTCACATATGGAACTAGGTCAGCACCATATCTAGCCACGAAATGTCTGCAACAAATTGCCACCGAAAATGTTTCTCGATATGCGCTAGCCTCTCAATTCCTAAACGAAAGCTTTTATGTTGACGACGGCTTAGGCGGAGCAGACAACCTATCCACAGCAATGCTCATACAAGAACAACTAATAAAGATCATGAAGGAAAACGGCTTCAATCTACGAAAATGGAGCGCCAACCACCCTCAACTGCTCCAAAATATAGCAGAAGGAGATCAAGAGGTTAATCTGGACTTGGAAAACACAAGGGCTGCAGCCGTCAAAACATTGGGGCTCACATGGCTCCCAAAACCGGACCTGTTATCTGTCAAGGTCAACATAGAAGAAGTAAAGAGGATAACAAAACGCTCGGTCACGTCAGACCTAGCAAGGCTCTTCGACCCATTAGGAATACTGTCTCCTATTGTAGTAACGGCCAAAATACTCATACAAGAGCTATGGGAGCTAAAATTAGATTGGGATCAGGCACTTCCAGCAGAGCTACATACAAGATGGCTCACGTTCAGGTCAGATCTTGAAGAGTTAAAAACACTTCAGATCTCAAGGCACATTTTTAAGGGAAGACTCCCGGAAACCATGCAACTACACATTTTCTCGGATGCATCAGAGAAGGCCTATGGAGCCGCGGCCTATATTCGCGCCACGCTGAAAGAAGGCACCGTCATGACAAGGTTATTATGTGCAAAGTCACGGGTAGCTCCATTGAAAAAACAAACAATACCCCGCTTGGAGTTATGTGCTGCTGCATTAGGGGCCCAGTTGGCAGAAAGAATAGCAGCAGACATTCAATTTAAGGGTGCCATATATTTCTGGACCGATTCCGAGATAGTGTTGGCTTGGGTAAACTCAGACGCAGCACACACCACATTCATCGCCAATCGCATTGCAACAATCAAAGAAACAACTAGAGCGGAACAGTGGAGACATGTTCGATCAAAGGACAATCCAGCCGACATCCTGTCTAGAGGAATGTCACCAAAGGCATTTAAAGAGTGTGCACTATGGTTCTGTGGACCATTATTTTTGCATGGCAAGGAATCAGTCTGGCCGAAACGTCTCAACCCAGCCTCCAACAACCAGAACGATATAGAAGTAAAGGCCAACCATTCGAAATCACTGGTCACATCAGTAGAAGAACCGGAGATGATTTACAAGGTGAATCACGGCAACTCATTTCACCGACTACAACGTATAATCGGCTATGTACTACGGTTCATCACGCAAGCTAAAAGCAAAACAGCAGCACAGCCATCATCACGGAGCTTAACCACGGCAGAACTGGAGCTGGCACTAATGCACATCGTCAAACAAATACAAGCGGCAGACTTTAAGGAAGAAATCAAACAATTGAAACATCATAAGGAGCTCCAGCGGTCTAGCAACTTGTCCAACCTCGCACCATTTTTGGATAACAAGGGATTGATCCGGGTTGGAGGGAGACTAGAGGCTTCATCATTGGCATACGACTCGAAACACCAACTTCTTCTACCATACAACGATAACATTGCAAAATTGATGTTCGAAATGGTACACAAGGAGAACAAACATTGCGGCCCGCAAACTCTGTTGGGAATAATGCGACAACGATTTTGGCCCATAAAGGGAAAACTCATGGCACGAGCAACAGTGCATCGATGCGTCACATGCAGCAAGGCAAAGCCAGAACTACTCAATCAGATCATGGGAAACCTGCCTTCCTCAAGGGTCACACCATCTCGACCATTCATAAACAGCGGTGTAGATTATTGCGGCCCTATAACAGTGCATTACAAACTTCGTGGAAAAAGGCCGCACAAGGCTTATATTGCGGTGTTCGTTTGCTTCACCACAAAGGCAGTCCACCTAGAGCTAGTGAGTGACTTAACCACCGAGGCATTTATTGGGGCCCTCAAGCGCTTCATCGCCAGGCGAGGCCATTGTCAAAACCTGTTTTGTGACAATGCCACCAATTTCGTAGGAGCTAAGAACAAGCTCCCAGAGTTAAACTCGGTAATACATTCACAAGAGGCACAAGAAAAAATCATTAACGAATGCGGGAAAAGAGGAATCCAATTCAATTTCATCCCTCCAAGAGCGCCACACTTTGGTGGACTGTGGGAGGCTGCAGTCAAATCGGCAAAGCATCTGCTGCTAAGAAGTACAGCAAATGCCAGCTTAACGTATGAGGAGCTCGAAACCCTGATAATCGAGATCGAGGCGATACTGAATTCTCGCCCGATATCACCAATGTCAGATGATCCGAACGACATTGGGGCACTTACTCCAGGGCACTTCCTGATAGGAGAACCACTAACAGCACAAATTGATGCACAAGCGACGGCTGCCAAGCTCAACCTAGAAACAAGATGGAAGCTAGTGTCCCAGCTTAAACACGAGTTTTGGAAACGATGGTCCCGGGACTACCTCAACGAGTTACAGTACCGGAACAAATGGCAAAAACAGACGGCGAATATAGAGCCAGGGGACATAGTGGTACTCAAGGAAGACAACGTCCCAGTGATGAAGTGGCCCTTGGGGAGAATAGTGAAAACTTATAAGGGTCCAGACGACATAATCAGAGTGGCAGATGTCAAAACAGCATCCGGAGTGCTGAAGCGAGCAATCAGATACCTCGCTCCAATTCCACGACTCAAGGATGGGGAAACGGAAACCCAAAACTCAGGCAGCCAGCCAAGTCTGGCACCAAGCTCACCGCAACCGGATGATAATGAAGTATCCCCAGAGGAACTACCCAAGGCAAAACGACGAAAAGTTACGTCCATGTCAACAATGACAACAATGATAATAGCTCTGCTGGCACTTCCACTTGTGTTTTCCGCAGACATCGAAACAACAGAATTCGACACCAAGATCGGCATCCACTTTGAAGGCATCACCAAGATGGAAGTGTCACGCTCTGAGTGGAAAATAATTTCCTACTACGATCTACAGCCATATTGGGAAGAAACAGCACGCTTCATCAATGGAACAAAGACATTAAGGGCCATATGCGACACCATAGTGCTGAAATCGGCCTGTGAAAACGTAGTAGACACCTTGGAAGCCGACATCGCAGAACTAACTGAAGAAAATAGCCTCCTCACACGATCCAAACGAGGCGCGGTCAACTTCATCGGCAACATTGCCAACTCATTGTTCGGTGTGTTGGACACCAGCTATGCAGAAGAGATGTCAAGCACAATCAACACGCTCAAACAAAATGACAACCATTTATACGGGTTACTCAACAATCAAACATCAGTTATTGATGCAACTCTCAACATCTTCAAACAAGAGGAGCAGAACATCAAACAGAAGTTCAAGGTGGTGGATGACCAAATAGTGAAGGTGGCAAAATATGTCCGTACGGAGCAGACGCAAAGGTACCAAACAAACCTCGTCCAAACTAGCAGTACATTGGCAACTCAACTCGCACTATTATCAGCCAGACTACACAGAATCCAGGCAAGAATTATCAATACGTTGACAGATGCGCACCACGGAAAAATCAATCCAACGTTACTGTCACCATCGCAACTTCGAGCAGAATTAGTCCGAGTTCGCAACCATCTACCCACATCACTAAGGTTGCCAGTGGACCAAAACAATCTCTTACAACTCTACAAGGTCATGAAGGTGAAAGGCGGAAGAACGAATGAACACGTGATCTTCGAAATGTCACTTCCGTTGTGTGATCCAGAGACCTGGGAAGTGCTCAAACCACATCCGATTTCAAGCAGAATAAACAGTTCAACGGTTGCCATCACGCCATGCAATGATCTCATTGCAATCAACGCGCATCGAGATCAATATATAACATTGACAGAAAATCAGTGGCGAGAATGCATTACTGTAAAGGAGAACCAGGTGTTATGCTTGAACGTGCAGACAAAATTCACCGCAAACCTCAGCAGCATTACGTATCCTGAAAAGACATCTTCCATAATCCTGCACATACAACCGTACATTGATCAGGTCAAAAATATATCGACCCTACAGCAAAATTAATGCAGAAAATAGGGACAGAGCTACCCTCACAAATTTCCCACCTCAAATACCATCATGCGACAATTGCGTATGCCGCTCTAATACTATCAATTGGCATCATACTTGCAATTGTGATAACCTGCATTCGAAAGAAGTCCCGAGCTCCCGTTACATACGCAGTTCCTCAACCACGGCCAGCGGCACGACAAGCACCATTTGCCGTAACAGTGACATAAAGGGACCACCGCACCATTAGAGTTAGTAAGAATGAATTGTAAATTAAAACTTAGCATTAAGAATGAAATGTAATTATAAACTTAAAATGTAAACAAAAAAAAATGCCTTATTTAGAACTAAGAATGTAAATTAAAACACAAGTGAGGGAAATGACGCATATCGAAACTCGTTGAATAAAGTCACGGGCGGGAGCATGTTCATTTCTGTCCAAATATGCAGACACAGGCATATTTGTTTGCATGAAATTCAAGAACAAGCAAAAGTGCGGAGTAACGATTGCGTCATATTTTGCTCGCGGCCGTCAGTAAGTGTGCCATCGCTGGCGTCAGCATTTGCAACCGCTAGTGTCAGCAGTTGCGACAGCTGGCGATCTAGTACGGTGGTCAGCAATGTCACTTACTGACGACCTAGAACGGTAGACTGCTGACTAGTGACCTAGTATTGCGGAAGTCAAGAGCAATGCACTAGTCAGCATAATGTTAAGACCAAAATTGTATATAAGCAAAGAAATTAAAATAAAGAATGGAGAAATGAATGAGCTACAATCCACAGCCCACCTTTCATTTATCTCTCGCCACGACAATTAGGTTCAAGTGCCTTTTATTGTCAACCCTCTCGTCTTGGTGATACCGCCTAGTCGAAAACTACCAACCATTTATCTCAAAACGTGGATTGGCATCTAAGCCTCTCCATCCGACATCATTATCAGGACGGCAAATCAGCCGCTTCAAACAACGCCTAAATCCATGCCCATATTCCGTGTAAAAAAAAAACTAATGGCGGCGAAATACCAACAGGTTATCATAACCTCTAACGAGATTTTTAGCCGAGCTTCTCTTTCCAACTTGTGGTGTGTTGCTTTTGAGTTTTTCCTACAAGTTGGCGGGACCTACAGTTTTTTGCCGACTCCGAACGGCACTTGCAAAGCAAATGAATTTTTTGCTGAGAGCTTCTCATGTGTTATATGAGTTGACGGAGTTCGCTCGAGAAGAGTATAAAAAAGAACTATGCACAATATACACAATTGCTAAGAACAACGGATATGGAAAGCACGTGGTGGATAAAATAAGGAAGAACATAAAGAAAGCAAATAACAACAACCCGAAAAAACGGGAGAAACCCTGGGCAGTTTTAACATACACAGGAAAAGTCTCATATAGACTCTCCAAACTATTCCAGAAACACAACATACGCACAGCATTCAAAACTAGGAACAACGTTGGGAGAATATTAAACAATGCAACAAACGTGGAGGATCATTTGGACAAACAAGGAATATATAAATTAACTTGCGAATGCCAACAAAGCTACATAGGGCAAACTGGTCGTAAGATCAGAACCAGATTCCGAGAACACATAAGGGACTACAGCAAAAGGAAACAGAAACCTAATATCACACCAGAGTCAAACTTCACAAACCACATGTTTGAAAACAAATGCGTCCCCATGAAAATAAAAAATACAGCCAAACTTCTTCATACACAACACAAAGGCTTGCGACTGAACATTCTGGAGAACATGGAGATATACAAACAAAAAACATTTCAAGGAGGCATCATCAACGAACAAATAAATACCGCATCATACGTGTTATTTGAAACACTCAAATTACTATACAAAAGAAAGAACAAAATACAAATAGAAAAAACGACCACAAACACAAATAACCAAAACACAGAAAACAGACAAATTAGAATAACAGATTTCTACCTGCCGACGAACCCAGCCATGACACACGCGAACTCACTACCTACAAACGAACGAACGAGCGAACTACCGAACTCCTTACCTACACCCGAACCAATTACCTCAACTACACAGCAACAAACAAACTACCTGAACAAAACAAAACGACTATAAAAACGTACAACATTGTACAACACATCAGAACGAAAATCGACACTGATGATGGCGCATTGCCGAAACCGGTTTGTCTCAAAACCAAATTTGACAAGGGATGACGGAAAATCGTTCCAAAATAATTCAGTTATTCACCCTGTCGGAAACATCAATCTTAACAAATATATTATTTAATAATAATTACTTAGTAACATTAGCGTATTAAGACTAAGTCTTTTATCACGCAATACAAGATGAAAAATTATATTAAAGTAACGAATATTTTAAAACAATATATGTAAAATAAAATACAATGAAAAGAAAAATATAAAGGAATAAAAGCAAAAATTATGAAAAAAATATATAAAAACAGAGTAATTTAAATATAAAAGGAAAATAACATAATGTCTACCAGATAGAAAATTATAGCCACCTCATGATGCATGATCGTTAGTGAAAAAATCAAAAATAAGTTGTTTAAAATTATTTTCCCGCAAAGAATTCCTTATAGATTGAGGAATGGAGTTCCAGAGTCTAACACCGTTTATAAAGAAAAGCCTAGAAGAGCTTAAGTAATTGAACCGTCTGCTTATGGAAAACCTTAGCTTATCGTAAAGATATTCTGGGTTTTTATATAGTAGCAACTTGAACATAAAAATACAATTTCGAGCTTGAATAAAGTTAGGTAGACCACATCCAAGTATTGAATTTCTAAAAGTCGATATATGATCGAACTTCTTCAATCCATGTACATAACGGATAGCATGGTTAAAACCTACATCAAGTTTGTGAAGGGAGAAATAATCAAGTTTACTATAAACGACTTCGAAGTAAGTTATAAGGGGAACAATCAGGCTGACGACAAGTTTCCTTTTCGTGTCAAAGGGTACATAATGGGAAGATAGCCTAAGGCAACGCAGGGTATAATATATTTTGCCCACTACTACATTGACATGATCGTCACAAGTTAATTTAGAATTAATAACAAAGCCAAGGTTTCTTACCTTGTCGACCACCTGAAGCTTTGCAGATCCAATGTAAATGTGAGGAAAATCGGGGAGATGGAATTTATTATTATTATTATTATATAGGAAGTACAAAGGATTTCAGAGGGTTAAGGAGCAGCTGGTTTGCAGTTGACCACTCAAGAATCGAACGCAAGTCCTCATTGAGCTTTGCAGATAAGTCCTGTAGCATATTAAAATGGTTTGAGACGTGGAGTTGCACATCATCGGCGTAGGCGTGCAGCTGAACATGAGCGCAAGTGTTGAATATGTCGTTAAGAAAAATACTGAAGAGAAGGGGACCTAGAACAGAGCCCTGTGGCACTCCAGAGCTGGTGTGCCCAACTCTTGAATAAATATTTCCGACTTTGACTTTTTGCGCTCTGCCACTTAAATAACTTTTAACAAGCAATGCAGCACTATCACTGAATCCAAAATATGTAACTAGCTTTTTTAACAAAGGAGACTAACTATGATTAACAGAGTCAAATGCTTTCGCAAGAATGGCCAGCTCTGAAACCGGATTGAAGCGGGCTTAGAAGATTGTGCTCCTCGACGAATGCAGTAATTTGACGAGTCATAAGTAGCTCAAACACCTTAGACAACCCAGACAGAATGCTTATTGGTCTATAGTCAGACGACTCAGAGGCCCGTGGTTTCTTCGCTAGAGGGGTGACTACTTTCCACGCGGAGGGGAAAGAGGAGGTAGTGAAACAATGGTTCATAAGATGCGTTATACAACTTAGAACATTAGGAAACAATATTAACTTAATAAATTTCAATGGTATTCCATCAGCCCGACGGCATTGGATTTAACACTGAAGATGCATTTCGCTACATCCACTTCCCCCACCGATGCGAACTGAAAGTTTGCTACAGGCGATGAACCAGAGGGAGAAATCACGCGCAGGGAACCATTGGCAGCAGTTGAGCTAGAACTAAATGCCGCCAAAAGTCCCATGAAAAACTGTTCAAATCAGAAAATAAACTATCAAATTGTATGGCATTATAGTCGCGGTAGTAGAAACTAGTAGGCGAATCGTCAATTCGTTGCAATTTAAAATTAAATGTACACAAAATCAAATCATGGTCCGAGATGAAGGACAATTGATCGAACAGAACCACTCCGGTGGAGGGGGGGACGATAAAAATATCCAACAAACTCGGACGCGTATTAATAGAAAACCTGGTAGGCATTTGATTATTAACGATGGACATACCGTTCGACGCGACAGCATTTGCGAAGTTGACCAATGTAGAATCAGGATTTAGTAAGTTTATGTTAAAATCCCCACAGACAATTAAATGATCAAAGTCAGTTAATTGAGGTGAAAGATCATCAAAGAAAGGTTGATAGGGCGAGCTTTTGTTGGGATTATATACACATGCCACAAGAACTTTAGATTTTGTATTCCATAGGGCAAAAGAAACAAATTCAATGTCCGATACGGTTGACCGACTTACAACTTTCACGTCTCTACAATAGATAGATACTCCACCTCCCTTTTTATACAAACGGTCATTTCGAAATAGCTTGTAATTTTCAATAGAGTAAAAACAGTCAGGAATATCAGAATTAAACCAAGTTTCCGATACAAAAATGACATCAACAGAAGAAAGTTCAAAAATACTTTTAACATAGTTAATCCAGCTTTTCCGTGTTAAGACTACGAGCATTAAAATGTACAGCTGTGAAACCATCTGCCTGATTACATAGCACATTCAACATAACAGACTGGTCAGCTGTCATTTAAATAATTTAAATTGACTCAAACGCGAAAAGAAAAAAGAAAACAAAAAGCATAAACAAAATAGTACAATGTAATAACAAAATAACACAATAGCAGCAAACCGGTCGTGTTATGTACATACATATGTATAAATGCATGTAAGTTTGTCGAGCAGCATAAATGAGGTGAGTATAAATTTCTAGTACAGAGAGTGGGGGCATACAAAATAAAAAAAAATAAATTAAAAAAAATAAATTAAAAAATCACAAAAATAATAATAAAAAATAGTTGAATGTAGATATATCTGTGTATATAAATAAGATGGTTTGGTAAGAACAAAAGAAGTGAAAGGAGCAGTATTAATATATGAAGGTAGGTATGTAAGTACACTTAAAAATATAGTTCGTGTTTAACAGCAAGTGCAAATGCTTTTAATAATACGAAATATGAACATATCCAAGATATAAAAAAAATATTGTATAATTTTTCAGGGGGTAAGTATGGTTTTAGGGAGGGGGGTAAGTGGTGTCACTAGCACTGCATTTTAGTTCCGTCACTTGAAAGTAAAATGCACTAGTTTTAAACTAAAAATTACTAGCTTCAATCTTTATTCACTTGAACTATGAACGTTAGCGGGCGGTAGTTACAGACGAACTGATTTGGCAAATTTCCTAAGTCTCCTGCGCAGCAGGGAAACGGTAAGTATGTATGTATGTATGTATGTAAATATGTAAATATGAAAATGTACAAATAGTATTAAAAGGCAGAAAACAGTAAGTAAATTCTTATTTTACAGGGTGTTTGAAAAAGGTGAGTTAAGTTAATTTAAGTAAATTTAGGTATTTTAGCAAAATGATATAAGTTGATTTAAGGAATTTAAGGTAAGTATATGTTAGTGTAAATTCATTATAAATTCATTATTATGTATATTAAAATTCAATTAAATTGGAGCTCATGTCTCCAACATGGCGGCCGGCCTGCTCCGATGAAGGAAGCAGTAGCTCCTGCATCTCTGATAAAGTGGATACCGCAGTAGAGAACAGGGTCTTCAAGCGCCGCTGAGTGTCCTTGCGTTCTCCCCTCCTTTTCTTTGGCTTTGCAATGACCACTCGTCGAGTAGGGGGTGTCTCCTTGGGTTTCGGTGCATTGCGTCGATTCTTCTGCTTCTTCGAGGGCTTATCTTGCTGTCGATGTAGCAGCGTGTGGTGTGCAAGGCCGCATTTGTGGCAACTGTCCGGAGAGTCGCATGCGCCCGTTACGTGGGATGTTGCCAAACAGTTAATACAATATTTATGAGCCCGTGCCGACTCATTGCGTTCTTCCGGTGTCATTGCCATGAACGCGTTGCAGTAGCGCAACGAGTGCTTTTGGCAACAGAGCCGACACTTGCTGAAACTCTCGTAGCGTCTGTAATGAGAATAGAAAGAGAAAGATTTTATGAGGTGAGTACGGGTGCTAACAGTAGGGTCTGATGGATATCCTAGAGTTTGCATGCTACGGAGAGATTTGTAGAGTGAGGGTGGAGACCTTATTCGGCTGGGGGAAGTGCGCAAAGTTTTGCAATGGGTCGTGTGTATGTTCCGCTTTGAGTGCGGACATCTACAACTCGAACCTTTTCGTCCGAGCCGGGATGGAGACGAGTAACGCGTCCGAGTCGCCACTCATTCGGGGGGAAAAGGTCATCCTTAACGACGACTAGATCACCTTCCTTGATGTTTGGCTGCTGCGTTTTCCATTTAGTACGCTTATGAAGTTCTTTGAGATATTCATTTTTCCAGCGCGTACTAAATTGATGGTGTAGAACTTGGAGTTTTTGCCATTTGTTGATGAGCGGAAGATTTTCGGAGTTGGGTTCGGGTAACGCGAGTAGTGGAGCACCACGGAGGAAATGTCCCGGAGTTAGAGCGAGTAAATCATTTGGATCTTGCGACATCGGAGATAGCGGTCTAGAGTTGAGAACCGCTTCGATTCGAGTGAGTAGGGTAGTAAATTCTTCAAAAGTGAATTTTTGACTGCCTGCAACTTTAAGGAAATGGGTTTTAAAGCTTTTAACTGCCGCTTCCCATAATCCGCCCATGTGGGGAGCATATGGTGGGATGAATTGCCAGGACAGTCCATGAGTAGCATATTTTTGAGCTGTGTCAGTTGCGGCTTCCTTGAGAAAAGAAGAAAGCTCCTTCTGAATGGCACGACTTGCTCCAATAAAGGTTTTGCCATTGTTTGACATTATTTTGTGTGGGAGCCCACGACGACTAACAAATCTAGCAAATGCTGCTTTAAAAGCAGCGGTTGTCAGATCAGAGCAGACTTCAAGATGGACTGCTTTTGTTGAGAAACATACGAATACGCAAACGTATGCCTTTGAGTAAGATGCCTTCCGTAAGATTGATGTTTTAACGAGAAAAGGTCCAGCAAAGTCGATACCGGTCGTGTGAAATGGGAGAGTGTATGTGGACCTTTCCGGAGGGAGGGCGGCCATTATTTGAGATTTAGCCTGTTGTTTATAGATAGTGCATGTCTTACAGTGAAATATGCACTTCTTCACCTTTTGTTTGAGTCGAGGGATGTAGTATTCCTGTTGTATCATGCGGATCATCAGTTGTTTTTCGGCATGCAACAAGGTAGAGTGAACAAACTCCAAGAGTAAAGTGCACAAATGAGAATTATCGGGAATAATAATTGGATATCGCTCGTTGTAACTAAGATTGGCCTTTGCGAGCCGACCATTCACTCGCATTATGCCTGTTTCGTCGAGCATAGGGTTCAGAGTTAATAATGAACTCTTTTTGTGGAGTGGTTTGTTTGACTGTAGATCCGCGATTTCGGCAGAGAAATATTTCTGTTGCGTCAACCGGATCAAACGAACCTTTGCCTGATGCACTTCTTCATGGGTTAGAGTGATCGTTTTTTGAGTATCGAGTCCTTGTGCCCTGTTTATAAAACGGTACATATAAACAACGACTCGTAGAGCTCTTGAGTAGGACGAAAAGCGTTCGAGTAGATCAGGCATATCTACAGCATGAAATGCTTGAGTGCGCTTTTGTTCCGGTGGAGTAGGGGTTTGTGTCGCTGTTTTCGGCCAGGACGTTGGGGATTTGGCCAACCACTCTGGGCCCTTCCACCAAAGGGAGCGTTCGGCTAGATCCTTGGGTGTGCATCCGCGGGTACCAAGATCTGCTGGATTATCTCCACTGGGTACGTGTTTCCAAGTGGCGTTACTCACGTTTTCCAGAATTTGTGAGGTTCTATTTGCCACGTAGGTCTTCCAAGTGTGTGGGGGTTTTTCCAACCATGCGAGTACTATGGCGGAATCCGACCAGAGCAATAGGTCATGTGGAGTCAGGGTTAGGTGGGAGCGTATTTGTTTTACCAATTTGGTGAGTAGTACTGCTCCACAGAGTTCTAGACGTGGCAGGCTCACGGTTTTCAATGGAGCCACTTTGCTCTTCGCCACGAGTAAGTGAGTTGAGAATGTGTTATCGCTATTTTGCACTCGTAGGTATACGCAAGCGCAGAATGCTTTTTCGGATGCATCTGAGAATCCATGCATCTGAAAGGGTTTATTGGGTGAAAATTCAACCCATCGAGGGATTTTAATTTCATTTATCGCGGAGAGATTTTCGCGAAATGTATTCCATTTGTGGAAAGCGCTGGGTTTGACTCGTTCGTCCCAGTCTGTTCCTTCTAACCAGAGTTCCTGGGGGAGAGTCTTGCTCTTCGAGCTCTTCTTGTTGCCAAAACTGCTGGAGTATTGTACTGAGAGTATCATCCGGACTCTCGAGTACTTGAGTCGAGAATGTATTTACAGTCTCTTTAATGGGTCCGCTGAGTATCCACCCAAATATAGTATTTTGGGCTAATAACGAGCCACTTACGTTGGCTTGTAACCCTTGGACTAATATTTGGGGAGTGAGATCGCTGCCTATAACCATGTCGATTTTTGAGGGTGTGAAACATTGAGGGTCAGCGAGTGGCAATGTTGCAATTTCCTTCAAGTTTACTGTCGACACTTTGAAGCTGGGCAGGAAATGAGTCAATTTAGGCAGTAAAATGGCTTGAGTATTAATTTGCTTTTTCAGATCCGCCGAGCAGAGTGTTATCTCACAGATCTTATTCGAGTTTTGAACTACCGAACCTCCCATTCCCGATATTTTATAATGGGTTTCTTTGGTTGGTAGTTGTAGGAGTTTTTGTATTCTAGAGGCTACAAAGGTTTTTTCGGAGCCTTGGTCTATCAGTGCACGAATTTTATGATATTCGCCGTTAGCTGACACTGTGACTAAAGCTGTGGGTAAGAGGGTGGTTTCGCTACTACTTGCGAAGTGAGTCGATGTCGTGTTTTTCTTAAATGGGTTCTGAGTTGATTGGGTTCGACTGGCATCTTTTGAAGTTGATGTTCTGTCTGGGTCTTCAACTGCGGGTTGCGCCTTGTTCCTTTGTTGCCCCTGAGCTGAGTTTTGAGAGTTCGATTTGGTTTGGAAATGAAGTAGAGAGTGGTGTCGTTTTTGGCAATATAAGCAGGTGAAATTGCTACCACAATCTCTTTCCAAATGTGAGCAAGCTAAACAATTTGTGCAATAATTGTTTTCTTTTACGAATTTGCTTCGCTCTTGAGTCGAGAGATCTCTGAATTTCATACAACTCATTAATGAGTGATTCAGATTACAGAGTTTGCATGAGGGTTGCCTCTTTGAGTCCACATGGAATGTTTGGGTTTTATTCCTGAAATTCGACTGGTTTTGGGGCGTCGAAGATCTGTGGTTGAAGCTAGAGTTTGAGTTACGGGGTTTATTGGGTCTATATGTGCCGAGTCGCTCTACCACTTCGTACCTAGTCGTGAGAAATTTGTCCATCTCCGACCAAAGTGGTAGCTCTTTTCTGGAATCGAGTGATTGTTCCCAGAGTGCAAGGGTTTCATCAGGTAGTTTTGATGAGCATAAGAATACGAGGATGGGGTCCCAGTTATCAGTTGAGACATCGCTCGCATTTAGGGTCGAGATACAGTTATTTATGGTGGTTTGAATTTCTTGAATTCTTTCACCATTTTCTGAATAAACTGTGGGCATATTAAACAGGGTCTTTAATTGGTTATCTACGAGAATTCTCCGATTCTCGTATCGGGATTTGAGTGCTCCCCAGGCTAGCTCGAAGTTTTGATCATTTAATTGATATTTTTTAATAATCAGAGCTGCTTTGCCTCGGGTTTTTGCTCTCAGGTGATAGAGTTTCTGGGCCTGAGATAATTTTGGGTGATTTATGTAGACCGCAGTGAACATATCCCGGAATGACGGCCAGTCTTCATAACCGCCGTAGAAGACTTCCGTGTCGCATGCGGGGACTTTGAGATAGGGTTCGTGTTGAGAGGGGGTATGCGTCACCCGTATGGGGCTTAAGTTTGGTTGACTAGGTTGTAGGGTGCTAATCAACTCGCTTATCCTGAGTTTGGTGCTCATCGCTGTGTCGAGTGATGTGTTGTATGCCTCCTCGCATGTCGCCCTGAACTTTTCCTCCGTTCTGCCTAGCTGTGCCGGTTCGTATGCAGATTCCACTGCGTCTACTCGCTTGTTGAGTTCCTCCAAGTACAGCTTGAGACTGGTCTCAGAGTGGTCCGTTTCCGCTAAGTTCCACCATTTCTCGCAGAATTTTTCTAATTTGTTAATTTCGAAGAAAAATTTTTTGTCCAAAGCCCCGTATTCCTCTTCCGACTGGGATTTAGATCGGGTAACGGGTCCTGACTGTGGATTTAGGGTTTTGGGTTGGCCCTTTTTCTCGTCCGCCATATTACAATTTAAATTTGAGTCTAAAATTTACTGAGAATTTAAGTGTTTTTTACCACTGTAATTTTACTCAGTTTTTGAAATGCCTTGTACCACTGTGCAATTTGAAGTAGCGGAATTTGCACAAACAAGTGGATATGAGCGGCTTTTGTGTTGAGGGTGGAAAATTACTTGTCTTAGCGCTTCTAAGTACAAGTGTGTGGGTATGTATGTAAATATGTATATGGCGTGGAGAGATAAGAAAAAGAGTGGGTGGAGTTATAATTGCTTTGCGCTGCAATTATTTTGCTAAGTTGAGTTCTAATTTGTGTATTGAGTGAAGTCTTCGTTTTAAAGTGTGTATTAGGGTAGTTCAAATTTTTTTTATTTTTTTTTTCTGGGTCACGGAAAAAACCTATTTTTATTGAGTTTTAGTTTTTTACCTAGAGTTATGGGCGGAGCTTCTTTGTGCAGCAGAGATTAGTGCAAAATTGATTTTTTTTTTTGGAGATTTTTTGTATGTTGCGAAAAATATATGCAACGGGTTATTTACATATATTTGGGTAGCAACTAATTTTGGGTGAGAGAGTTAATGATGATAATCAATTATATGTATACGAAAGAGTATGAGTTGGGGTATTTATATATGAGGGTGTGAAATATACGTATATATATATATGGGTATAAGTACAGCTTTTTTTTGGGTACCGCTATGGGATGGCAGAGAAACTTTTGCTTCGATTGCAATTATATTATGTATATACATATGTACGAGCTATTGGGTTAAGGTTTGACTGTACCTTTATGGATTATATCTAACCAGAGCAGATATGCGGATTTTTGGGGTAACGGAACGGTTTAATATACCGATCGTGGGGCGAGTATGGTTTGCTGTACTTATATATACTAGTGATGTTTTGTACAAGGTGTACTTACTGGGCATCCTTTTTGTAATACCACCTTTTTGTTGTTTTGTGTTTCTTGATTCCTGTGGACTTGCTGTTGCTGTTTGTTGATTTTGATGTTTATGGTGTTGGGTGTTGTTGGGGTCGCTTTGTTGTTGGTTGCTTTGGTACCACTTGTGCAGGTCTACTGCTCGTGGTAATACAAAATGAAAATTTAAAAAGAAATTCGCCAAATTTTTGTTTTTTTTTGTTTTTTATATATGTACATCCATATAATCGTGGTGCTTACGGTTGTCACATTAGACCGTGCCTTATTTTATGAATAAATTCACTCGGGTAAGTAGCTTTTTTTTTTTTTGTTAGCTTAATCACTATATGATTATTTTTTCTTTTCCAGCACTTTTTTTTTACGTAAGTTTATGTTTTTTCCTGATTTTACTGGACTATTTTTTGGGTTTTTTTTTTTCACTCTATGTGTGCTTTGTATTTTTTTTTTGTTTATTTCACAGATTTTCTTAGCACTTTTTATGAAATTTTTTGTATACGCGACGCGCACCCGATATGTATGTTTATTTGAATTTTTGTGTTTTGTAAATTTTTATAAATTGATTTTTCCCGTAGGTAAGTATAGAGTAAACTTTTAATATTTTTTGAATTTATAATTTATAGGTCACTGATTTCCACTGTGGCCTCAATGGACCATGTATAATTTTTCAGGGGGTAAGTATGGTTTTAGGGAGAGGGGTAAGTGGTGTCACTAGCACTGCATTTTAGTTCCGTCACTTGAAAATAAAATGCACTGGTTTTAAACTAAAAATTACTAGCTTCAATCTTTATTCACTTGAACTATGAACGTTAGCGGGCGGTAGTTACAGACGAACTGATTTGGCAAATTTCCTAAGTCTCCTGCGCAGGGAAACGGTAAGTATGTATGTATGTATGTATGTAAATATGTAAATATGAAAATGTACAGAGTATTAAAAGGCAGAAAACAGTAAGTAAATTCTTATTTTACAGGGTGTTTGAAAAAGGTGAGTTAAGTTAATTTAAGTAAATTTAGGTATTTTAGCAAAATGATATAAGTTGATTTAAGGAATTTAAGGTAAGTATATGTTAGTGTAAATTCATTATAAATTCATTATTATGTATATTAAAATTCAATCAAATTGGAGCTCATGTCTCCAACAAATATTAAATATAAAAATATTAATATGATGTCATATAATATGATGCCATTTCGTATGATGTCATATCGTATGATGTCTATCTCCATAAATAAAAAAATGTAAATATCATATGATGTCATATCATATGATGTCATATCACATGATGTCATATCATATGATGTTATATCATATGTTGTAATATCATATGATATCATATCATATGATGACTAGCTCCATAAATAAAAAAATTTAAATAGCACAAGTGACAACCCCAAAGTGTATAGTCTTAGAATCAATCATACTATCTATATGCCAATTTTCATCCCAATCAGTCAAGCGGTTCTCGAGATAGATAGTGCCTACAAATATACAAATATACTCCGGTAAGGTGGCAACCCTAGGTGACAACCCTACTTGAAAATATTTTAGTTGGTATGTCAGCGAAAATACCTTTCACTTGATACCCATATTGGCATATCTAGCTCCATAAATAAAAAAATAAATGGGTGGTAACCCTGTCAACCATCACAAGTGGCAACCCTGTAAACCACCCCAAGTGGCAACCCCAAAGTGTATAGTCTTAGAATCAGTCATACTATCTATATGCCAAATTTCATCCCAATCGGTCAAGCGGTTCTCGAGATAGTACCGGACCTACAAATATACAAATATATAAATATACAAGTTTAGCTCGTTTAAAGCTATTAGATAAATTACCGGCTTGCTTTGCACAAGACGGAAAAAAAGATTTTTTTCTGGTCGTAAGACCTTTATTGGTTCATATAAATGTTAATACTGACTTAATTCTACTTTTCCTCTCTTAATTATACCCTAAGTCTACCTGTGTCAGCGGTTTGTTGATTGGTGCTTGGATCGGCGCATGCCGGATGTTGTTGCCAAATATTTAGGCCGCTGGGTTAATTTAATCGGCGCATGGCGGATGTTATTGCTGATTTTGCTGAGTGCGCGTCTGGCTAATTCTCAATAATTGTTTACTACCCTTATTGCTGACTTGGTGCTATAGTTTTGGTGTCAGCTTGGGTTACAACTTAGCTGGTGTTAACTCTTCCGCCGCCAAAAACAAACGTCCTCGTTTGTTTGAACTAAACAACTGGACTTGTGGTTTCTGTTGAATAAAGCATTTCGGATATTGTGACTTTTTGAGTATCGGCCTCACTGGTTTTCACATTGTAGCTCGATAGCTCTGGTTCTGTTTTGAAATTTATTTTCGTGATTGACTTGATAATCAAACCTGCTATGAAAATAATGCTAATGAACGTTAGCGAAAAATTTGTTATTAGAGCTGCTGTGTGGGTTGTTTTCAGTGCAGACAACCGCTTAGTGTTATTGATGTGGAGTTCTTTCATCATTTCTAAGCTTAAAATTTCTTCTTCCTTGTTTGAGGGGATATTTGATTGCAGTATAGCAGGCAGGGGTTTGCTGGTTAGTATCTCGTTAAAAGAGTATTTTTGGTTATCGATTATAACCGTAGAATTGTGGAATTGGACTGCATATGACCCTTCAAGGGTTATTTTTTGGCTGTCAATTTCAATTGTACCTTTGTACTGGTTTAGTAGGATTATTCCGGGTGAGATGTTTTCTACTGAAGGGATGTGTTGATTGTTGACTAATGTGCACTCTGCTGGTTTGCTCTTGAGTAGTTGTGGGACACAGGTAGTGTTACTAATGTCTATAATATTCCTATGATTACAAATTCTAATATTGTTGTTTTCTCTACATTTTAGTTTAATCGCAAATATTTTATTGTCATTACAAGTTATAATGTCCTCAAAAGGGATTTTATTAACATACTGTTTCTTTTTAATTGGTTTAATTAGAATTGATTCACAAATTTCATCATTTGTCAATGGTATACCTACTATGTAAAATAACATTGTATCATTTGAAGCTATTTTTATATTCGCAAGTTCTAACGATTCCTCAACGCTATTTAATGCAAGGTTATTTCTTAAAATTACAGATTTAACTATCTCCAATTCCTCATTTGACAAAATATAAGAATTGACAATTCCGGCTTTAGCCCAATGAATCGCATAGTCTATATTAATGATTTCTTCTTTTATAACTCTAAGTTTGTATTTTAATTCTATAGCAACATTGTGCTGTATGTCCTCGCTTGATTGGACAGCTTTCAAAATTTTATTAGAAACGGCTGTTATTTTATTTACCCTATCAAAAATTATTTTATTTATCGTTACTTGGTTATTGTTATTGTCGTTTATATGATTTATTTGGCTCTCTATTGTAACCAGGTCATCGTGATAGGGATTTCCCGCGATCCATTTCCAGGTTTTTCCTATTGCGTCTATAGATTTCTTAAATCTTTTGGGTTTCAGCCTATTTAGATAAGTTTGTGTTAAATTTAATTCGTTAGTAAGGATGGGTAAAAGGGAATTTTCGTTAGTAATTTTGGTTTTTATGGTAGTGGCTATTTCATTTAATGCATTTTGACATGCATCTAGATCAACTTTGTGTATTATCCTGTAGGTTCCGGTTTGAATTTTCGTCAGTCCTGTCTCGAATGTTGCTAATTGTGAGTTCGTATAGTCTATAATCTTAAAGTCTGCGTACACTGAATGTACGAGGAGTCTGTAAAAAAAAGGTGAGAAGAGAAAAAAAAAAAAAAAAAATATGTTGAAAGATTAGTAGTTCTAGGTCTTGATGTTACTCTTATGTACTGTCCGTCCTTTTCCCGTTATTACCACGCTAGATTTGTCTTCCTTTACTATTTCTTTCCTATATCTAGCGGTAAGTTTAGATCCTAGTCGTTTATTTATCCTGACGTAAATTATGTCACCAGGGGAATATGTTTTCATGGGTTGTCTTGTTTTGTTATGGGTTTCTAAGTCTTTCGCTTGTCTTTTCCTAAGTACGTCTATGTTTTCTCTGCGTGCGTTTTCGTATTGTTCGGGGTCTATTGAGACTCGTCTGCCAAAAAATGTCTCTATCGGTCGTTTTCCTGTTGCGGAGTGTATGGTGTAGTTGTATTCGTATGTGGATCTGTCTAAAAGTTCTTGGAACGAGCGATGAGTTTGTTCTGTTTTAAGACAACGCATAATTTTGGAAAGGGTGGAGTGGAATCTTTCCACCTGACCGTTGACTGTGCTTGCGTAAGGGGGTGTTTTAAATATTTCAATTCCAAGTTGGTCTTCAATCATGAATTGGATGGAAGCTGAGTTTAACGATTTCTCGTTGTCGATGACTATGGTTTTCGGTACTCCGAAAGCAAAGATTATTTCCCGTAGTGGTTCTCTAATGTCTTCTATTGCCCTTGATTGTATTAATTTAACTTGTGCATATTTTGAAAATTTGTCTAGTGCCGTTAAGACCAAATGTTTTTCTGTAGTATAGATATCTATGTGGACTATTTCACCGGGATATTGGGGAATTGGGGTTTCAAGTAACTTCGGTTTGTTGGGATGACGATCATATTTGTGTTCCTTACAAACTTTGCACTGCTTTATAATATTTTCTATTTTTTCTTTCATTTTGGGGAAATAGACTTTTTGTATGAGTTGTTTTTTATTTTCGTCTCTATTTCTGTGTGCTCGCTTGTGTTCTTTTAAAATTTCTTCGTTTTGAGCGTCTTCGCTTATTAAGTCTTCTACTTTTGTTTGTGTATAGCGGATTTTATAATTGGAAAAATGTAGTGGGTAGATTTCTTGGATTTTTCCCATTATTTCTTCAGAGGTAATTATGCCATTTATGACTGAAGGATTTAGGTAACGTTTTAGTAATGCCGTTAGGTTGTCTATTGAAAAATTGGGTTTAGTAATTATATGTCTTGGGTAGGTCGGGAATGGCATTTTAAATTGATAGCTGTCTTCTTCTCCTAAAGAGATCCAAAGTTGGTTTTTGAAGGCATTTATGGGTCCTTCTACTGCTGGGATTAGATTGTGTGATGAGCTTTCATCAGAGTGGGTAGCAACTGATAATGAATTTATTTCGAATGGTCTAGATAATGTGTCTGCAACTACATTCGATTTTCCGGGCTTGTATCTTAATTCATAGTTATACTCTTCGAGTATGGCTTTCCAACGTTTTAGCTTTGAATTATTATTTTTGTTACTTAGAGCATATGTAAGGGGCTGGTGGTCAGTATGTATTACCACTTTTGCTGTACCGTATAGGTAGTTTCTAAAGGAGTTGAGTGCCCAAATTATGGCAAGCATTTCCTTTTCATTTACTGCGTAATTTTCTTCTGCTTTGTTCAAGGTTCTTGATATGAAGGTAATTGGTTTGCCATTTTGCTCCAAGACCGCGCCTATGGCGTATTTTGAGGCATCTGTGGTCAGGTTGAATTCTTTGCTGTAATCGGGATATTGCAGAATTACGTCTTTGGATATCAGCGTGTTTCTGATTTTATTGAATGCTGCCTTTGCTTCTTCATTCAATTGTATTTTGATTTTTTTTGAACTGCTTTTAGACATTCTTCCTTCTTCGCCTCGAAGTAAGGATGTTAACGGCTTTGCTAACTTAGCATAATCTCTGATAAATCGTCTGTAGTAACCAGATAAGCCTAAGAATGATCTTAAGTCCTTGATCGTCTGAGGGTAGAGAAAGTTGGCTATGGCTTGTACTTTGGATGGGTTTGTTGAGATTCCCTCGGAGGATACTACAAATCCTAAGAACTCGACTTGTTTTTTAAAGAATTCGCATTTGTCGACTTGTACTTTCATGTTTGCTTTTGTAAGGGTATCAAAAATTGTATCTATATGTAGGGAATGTTCTTTTTCGTTTTTGCTAAATATAATAATGTCGTCTATATATACATAGCATATCCGTCCTATATGTTCTCTTAGTATGTCGTCCAATGTCCGTTGGAAAATGGATGGGGCATTTTTCAAACCAAATGGCAGTCTGGTGAACTCGAATTTTCCGTTGTTCACTGAAAAAGCTGTCTTCTCCACGTCAGATTCCTTAAGAGGAATTTGATGGAAACCGCTTTTTAGGTCAATCACAGAGAAAATTCGGTTTTCTCCTAACTGAGAGAGAACCTCATTTATTTCGGGTATTGGATACCTATCTGCAATTGTGACTGCATTTAATTTTCTGTAATCGATAACCATTCTGAACTTTTTTTCGCCTGAAGCGTCGCTCTTTTTGGGTACGATCCAGACAGGTGAGTTGTAGGGTGACCTTGATTTTCGGATGATTCCGTCTTCCAATAACTTGTTTACTTGGTCTTCGACCTCTTGCTTAAGGGTGGTGGGGTATGGATAGGATTTTGAATATATGGGCGTGTCGGAAATTGTTCGGTGTTCTGCTACTACTTTTGTTGTGTATGTCAGTTTTTCGTTCGGTTCTGAGAATAGGTTGCGGTGTTTTTGTGTTAGTTGTTTAATTTCGTTTTTACCTATTGTTGGAAGGTGTTCGTCTTGAATATGTATCGTGTTAACATTCTGTATACTAAATTGTTTTAAATGGATTCTTTTTGTGTTTGCTATGACCATGAAATTTTCTCTTGTGTGTATAACTGCTGAAAGTTCTTTCAGGCTGTCATTTCCTAATATGGCGTGGAATGTCTTAAGTGTGGGTAGTAGGAAGAATCTGAGTTTGCAATTTTCCAAGTTGAAAAGATTTAGAAATGTGTGTTGTGTAATTTTTATTTTTCCTCCAACTGAGTTGGCGAAAAAAGGGTTATCGTTTTCTTTTGCGTTTTTAACTAGACTGGATTGAATATAATTTTTGTTAGATCCTGTGTCTACTAATATGTTAAGTATGTCGCCGCTCTTTGTTTTGCATTGAAAATAGGGCAACGAAGAGCTATTCAGTCTAAAAAATGGTTCTTCGTCTACGTTATTGTAAGGCGTTTCCTGGCTGTAAGCTGTTTGTTGGTTGTTATCGTATTGGTCATAGTCATAATGTTGGTCTTCATGGTATGGATCGTAAGTCTTTTCGTCCGTGTTTATGTGAAAGTTCCTTTTGGCTTTCGCTGGGGGGTGGTTGATCATAGATGCATTCAGGGGTCGTTTGCCAGTTTCTTGGGGCTTAGGGCGGTTCACATAATTTACTGCCCTTATTCTGATGCTTTCGTCTACTTCCATGGGCTGGGGGGGTTTAGGTGGCCTTGGGGGAGGGTAGTTTGGTTGTTGGTTATATGGATATCTGGGCTGGTTATAGGGATTCTGTTGTTGGTAGTTATTGTATGGATTTGGATTTGGATTTTGGTATTGCTGGGAGCTATGAGGATTGGAATTTGGTTGGCGATAGGTTTGCTGAGGGTGAGGTATATGGGAATGAAAGAGTTGAAGCTTTGATGTCTGGGGACTGATGGTGCGTTTAACACTTGGTTGTTGGCATGATGTGCTCTAAAGCTTTGATTTTCCAGCTTTAGGCAAAGGTGTAGTGCCTCTGGTAGACTCTTGGGTTCTTTTATACCCAGAAGCCTAGGGAGGTCACCGGAAAGTCCTCTCACAAAGGTATCGAGGGCCTTGGCACGGTAGTTATCCGTTAGTAGATGGACTGCTTCTTCGCCCATTTCCATGCATCCTATCTTGTTAAGTATTAGGGATAATTGACTATAAACCTTCTGATAAAATTCGTTTATAGAGCTTCTTCCCTGAATAAGGCACGTCATTTGATATTCTAGAGTGCCTATGTCGCGTTTATCGGCATAGTGGGTGGTCAGGCAACGGGAGATGGCTGTCCAATCCAAGGGGGTGTTGTATGATTCTAAGGCTATATCCGCCTTTCCAACGATTTTGTTCCGGATAACATTTAGAATTCCGAAAAATTGTGGGGTGCCCCTTGAGGGTTCATATATCTTTATAATTCGCTCGACACTTTTTTCCATGAGCTGAACTCTGAGGCGTTTCCTGAGAATTCTCTCAAGGATACGACATCTGGTACTTTATCCATTTCAGCCATATTGTTTCTATATTGCTCGTCTATGGTCTGATCCGTTATGATGGGGTTATTGTTTTTGCCTAGAGTAGCTCTGACTAGCTCTGGCCCACTGGCTTCTATAGCCTGGGAAACCATAACTCGTATCATGTTTGCCATGTCTGGGGATATTTGTTGGGTGGGTGGGGATATTTGTTGGCTGGGTGGGGGTGGTGCGTTATTCCCTAACACTGGGGGTCTAATTAGATTATTTTGATTTGCCATTTTTGTAATTATTATCTGTTTTTATGTTGTTGTTATCAGTTTATCCTTTTTATATATTTGTTTAATTGATAGATCACTGGAGGGTCCCTTGGGTGGTGAATCGCAGTGTCTTTTCTATATTATAAGCTGGAGGGTCCCCCCGAAGGTGGTGAATCGCAGCTTTAGTGGGTTTTAATTTTATAGGCTGTACAAGCCGATGTTTTATTTGTGGATTTTAACTACCTATTTAAAAAAAAAAAAAATTCTTGATTTAGTTTTTCCACTAGGTATGTACCTATTTTTAAAACTGTTTTATTTAAATTTTTAACTTGAGAATGGGTTTAATTAGCTGATTAATGTATTTTTCAAATTGTTTTTATTTAAATTCTTCACTTCCCTAATTTCTTCCCTAAAGGAGTAGTTAACCTTTATTTTTATTAAATTCGAAATTGAAAATGGGGTTTAATTAATACATACTTATGATCTATTTCCTTACATCAATAACAGCTGCATCGTTGGTTGTGTTGGCAAGTGTGCACCTTCTTACTCTCTGCTGTCTCCGGTTTTGCTGGGTTTTGCTCGGCTTCGGTTGGTGTCGTGATGACGTTGGGGTGTCAAGGAGTTCCTACTTCCTCTCCACGCCACTTTATGTGCAATGCTCACAATTTTTAAGGCTTTGTTGTGCTTTTTTCTTGTGGCACTTGTTTAAAGGGGTCTCTATTTATTTTGGCACTTGTTGTGGCAATTTTTTCAGAGTCTTTAATTTTTGGCACTTTGTTGCACGATTTTCTTATGCTTTTTTGTTGCACTTTTTTTTTTTTAAAGGGTCTCTATTTATTTTGGCACTTTAGTGGCAGTTTTTTTCAGAGTCTTTAATTTGTGGCAATTTGTTGCACGATTTTTTTTTAAAGTCTTACTATTTTGCGGCACTTTTAACTTTTTGCACTGTTTTACAATCTATCACAGACGCCACCGAGCTTATTTTACTCGGGCGCCAATTACCGGCTTGCTTTGCACAAGACGGAAAAAAAGATTTTTTTCTGGTCGTAAGACCTTTATTGCTTCATATAAATGTTAATACTGACTTAATTCTACTTTTCCTCTCTTAATTATACCCTAAGTCTACCTGTGTCAGCGGTTTGTTGATTGGTGCTTGGATCGGCGCATGCCTAATGTTGTTGCCAAATATTTAGGCCGCTGGGTTAATTTAATCGGCGCATGGCGGATGTTATTGCTGATTTTGCTGAGTGCGCGTCTGGCTAATTCTCAATAATTGTTTACTACCCTTATTGCTGACTTGGTGCTATAGTTTTGGTGTCAGCTTGGGTTACAACTTAGCTGGTGTTAACTGATACAAGTTTATCTCGCTTAAAGTTATTAGGTAAAGTTTTATGACCATAATTGCATTTTTTTGTGTTGGGTTTTGAAGTCATGCATGGCCAATTGAATTAAAAACAAAAAAAAAACAGATAATTGTGAGATGGCTGATGTAGTAAAAAAATATACAACTATGTGCGTCATACTGTATTAGCATAAGTGATAAACGAAAATATCGGCTACATTTATTCTTAGTCCATTTCGTTTTGAAAGCATTAAACTTTGTAATTGAATTCCAATGTTTCGTTAAATTTAAATATAATTTCATTAAAATTAAATATAATTTTTTTATTTCTTTTAAATTAACGACTGTTAAAAAAGAAATGTACATTGTACATAATATAAAAAAAAAATTAAGTCTGGAAAAAGGTTAATAAAAATGTACTTTTATATAAAAGAACAACATTGAATTTTATGGAATCAACTTGTATTTAGAAGTACATGGCAGAGACGGTAATCATTAAGGCAATTCAAAAGTAGTCTTATAGCTTACTGCACTATTTCGATAACACAACTCTTGTGAGCACTATGACGAAGATTATAAATTGAATTTTTGGAAAAGCTTTTCAGGAAATTGTTAGTTTTGTTTTCCTGCTTATTTTACTTTTCAAACTAAACAAATTGAAAGGAAAAAATACATTCCAAAACAAAACAAAATAGGCCACTTGATATACGTACATTAAGGCGCCTCACGCTCCATACAAAAAAAAATGGACACCCTGTTTCCATCGGAATTATAAACTTCAATATATTCTAAGACCTTGGTCAAAATATTTCGAAAAAATATTAAGATTTACTGGAGCTAAACCCCGTTAAAAAACGCTAAAAATATCCTTTTTTATGTATAAAAAGAGTATGAAAATATATTTTTTAATAAAAAGCACCTGAGATGATGAATTAGCTGGAGTACAAAAGGTAGGTAGGTAGGTAGAAGTAGCTGCCGCAAAGGCACACCTAGTCCAGTAATAAAAGGCCCGTTGTGATACCACCAAACACTAGGAAAGTCAGTCCCGGGCCCCGGCCATATGGAAAATCCCAGTGCTGTCGGGACTCTCCATATAGCCGAAACCCGGGACTGACACTCCTAACCGACACCGCTACCCTTCCTCGAACCATTTTGATAACTTGATGAAGGCCATAAAGTCCTTTATGTCTAGCTCCGCGACCTGGCTTAAGCTAACCAGGAAGGGAACTCCCAGAGAGCGCCTTCTCGCTCCGCTTAAGGCCGGACAGTTGCAGATGAGGTGCTCCCCGTTTCCTCTTCCTCATCATCTTTGCAACTCCTGCAGCATCGTCGGTAGGGAACGCCTAGCCTTGCTGCGTGCCTACCAATAAGGCAGTGTCCGGTTAAAACACCTATTAATATGGAGATTTCCTTCCTTTTTAGGGCGTATATGTGTCTAGATCTTTTAAGATCGCATTTTGGCCAGGTTTGCTTGGATATCCGGCACCCTGGGGCTTGTAGCCATCTTTCGTTGGCTTCGCGGAGTGTATGCTCCTTCAGCATTAGCTTGCACGTGGCAAACGGCATACCTATGCGCTCTTTATCTTGCAGAATCTGCTCGGTCGTGCCCTGCCTGGCAAGTTCGTCTGCCCTACAGTTTCCCTCAATGTCCCTGTGTCCTGGGACCCATGTGAGGTTCACGCGGTTCTGTTGGGCCATCTCTTGAAGAGATCGACGACAGCTGAGCGTCAGTTCAGAGTTGAACGAGTAAGAGCCAAGGGATTTGATGGCCGCTTGGCTGTCGCTGAAAATACAGATATCCTGTCCGATGGTGCGTTCACCTATCCAAGTCACGGCGTCCATGATTGCTGAAACTTCAGCCTGGAAGACGCTGCAGTGATCAGGTAGTCTAAAGGAGAGTTCTAGGTCCAAATCCCTTGAGTAAACCCCTCCTCCGACTCTGCCGTCTAACTTCGAGCCGTCGGTGTATATAAAAGTGCCGCCATTAGTAGCAGGACACCGATCTATATTCTCCCAGTCTTCCCTGCTGGGAATGTTTATTCTAAAACAACAATCTCCGACTGTTGTGGTCGCACACCGATCTGTGCTCAGAGGGAGAAAGCTGTAAGATCTTAGAATACAGGAGTGTCCAATAGTGCTTGCGCCCCAGACGGACGTTTCCCTTAGCCGCACAGCCGATGCTGCTGCTGCCCGGTACCCTTCCAGATCGAGTGGCAAAAAGCCAAGAATGGCCTGGAGAGCTTCATTGGGCGTTGTCCTTAACGCCCCTCTTATACAGATCATGCTCGATCTGTGGACTTTCCCTAACAGATTTAGGTTTGTTGCCTTTCTTAGCGCAGGCCACCATACCACGACTCCATACAGCATAATTGGCTGGATTATCGCAGTGTAGATCCATCTGCAATTTTTGGGGCTGAGCCCCCATTTTTTGCCAATGGCTCTTTTACACGTGTAAAGTGCAATGCACGCTTTCCTCTGGCGCTGGATGACATTCTCCTTCCAGTTAAGCTTTCTATCTAGAACTGTGCCTAGGAATTTGGCTTTGTCAGCTAAGTTCAGGCGCACGCCATCTAGTTCTGGTAGGTTCAACGGTGGTATCTTGTACCGCCTGGTATAAAGGACAAGCCCCACCTTTCCCGGGTTGATGCTAAGTCCGCAGCGAGAGGACCATGAAGAAACTTCTCGCAGTGCTACTTGCATCAAGTCACACAGGGTTTGTGGGAATTTGCCCCTATATGCAATAGCTAAATCGTCTGCATATGCCACTATCTTCCCGCCCCCCCACCTTGTGTCTCGTAGCAGCGAGTTTACGGTGAGGTTCCATAGGAGCGGGGAGAGAACACCACCCTGAGGCGTTCCTCTTGTGATATAGCGTGAAAGATCAACTGTTCCCAGTGAAGAAACTATTTTCCTTCCCTTTAGTAGTTGATCAATTAGTCCAATAAGAGACCTATTTATGACCAGGTTTGTTAAAGCAGTGTTAATAGCCTCCGGCCTTATATTGTTGAAAGCCCATCCGATGTCCAGAAAGGCCACGAGACAGTACTCCTTTTCATGCAATGATTTTTCAACAATAGAGACTAGGCTGTGGAGCGCAGTTTCCGTTGATTTACCTTTGGTGTATGCATGTTGATAGCTAGAAATAAGGTTGCTATCAATAGTAGAGGAGAGATAATCGCTAATTATCCTCTCGAAGGTTTTAAGTGCAAAAGACGAGAGACTGATCGGTCTGTAGTCTTTAGGCTCATAGTGTGAGGCCTTCCCAGCCTTTGGAATAAAGACTACCGTGGCGCTTCTCCAGGAGCACGGAATGTAATTAAGAGCCAGGCAGCAGGCTGAATAGAGAACTACCAGCCATTTAGCTGATATTTCCAGCGTGTTTATGAGTTGTGCGGGGAAAATCCCGTCTGGCCCAGCTGCCTTGAACGGCTCAAAGCTTTTGATTGCCCACCTTACCCTTTCCTCCGTAATGGGTATGTTTACCGCCAGGTTTGTTGCAGATGCTACAGGTGCATCATACAAGTTCCCCGGAAAGTGTGTGTTCAGGAGCAGCTCCAGGGTTTCCCCTTCCGTGCTGGTCCAAGATCCGTCAGGCTTCCGTAAATAGCTAATGGCTGTTTGAGTTTTTGATAGCACTCGTCTAAGTCTCGCTGTATCATCGACTTTTTCGACCCCGGTGCAGAAATTTCTCCACGAAGTTCTCTTCGCTTGCCTTAGAGCCTTTTTATAGGCCCTCAGTTTAGCTTTATATTCGAGCCATTCAGGCTCCGTACCGATGCTCTTGGCCTTGTTAAATTGCTTCCTGCATGATATACGGAACGAATCCAGGTCGTAAGACCACCAGTGGGGTCTATGTTTGCCGCGTGGTTTTGGTACTGGACAAGCCTGCTCTAGGGCATTTGAGAGCGCCGTTGTAAAGGTCGTTACCAGATCATCCAGTTCTCCCACTGATGAGGGGGCTTGTGGAGGTAATACTGGTAGGTCCCTAGCTAATATTTGGTTATGTAGCTGCCAGTTAGTGTTGCGTGGATTTCGTTTCATAACTGGCTGCTCAACAATAAAGTCTAACACAATTTCTATGTACTGATGGTCAGAAAATGAATGCTCATCAAGAACACGCCATTTTCTGACCCACTCATAAGCGCCTTCGCTACAAACAGTGAGGTCTATAACCTCCCTACGAGCTTTAGTTATAAAAGTAGGCTCGTTACAAACCACCAGGTTAGTTGTTAGTAGGTTGTCAAACAGAGACTCGCCCCTAGCGTTAATATCGGAGCTTCCCCACTGGACGTGATGAGCATTAGCGTCAGCTCCAATAATAAGATGGCCCGTACAGAAATTATCCACCAGATCTTTCACCTCCTTTTGTGGAGGAGGTTCTTCGTCGTCATAGGGCATATAGACCGACGCCATCGTTAGGCTGGTGCTGCCGACTGTTAAGCTGGCAGCTGTAACGTCACCATTTGAGTAGTTGGGTAATAGAAAGGTGTTTAGCTCAGACTTTACCAAAATACAGGTTCTGACCTTGCCCTCATCATTGGCTTGGATGAGCTTGTACTCCTTAGTCCCCAATCCACAGATCCTAGAGCTATTGACCCAGGGCTCTTGGATAAGGACCACGTCTACGTCGCCTTTAGAAAGACGACTGCTTAAAACAGCCGAGGCTGCTTTAGATTTGTGCAGATTTATCTGAAGCACCACCAACATGAGATAGCTCAGACTTCCCTGCCAGCCAGCGTGTCGTCGAGGTCTGGCCTGTTCCGGGGGCTGTCTCTCAACGAGGAGTTGATTCAGAGCACCTGCTCGATTTGGCGTGGCGGGAACCCTGCTGTCTGAAGCAACATCAACGTTAGTGTGCTCAGGTTTAGCCACGATCGTGACGTCGAGGCCTTCTTCGCAGCAGGCTTTCTTCTATCGCCGAGTTGTTCGCAGCACCATCGCAATTTGACGTGGCGGATAACATACTTTCTGCGTCGGACTCCTCTGCTTCCCCTTCCGATGCCTCGATCTCCGAGTCATCCGGAGCGTCCGGAATAGCAGCGCGCTGTGCATCGCCACGGTATACGTGGATCACGATCTGACCCAAGCCGTAATGCACTCCTCCGTTGCACCGTTTAAGGGGCTCGAGCGCCTCCTTATTCAGAGTGATAACCACCTGTCTATTGGGCCCAACCACATCATCGACCAGATTGACGCCCCAATCCTGCGTCGGGAGAGACGGATTCCAGACCTGCAGCATCTCAAGAATATTCTAGGGTTCTGCAGGGACGGCAGGAATCCATGCCCTTGCCCTTGGCCGAGCAGGAATGTCCTTCCAGTCGACGACACCTAGTCTTGCCCCTGGGTAGACTTCACCCAGTCTTGCAACTGCTGCCTTATACAGTGCGACAGTTCTTGCATCCTCGCACGCGAATATTTTGATCTGACCTTGGTGCCAGCCCGCGTCAGTACCTCGCGGCGCACTACCCGGAGACTCATGCATTAATGAAACGCAATGAAACCTATAAGGATTCTGTCCTTGGTTACTTCAGCAAAGCTGAGTTTTCCCACTACGGGGTTGACCTGATGCCGCTTCGGATGGGGGTTTACCTTTCCGTCCGATCTCTGGCGTTTGAAGGGATTACCGTTCACCCTCTTAGGCACATAGGGCCTCTGGAAATTTGGTATCAGAGCTTTCGCTTCCTCCACCATCTTCCTTTTTTCCGGCGACAGCTTCTCCAGCGATGCTCCCTCATATTTTTTAAGGATCCTTGCGGCCTTTCTTTTATCCCAGTACGCAAAGCGTCGGGGAGATGCCTCTTGGGGGGGATTCAGACTCGTAGTTGCCATCGCCGTCTCTCCCTTTGCGGCGTCGTCCTTCTCTTTCGAAACTCTGAAACCAGGTCGTGAGACCATTGCCACAGATGTGAAGAGATTGGGTTTCGTACCAGCGCTTGATGGAAGTTTAGCTTCCGCCGTTTTCTGCTTTACTGCGTAGGCAGCCGCACTGCTGCTTGCTCCCATCAAGTCACTCTTACTTGATAGCAGTTTGGGGGATGACGGACCCGTAGTTTCCATCGCTGTCGGCCTCCCAGTTAACTTTGAGGCGGAGTTTGTCCTCCGGCGTTGTGTTTTCGCTTGCTCCAGCATAGTTCTTCTCTGCTGCGGAGTAAACGAAGTCGTTAATTGCTTTGTATTTTGTGTGTTCTTCATTTTGTTCGTACGACCCCTCGGCGGACAAGGCCAGCTTAGGGTCAAGGGTAGTGTAAGGGGAAGTGTGTCGCCCGCCGCGGCAGAGCCCCATACCGCGGCAAGACCATAGTTACTCCCTAAGGCGGCCCGGTATCAGTGAGGCTCCGTTCGACTACAGCCACGATTTGCCTCCCGGCTGCAAACGTCCAATGGGCACGGTATCGCATAACACCCTGGATTGGGAGGGAAAAGTTTTGCACATTTATATAGCGAGCCGCTTGCTTCAAGACAGACGCTCGCTTACAGCCGCACCTCATGGTGTACAGACGCTGCGAAAAAGACCCCGGTGAGCCCTTAAACCAAGTATGTCAGAGTGGCCCCACCGGGGCTCCCTCTCTTTCTGCCGCGAGGCTAGGTAGCTCAACGTTGCCCAGAGTGCACGAACGAGGACGCAAGAGTCGGGATTGGGCGCGGTCACTCAGCAACCACACCCCATTACACTCCCTGTAATGTACAGTATACAGGTTCCCTATGTACAGTCACTTCTCAGAGCAGAAAACCCAGGACATCGCCATGGATCTCTGCGCAGTGGAACCACCCGGGGTTTTACCTCGGCCAAGGACTGTCACTTTCAATGTAACCCTGTTTAGTATGTTTTGTCCCATTCCGAAACTATCATCCTCCCCCCTTGCAGCAGGGCTGCAAGATATTCTTTTGTTACGGGCGGGCGTTGAGACGAACCCCGGACCAAAAGAATGGATATGCAGTGTCTGTTGCAAAAAAATATATATTAAACGGTCGCATTCTGTGCAATGCTTCTCGTGTAAGAGATGGCTCCATAAATCTGGATGTTCAGGGCTTAACCTTAACATCCACAGACCCCGTACTTTCTTTAGTACTTTCGTGGCCCCTTGTTGTTTGCGCCGTCGGGCGTCCCGCGGTAAGCGCCGTTCAAGCGCACCCCTACCGCCACCTTCTAGTAGCAATACTAATAATAATAATAATAATGTCTTAACGACTAGCAGCATTTCTGCTATACCCGCCACACAAATTCCAGACTGTTGCTCGTGCCTTATGGCGTCAACATCACGCGCAGCAGCTCAACACTCTTGCTCCCACCGGAGCAGTTTAGACATGAGCAACTCCGAGCATCAGTCTCTGTCTGTTTCTTTTTTACACCCCCCCTCCCGTTTACACGTGAGTCAGGATCAACATCTTCTTGCACCTGTCTCGACGTGTACTGTTTGTCGGCAAAGATTATACACGCTCGCGTCATCGGTCAAATGCAATAACTGCTTAGGCCAATGCCACGTGCATCTATGCTCTGGGCTCGCGAACAGGAATCTTTGGACGGATGCGTTCATAGCACCATGCTGTAACACGCCTCAGCCTACGACGCCAGCCAACCCGGTTACACCAGGTCCACAGCTAACTAGGCTGAGGCACAGCCTTGGTCTTCGCCTACCAACACCTGGGCGAACACATCCGTCTCTCACGCCTTTGGTTAACTCGACATCGACCCCACCGGCGCACTTCCAAATCTTACAGCACAACTGTAACGGATTAACTGGTAAGATCGCAGAGATAACCAATTTGATGACGCAATATGACATAAAACTTGCCGCAATCCAAGAAACCAAGCTCAGTCCAAGGTCGGACCTCATTACCTATGGCGGATATAATATTCACCGGAAAGACCGTCATAGAGTAACAGGAGGTCTGGGAGGTGGTCTAGCGTTCATAACGCACAACTCTGTACAGTATCATCTATTTGATACCGACATCGAAGGAACGGATGATATCTTAGAAAGTCAAGGTATTACCATCCGTACAGGAGATGTCGATCTGCAAATCATAAACATCTACATACCCCCTGTCTCAAGTTTCCCCACCGGTTATCACCCCGACATTAGCTTGCTATTACGAGGAGATAACCGCGTGATCCTGGGCGACTTCAATGCGCACCACGATATGTGGCACTCAAACTTGCCAGCAGACAGTAGGGGGCATGTACTCGCAGAACAAATAGATGATACGGCTTTCTGTACATTGAACGGAGACGCCCCAACGAGAGTATCGGGTAACTGCTATAGTTCGCCAGATATTTCTATCGTAAGTGCAGGACTATTGAACAACACCAATTGGCGACCCATACTCACGTTGGCGTCTGACCATCTCCCAATAGTCATTACCATCGAACGACCGACGGACTTTATAACACCTGAGCATGGTACATACATCAACTTTACCAAGGCGGACTGGGACAGTTTTCAGACATATACGGACGAATCCTTGGCTGCTCTATCCATTCCTACGGACGTACGCAAAGGCGAACGAGACTTCCGCAACATCATTGACTTGGCCTCTAGACGCTTCATTCCTGCGGGTCGAATATCCCGAATAAGACCAAATTTCCCCGCGGAGGCAGCGGCCATGGCTAGAGAAAGAGATGAAGTGCGAAGTCTCAATCCCGCAGACCCCCGTATAAGGGATCTCAACGCGGAAATTCGTAGGTTGGTCGATAAACACAAACTGGCCAAATGGAAACAACACCTAGAGCAATGCAACCTCTCTGACGGTGTTGGCAAATTATGGACTACGGTCAAAGCTCTATCTAATCCAACACAACACAAGGATAAAGTTGATATTACTTTCGGTGACAGGGTGAAGAAGGACCCTAGGGGATGTGCGAACTCCTTCTGTAGACAATTTGTGCTACATTCCCCACCCGATAGAGCTAAACGTAGAACCATGCGACAGGCGCGTAAATACAAAAACCAAAACACGCCCATTGTCATCACTGCCTCAGAGGTCAAGGAAGCCATCAGACAGGCTAAGCCCTCAAAATCCATCGGCCCCGACGGCATTGCCATGAAGATGCTGAAACATCTAGGCCAGGAGGGACACAAATACTTAGCGGCTCTATTCAATCTTTCACTGAACACTTTCGTCATTCCTGAAATATGGAAAAAGGCGAGAGTGGTTCCATTATTAAAACCTAGAAAGCCGGCAAACATAGGCGATTCATATCGCCCTATATCACTTTTGTCGCCGGTAGTGAAGACGCTAGAGTCCATTTTGCTCCCGTATTACACCGCAAATCTGCACCTGGCTAATCATCAACATGGCTTCCGTAAGCTGCACAGCACCACCACCGCACTCAATGCCATTACAACGCAAATAAATAGCGGTCTAAATCAAAACCAACCAAATCACAGGACTGTGTTAGTGGCACTTGACTTGTCGAAAGCTTTTGACACAGTCAACCATGCCACTCTCATACAAGATCTATTAGAAACACAAATACCTGATGGGTTAAAGAGATGGACCGCTAATTACTTGAACGGGCGGCAGGCGTCGGTCAACTTTAGAAACGCAACATCAAAACCAAGACGAATTAGACAGGGGGTGCCACAGGGTGGTGTCCGACACTGTTTAATTTCTATCTATCGAAGATGCCCCCACCACCAGAGGGTGTCTCCGTCGTTTCTTATGCTGACGACTGTACAATAATGGCGACGGGGAAGGGCCCCTATACTGATGAACTCTGTAATAAAATCAACGGTTACCTCTGCGACCTTTCCAGGTTTTTCACAGAGCGAGATCTGACGATATCTCCGACTAAATCAACGGCGACGCTTTTTACGACGTGGACGCACCAGGTGAGAAATGAATTAGACATTTTCGTTGACGGCACTAAGCTACCAACTGTCAGCCACCCAAAGTTATTAGGGATGACATTGGATAATACTTTCTCATTTGCTGGTCATGTGTCTGCAATGGTCTCAAAGGTACGTGGTCGCAACAAGATCCTCAAGTCACTTGCCGGCAGTACTTGGGGAAAAGACAAAGAAACGTTGTTGACTACATATAAGGCCATTGGCCGACCAGTCTTTGACTATGCTGCACCCATATGGTCGCCTAATGTACATAACACCAACTGGACGAAGTTACAAGTCTGCCAAAATACTGCCATCAGAACTGCTACGGGATGTCTCCTCATGTCTTCCGAGTCTCACCTCCATCAGGAGGCAAAACTGCTCAATGTAAAAGAGCATGCGGAAATGCTGAGCAAGCAATTCCTTCTGAACTGCCACAAGCCAGCACATCCAAACCGTCATCTTTTGGACATAGATCCGCCCCCGAGAGACATAAGGAAACATCTCCGTAAACATTATGATGAGATCCGGCATCATATTACCTTGCCGTTTGATCTGCAGAATCATAAGCGGGCTCTAACCGACATCCACACCGAGTCGGTAGATACTTTTGTCGGATCTCTACCCGTGAACCCCGTTCTGAACAGTCCTCCACCGGATATTGCTGAAGAAGAACGCACCTTACCAAGGGAGACAAGAGTTACCCTGGCACAGCTTAGGTCTGGATATAGTGTAAGGTTAAACTCCTACTTGTCCAGACTTAATGACACAATCTCAAACACATGCCCTGCATGTGGTAGGACCCCCCATGATACTCTACATCTCTTCAATTGTTCATTTGAACCTACTCTTCTAACCCCTCTGTCCCTCTGGACAAACCCTGTTGAAACTGCACGTTTCCTTGGACTCCCCTTAGAAGAGCTTGATGAAGATCTTCGGAATGATCATACACTCTAGACAGGGCAATGCATTGTTAACAACAACAACAACACTCCCTGGAGTACAAAAGGTAAGCATAAAAAAGTTTGAAAATTTTATAAACGCAATCCAAATATTGAGATGTATGATGCTGTTTTTGGTCATATTTCGAGGGGTAGGTTTGTGGAAAACTTTAATAACTCAGCCAATTATTGACGTATTTGGACGATTAGGGTATCATTTGAAAGGTATTTTCGAGACGTTGTCATTTTTGCAAAATTTAACCCTTTTTCGCCCAATTTTCCACATTGCGTATATTAGCACACAGTTATACAGTTACCAAATTTACAAACTTTTTTATGCTTACTTTTTGTACTCCAGCTAATTCATCATCCCATGTGATTTTTATTAAATAAAAAATAGAATAAAAAAATATTTTTAATTTAAAATGTTTTTTAAATGAACTAAAAACTGGAAAATAATTTCCCCTCTGCCTACATAGATTCTTCACCACGTAAAACTTAGCCGGAACATTTGTGAGTGGGAATTCTTATAAGTATTAAATAGTTTGAAATGTATAAAACATTGGCGCATGATAAAGATTGTTCGCATTAATTTCTAACAATCTTATTACCGATATGAGTTTTTCTAAACAAAAAAAAAAAAACATCTTTTCACGATATAGCAAGCGCCAAATGTTTTTATACATTTCAAACTCAAAGTAATATTTAATACCTATAAGAATTCCCACTTACAAATGTTCCGGATAAGCTTTACGTGGTGAAGAATCTATGTAGGCAGAGGGGAAATTATTTTCCAGTAATTATTTTCCAGTTTTTAGTTCATTTAAAAAACATTTTAAATTAAAAATATTTTTTTATTCTATTTTTTATTTTATACTTTTTAGTTACACATTCGGCAATTTTCTACGTTTACACGCTTTACGCGGTGTTTCTATGGTTAAATGAATAAAATTATTATTTTTAAGCAATATAAAATACATCATGTTGTTGTTGTTGTAGCGAGGCGTAGCCTTGCCGAAATGTCAGACAGGGTCACCCCGAGTGTATTGTTCTGGCCGGCTCGATATAAGAAAACGCTACTACTTCTTAAATGGCCTTATTCTGATTTTTTTTCTGCTATAAGTTTCTCGAAAAGCCTGCCCATTTTTGCAGCCTCCATTCGCTCCCTATGTCCCTTTTCCCTATCTAATTTTTTTAAATATAGAGCAAGATGTGCCAATATGGGTATCAAATGAAAGGTATTTTCGACCGTATTCCAAATATGTAAATCTCAGGCAGGGTTGTCAGCTAGGGGTGCCCCCTAACCGCATTTTATTTACTTTTATTAATATCTCGGGAACCGCGAGACCGATGTGAGTAAAATTTGGCATTATAGATAGTATGATTCAATCTAAGATTATATGCGTAGGTGTTGCCACTTGGGGCGGTTCACAGGGTTGCCAAATGTCCAAATTTTTTTTTAAATATTGAGCGAGATATGCCAATATGGGTATCAAATGATAGGTATTTTCGACCGTATTCCAAATATGGAAATCTCAAGCAGGGTTGCCACCTAGAGTTGCCACCTAACCGCATTTTATTTATTTTTCTCTATATCTCGGGAACCGCTCGGATAAAGTTTCGCATTATAGATATGATTCATTTTAAAATTATATGCGTGGGTGTTTCCGTTTGAGGCTGTTTACAGGCTTGCCACCTATCTCAACTTTTTTTAAATATTGAGCAAAATATGCCAATATGGGTATCAAATGAAGGGTATTTTCGGTCGCATTTCAAATATGACAATTTCTAGCAGGGTTACCGCATTTTATTTATTTTTCCTTAAATCTCGGGAACCGCCTCACCGCCGTTTTGTATGAAATTTGACATTATTTGTAGTATGATTCATTCTAAGGCTATATACATGGCGGTTGCCACTTGGGGCTGTTCAAAGGGTTGCCACCTATCTATTTTTTTATTTTGAGCAAGATATGCCTTTATGGGTATCACGTGAAAGGTATTTGCGACCGTGTTCCAAATATTTAAATTTCAAGCAGGCTTGCCACCTAGTCTTCCTATCTTTCTTCGTACAACTCTCTTTTCTATCTCCCACCCTTTTGCTCTTCATTGCTCTCTTTCCTTCTACCACGCCCCTCTTCCTCTATATCCCATTCGTATTGGCCCCTGTTAGTTTAGGCCTAATTCTACCCATGTACCAAATTTTAAGGACAACCATATATAAGATATTTTCGAATGGATCGTTTCCCTGGTCCACTTCCCGGAAGTAAGATATTGTGAATCTAAACCATTCTCGAATACATCTTATTCATATCTCGTTATTTCTGAACTTAAGGAGTTAACTTCGTTCACGTGTACTGGCTACACGCGGTTTGTTTTATTTTTTTTTTAAATGAGATTTTAATGCAAAACGATAGTACAGTTATAAATACATCGTTTTGCATTAAAATCTCATTAAAAAAAAAAACATGGACTTACGACATTTGCTCACGAAGCCAGCGATATTATATATGTAGTAGACACTGACGTCCTGTCTAAATGTGAGCTCACCGTCCCCCCTTTTACAACTCTCCTTCCTATCTTCCTTCGCCTTCACACTCTCCCTCCCTTTTTCTCTTCATTCCCCTCTTTCCTTCTACCACACCCCTCTTCCTCTATATCTCATTCGTATTGGCTCCTGTTAATTTAGGCATAATTCTACCCACGTACGGAATTTGAAGGAAAACGCACCATGTATAAGATATTTTCGAATTGATCGGTTTCCTGGTGCTCTTCCCGGAAGTAAGAAATTGTGAATCTAACCCATTCTCGAATACACCTTATTCATATTTCGTTATTCTGAATTTAAGAAGTTAACTTCTTTTACATGTACTGGCTACACGCTGTGTTTCTAACTTCTTTAGAATCAAGATGCTTTGCGAGAGACTGTAGCCAACGCTGGTAGTACTTTGGTGTTAACAGAAACAGGTGATACTCATGAGATAGCTTCTCCGTGCATTGTTCCTGGAGATGTTATTGAAATACCCACAAATGGATGTACGATGCAGTGCGATGCTGTACTTTTGTCCGGAAACTGTATCCTTGACGAATCTATGTTGACAGGTATGTTATTTTTTCTAACTAAACAAACTTTTGAAATAATAATCCCATTCAAGGTGAAAGTGTCCCTGTTACTAAAACTCCATTACCAATGAAACGTGATATAATTTTCGATAAGAAAGAACACGCGCGACATACTCTTTTTTGTGGAACGCAGATCATACAAACACGGTATATCGATTCTGAGAAAGTTTTAGCCATTGTAATAAATACTGGAAACATAACTGCCAAAGGTGAACTCGTTCGTTCAATATTATATCCGCCGCCTGTTGATTACAAATTTGAGCAAGACTCTATAAAATTCATTGAATGTTTGGGAGTGATTGCTCTAATTGGCTTTATTTACACACTATCAACTAAGGTAAGTTTAATATCTGAATGCATCTGCTGGTTCCTACTTATATATAATACTAATAACTAGTATATCCCGTGTTCGAAATTCGACCAACTTAAAATAGTTGAACTTTTTTGTCAATAGCTGCCTTTAGGCCCGTGGCCGAAGCTCGACCAACTTAAATGTATACCTTAAAAACTCACCTATAGTCAAAGTGAGGCCATCATAGAATTGAAAAAATAGTGGCTTATATTATATAACTAGCTGGTGCCCGCGACTTCGTATGCGTATAATTCCAGCTTTTTCATTTTATGAGATATCTCCGGGGTAGCTTAGGAATTGAAATTAATCAAATGGTTTATGACAGCATTCATAAACACCTCTTGTTTGATACCCATAATGTACTAACACATTTTTGTGGAAATATTCGTCGATACCTCCGAAACCGGTCGAGCTATCGAAATTTCAAGATATCTCCCAAACCATTTCAGATATTTCAATGAATCACATCGCGTATTATAGCACTCATTGACACCTTTCGTTTGACACCCATATTGTACTAAGACATTTTGGTTCACATATTGGGCGATAACCCCAAAACCCGTTGAGATATCGCAAAAAAATAATATCTTAAACTTTAAGTTGAGCGTCTAGCAATCCAACGATTCAATTCCATTCAGTACTTTTAGAGTTTTACGACCACAAACATACATACAGACATGGTCCACATATTGGCCGATAACTCCAACACCGGTTGAGATATCGAAAAAATTAGTATCTTAAATTTTAAGTTGAGCGTTGAGCAATCCAACGAAAGAAGTTTCATTCAATTCCATTCATTACTTTCAGAGTGATACTGCCACAAACATACGGACAGACATACAGACACACACAAATTTTTAAAATGGTTGATTTGGATTCTACTCACTTAATAATGCTTCCCCCAATCAATTTTTGGTTGATATCTGCCATGTACAGACATCGACCTGTTACAATTTTATTATATGTAGAGATAAAAATAATACATTATGTCAGCCCTTTTCAAAATTATTTATGGCAAATGCCATGCAAATATTCGGTTTTCGCGATTTTATGTTGCACTTGAATAATCGAATGATGAGATGTGTTTAACAAATAGCCACTAATTTATGCGATCGTTTTGAGCAGGTCAGAAGCAAAAGAATACTCGGTTGAAAATTAAATAAATTGTAATAGTTAAGATTAAAGGTTTTTAAATATTAAAAAAACATTATTTAAAAAAAGCAGAATATTCCGCAAACGGGTCTTGCACCTGTGCATACCGTATTCCATATGCTCACCGCCGAGACATTACCCCATCCACAAAGCAGCTATCAAATTCTGCAATTCTAATCTAATCTTGGCTTGCGCCATAATGACACTTAACCGCTTAGGCGATATTGGCCGCTTCGTATCAAAGCCCGCCAGTCATTCCTTTTGAGCGATAACTGACGCCAATTGGAAACCCCAAGGGAGTTCAAGTCATCCTCCACCTGTTGTTTCCATCTCAGTCGAGGTCCCCCCTTCCTCTGCTGCCGAATTCGGGTGTCGATAGGAAAAACTCTCTGCTTCTTTGTCCATTCGCATAACATGACCCAGCCAGCGGAGCCTTTGGGCTTTAATCCGCTGAACTATGGTCAGGTCTGCGTAAAGCTCGTACAGATCATCGTTAAATTTCCTTCGATATTCGCCGTTGGCAACACGGGAAGGACCATAAATCTTCCGGAGAACTTTTCCCTCAAATACTCCAAGGGCCATCTCATCTTCTCTTGACACTGTCCATGATTCCGAGCCGTACATCAGGACTGGTATTGTGAGAGACTTATAGAGCGTGATCTTTGTTTGTCGAGAGAGGACTTTACTTCTCAATTTCCTACTTAGTCCAAAGTAACACTTGTTGGCAAGGGTGATTCTCCGTTGGATTTCTAGACTGATATTATTTTCGGTGTTAATGCTGGTTCCCAAATAGACGAAGTCTCTCCCCGTTTCAAACAGGCGCAGGTGCCGATTCTTTCTTTGATGACAGCAGATACTTCGTCTCGTCCTCGTTCACCGCAAGACCCACTTTTTTCGCTTCCTTATCCAACCCAGAGAAAGCAGCGCTTACGGCGCGGCTGTTAAGGCC